>JARHVA010002649.1:1475000-1707500 GCA_037957365.1 Torreya grandis
TACATTAATAGATAAAATATTTATGAGTCATACTATAACACAAACACAAAAATCTCAATTTTTTTTACATCACAATACAAAATGATATAATATAATATAAAATTAGCTCAATTTTTAAGGTCCACCCTATCTATCTAGTGGAGGACATGATACACTACCCGTAGAGGCATGCCCAAACTTTCCTCTCAGTTGAATACACTATAGGGACTATGTCTATGATTTTACCCCTGGACATGCCCCTATAAATTAGCCACTTGGGCCTGTAATATCTTTACTTGATCCATTGTAGTTAAGTGAGCATAGATATCATGCTTCAATGCATACCATGCATATAAATATTCTTATCCAACTCTTAGTGGTATTGCATACTGGGATGCATCTTATCATTTCTACAACTCTCAGGTAGCCTCCCTAACCAAGGTAAACCAACCAACATAATTCTGGGACAAAGACACTAAAAGATCAATCAACTATGTAGTATCATGCTGTGGTAACACATCATTTAGGATATCATGGTGTGTAGTGTCTACCATGGTCCTCCATTAGGCCTCCTTTACTATAAAATCTATACAATATAAAAAAATAACATCAAATCTCATATATAATCTAAAAATCATACATATATCTATCACATATCTCTTTATATCCAATTAAAATGTAAGTAATCAACATAACATATTTTACTCACCCACATTAGTACTATCCAATCGACTACCTAAAGCCTCCTAGGTGTCATGGCTCTAAGGAGGTGATAAGACTCTATACTATCCTAAATGGATGACACAAGCATGACATGCCATGGCAGAAGCATGACATGCCATGACACAAGTATGCCATGCCATGACACAAGCATGCCATGTCATGACATAAGCATTCCATACCATGACACAAGCATGCCATACACCCATTTACCTACCATGGCTCCTTGACCACTTTGATATGTTTCTAACCCTTCCCCCTTATATTATTTTATTACAAAATTAGATTACTTATAAATAGTGACCTAATTAGAGATACATCATTGTATTGATTTCCTAGAGGCTTTGGAATCATTTCTCTTGATTTGTTTTGTATGTGCTCCTATCACTAGGTTTACAGATTCATTTTTTCATATCCTGATTCATTAAGCATCAATGGGACCACGATGGTTTATTTTCTCGAAATCTAGATCTTTAGATATGACAATTGTAGGTCAATCATATCTCATTGCATACACCTTGGACATAAACCATAATAAAATGTAATGAAAGGTAGATCAATGACTATGTTGTATTGATGAAGTTGTTGAAGATAACAATAGTTAAAATTACCAAAATGATCATGTCATAACTTACTCGATTTATCATGTAAAAAATAAAAAAAAGTATACAATATTGTATGATGATCCGCCTTTCTCACTATAATTTAGGACCATTATTTTCTCAAATGATAGCTAAATTAGGTGTGAACTTAATTGTCTTACCTACATAAGTGATCTGGTAAAAAATATTTGTTGAGAGAGAAGAAACACAAAATACATTTGTGAAAATGCCATTAGTTACCTCAACATATCATTGTCCTTGAATATTCAAAGAATAAGAGTTACCCACAAATATCCATTGTGTAGAATAAGTATCAAGATAATAAAATAAGTTTACAAATGAGCCATGTGGTGAGTGGCTATGAATTCAAGTACCCATTCAAGATCAAGTGATCCAACAAAAATAATGGTAGAGAAGGATTTTATCTTTCCATTTATAGAAGAGGAAGAATCAAATCAAACATTGAGTTTGTGTGTCTCTATTTCCTCACTAAGAATAACAAGATTTCTAAAACATCTAGATTCATGATGCCCATTTTCTCCACAAAGGCTATAGTTTGTCATATGAGATTTTTTTAATTAGAAGCATTAGATGAAGAAGAATACTTGTGCTTATGTGATTGTGTTTTTGGACCTTGATTTTATTATTTTAAAGGTGCTTTAGTTATTTTTTATTGCTTTTAAAAAGTAGTATGTGATTTTTAGGTTTACAAATATTGCCCATTTGAACGATATTATGTTACTCATGATTTAACATTTTGGAAAACTTATCAAATGTGGGTATTTTAATAGTATAAACCCAATAATATTGGTTGTAGTATAACTTAGATACACAAATATAGTATTTGCCATCTAATGTAAAGAAAACCTAATGGATAAGTTGGTCATCTTTTTTTTTTTGATATTACAATCTTGAAGTTGTAATATTAACGAGTGAATTTTTGAAATATAGTTCGTAATGTTATCAAATTTATATAAATTGAGATAAATAAAATATGAGCCAAGTTGATGACCTTTAATTTTATCAATATTTTCATATAAGTATATAAGCTTCTTCCATGAAAAATATACATAAGTGGTAGATTCAATGTGAAATAATAGTTAGGCAATACAAATAGATATATGAGACTAAATGCTTCGTCACACTGATTAAACCATTTTATATTCTCATTAACATATGTAGGCCCTAATTTTAAGCTAATTATGACCCTATACAAACCCTTCTTATAAGGTTAATAATTTTTTATCTAAAAGTTTAGAAGTTATAAAGGGTGAACATTGGTGGATTATCAACCATAATTTGTAAATGACATTTAAAAAAAAAGTGACACAAGCACGAGAAATAAGAGGCACAATTGTGATTGGTGTTATACACATGAAGAATATAACACATAAAAAATTAGTTTTACACAAATCTCAAGTGTGCCAACAAGACAAGGACCCCTCAAAAGATACTTTATACTTAGTGCATTCACAATAAATCCCCCCCCCACAATTGGATAATAAAATTTGCTTGCTTATAATTATGGTTACAATGAGAATTTAAAAAACTATCAATTCATGTATATAAGAACACTATTTTCACCATAACTATAGAATCTTGATAAAAAATAAGCACTTAAAAAAATTAGCTCTAAAAAAGGAGCTTGTGATGTAGAGAAAAATCCATATGAAGTTCATTTCATAGTTTAGGCCAAGGAGATTGAAAGGAAAAAAAGTCTTGTGTGTGTGTGTGTGGGGGGGGGGGGGAGTGTGTAGCCCACTATCAGACCAGGGCCACTCTCTAGTTTTTGATAATATTCATTGTAAAATGCAATTATTGGCAAAAGTGTATACACTCGATCAAAAGTACAACAACAAAGTGAGTTTGTTGTTAAAAGTACCTTATGATTTAAAAAAAAAAAACATTTAAAAATGAATGTATTTTAAAGAGTATTAAACTATTAACCCATTTAATGTGAGATGTTTACCAAAATGTACGTTTATAATACACCATTGAATCATATGAAGGATTAGGGGCCTAAACTCTCCATGTGGGTGGGGTCAAGGGCATCTATAGTATAGCCAACACTCCTACCTACTATTAATAGATATAGATATCTGGGCCCTTGCCCCTGCCCTTATATATATAGGATATGATAGGACAAGACATCAAATCCCTCCCCTCTATATGAAAACTATATTTTATTTAAAAATTGTTGAAATTTTGAAAATGAATAAAATAAAAAATAAAAAAGGGTCGATCGAGCAATAACAATAGCTAAAGGTTAGTAGGTCATGAATCGATTAGAAAGTAATCAACAATAGGTCAGCTATGACCATGACTAGTGAGGGTGGGCATGGTAATTTATAGGAGGGGAGAGCATTTGAAGGATTGCGTAAGAAATACATTTTTTTTAATTTTTTTAATTTTTTAATATAAATATTTCAAATTAAAATAATAATAAAAAAACTAAACCTCTACATTTTTTTGGACAAATAACAAATGTCCCCCTTTGACAAATAAGTTTTTTTTTAAAATTTAAAAAACATCAAAAATACAAAAAAGTGTTTTGTAAAAAAATAATCAAATTTGTTCAACTTTATATTCATCTTATGGGTTTTAGGACTTTATAGATGCACTAACACAAAAACAATCTTCCCAAAATTAATCTAAATTACACTATCTAAAATGTTAACAATTGTGAGAAAACTACAAAATTGGAATAAAATCAGAAAGGAGAAGGAAAGAAGTAGATTCAAATGTGTTGTCCCCAAAAATGTTAGCTCATTTTTGAGACAACATATGAACTATTCTGGTTCAACAGAATAAAATCCTCTCTGCCCTTTTCAAAAATTGTTTTGAGCATTCAAATTCTTCATTATTCAAGCTTTTTTAGATATCTACAGACTCTGCAGGCTTGAATCTATGGATTTAGTTCTATGGACTCAGTTCTATGGACTCTGCAGGAAAGAAACAAGCTCTCAACACTTAAGCAATTTCAAGGTTGGTTCAATGACTTTTTTCAATAAAAAATGTCCATCGGCAAGCTGCTAAGCAAGGATTGAACCATTAAACCATTAAACCATTAAACCGTTGAACCTTGAACCATTTTGGTTTAATGGGTTCAATGGGTTCAAAGGTTCAACGTCATCTGCAAGAGTTAAGTGCTTCAACAAAGGTTCAACAAGTTCAACCGCTTCAAGGTTCAATAGCTTCAAAACACTTATCAAAGAGAAGAAGGCTTGAACCATTGAACCATTGAATCATTGAACCATTTTGGTTCAAAGGTTCAATGAACAGTTGGTTCAACGCATTTTTTTTGAGCGATCAAAAGACTTAGACAAAAAGATGGCTTCAAATGCAAGATTGAACTGTTGAACCATTAAACCAAAGTTGGTTCAATCGGTTAGTTCAATCGACAGGTTCAAGGGAGTGCCCCAAAGCCAAGTGCCCTTGTGGAGGGAAATGAAACAAGCCAAGTGCCCTTATGGAGGGCAATGAGCAAAAGTGAACAGGTAATTCCTTCAAAAAAGTTCCTATGGCAAAGTTGTTAAGGACCATTTCCTTTAGATAAAAATTCCAAAGGAATTCCTTCAGACTTTTGTCTGAAGGAAATAAGCCCGACTAAAAAGAAAATCTTGCAAAAAAGTGCTCGATGGAAAAAGACAAAGCAAAGGAAAGATTTCTTTCAGACAAATTATTTGAAGGAATTCCTTCAGACATTTTATCTGAAGGAATTAAAGCTCGAAGGCTGCCTGGAAGATCCCAAAGGGTAGATACCCTTGCAGGGGACACTCAACACTCAGAAAATGAACCATCTTTCAAGACCCCAAAGGGCAAGTTCCCTCTAGGAAAGATCAAACCTCAAAGTGTAGCGGAAGCCACCATGTTTCCCTTATAAAGTCAAAGTAGACGCTACCAAGTGTCATCTATCAAGACAATTTCTAATAAGTTTCAAAGCTGCAGAACATGCCACATGTTCCATTATACCTCAGTAGAGCATGACAAGTGTCTACATCTATGTCTAAGAATTCTAATAAGGTTTAAAGATTATTTCAATAGGCTTCCCTCAGAGTCCCATGGAGGGTGCCAAGTGGTGACAGCGAAAGGTTGTAATACATTTTTTATAAAGCAGTAAAAGATGCCACGTGTCCCTTAAAAAGCTTAGTGGAAGCCACCAAGTGTCAACATCCACAGCTTCTTCCTTTTGTGTCATAAGGACTGTGGTGGGTCTCGAGTGAGTGGCTAAACTTGAGTGAAACACGCCACGTGTCATCCTCTACGTGAGTCCAAATGAGTCCCAATGTTTTTATAGTGTTTCTAAATCTCAGCGAAAGCCACCATGTGTCATCTTCTTTAGAACTCTCAAAAGGCATCTAACACCTCTATAAGTTAAGCGGATGCTGCCACATGTTCTCACCTATTTCACAGTAGAATGTGCCATGTGTCACTTGTTAAGATCAGCAAAAAGCGGCCAAAGCAAGCGGGAAAGACAAGAAGGAATTGCTAAGGAGGATGTGGGCCCACATCCATCAAATTTAGGGAAACCAAGTAGCTAGTGGATTTCAAATGATGATAGACTCAAAGACGTCAAATTTGTGGCAATGAAATAACTATTGATCCTTACAGGCTTAAGCATAGACCCTGTGAACAAATTCAGTGACTAGCCAAAGAGATAGCTCGAGGGCTCAGATCACACAAATAAGGATGAAATACAACAAAGAAAGGGGGAATGATGGAGAAAGATAAAAAATATCTGTGCATGGGATATGTTTCTAGAAGGTGAAGCAGTCCACAAGGTAGACATCAAAAAGCGTGAACATTTAATGGCATGGCTTGTTTTTTTGCATCAAGTAGAGCGAATAGTTGTGCACACATTAAGAAACACATCAGGCAGCCCATATTAAAAATTGACGCTTGATTCCAGCATAGCCCATAGATAGAATTTAAAATGCATTAAAGGCATTGAATGCATCATAAGCCATTTTTGTGAAACAAAGTGCCCAAGTTTTTCTTGGAGCACTATATATTGGACTCTCTCTTATTGTTTTAGTGAGATCTCTCTCTGTTATAAAAAAAAACTCTGCCTAAATTGAAAGGCATTACTAGGACTTTGAGCTCAGATTGTTGATCATGTTTCATTATTTAAATAAGAAAACAAGTGACTTTTTAGACTTTATGCTGAAATAGCTTGGTTGTTAGGAAAATTGTTCTTATGTCTATTTCCTTAATACATTTTTTTCTATTTAATTAAATAAGCAAAATTAGTGAAAGTAATCAGGAAGGTGTCCTGAAGCTAATTGTGGAGAGACTTTGTGCCCCCACAATTGTCTTTAGTGTGTTTTCTTTCTATTCCCGTGTAAAGGATCTTGGGACGACTTTGTGCCCTCATTGTCCATCGTATCTCACTCTTGGGTAGTTGAGGTGGAGACTTTGTGCTACATCTCAGTCTGCTGATTACTATGCCTTTGGTTACCAGTTACTTGTCACTACCTGAAAGAACTCCTACTATTTCCTACAAGATTACTTCTAAAAGAAGAGAAGTGCCTTCAGTGTTTTCATCAAGATTTTCTCTTCTATTTATAACATCATCTCTAAAAAAAGAGAGATGGATGGTTTATCCTACCTTTGAGTGTTATTTTCTACTTATATATAGTATATAACTCCTACATATTTATAGGGAACCTCCCCTTGATGAGAGGAGAGATTTTTCTCCTTTTGATGTAGTAAACTTGCACATCTGATTGGCCAATCTCCCTATGCTGTGGTTGAGGAGACCTATTTTGCTCATTAGTTAGCTGGTGACAAAATATTCACCTAACAATTTTTGGTGACTCCGTTGGGGACACATCAATTTTGTGCAATTTGGAGCCTTAAGCTTTAGATTGAAACATCACCTATATCTTAGCCATTACCATTATAGCCTTATCTATTTATTCTGCTAGGGATTTACATGCAATCTGAAGCCTCAAGTTTTATATTGAAGTAGTCCCTACCCTTATCCATTATATACTCTAGCGACTCCATTCTATGTCCTACCCATTATCATTATAGCCTTATCTATTTATCCCATTGTGGAAGAATGCACAATTTGAAGCCTCAAGCTTCAAGCTAAAGTAATGCCAGTTCTTTTCCATTTTTATTTTTACACTCTGGTAGATCCATGGTATATGCGAAGCCAAAGGGCTAAAGGTATTATTGACCCTGTATTCGAGTTGGTATAACAATAATTTTGATCTATTTACTTCACCATCTCACCTCCAACGAACTAAGAGCTTTCCTCCTAATAAAGTCAAGTCTCCATTACCGGGCAAAGCCTCCATTTCCACTATTAATAAAGCTTTGTCAATACTTACCCCTCTGAGATTTGTTATTCCACCTTTCCATAGTCATACAATGGCAGTTCAAGGTCCTTAAGGTAACTCTTTTGGCCCACTCAATTTAATTCCACCTCTACATGAGCTACCACGTAGTTCAAATAAAAATTTCCCCAAGTTCTATGGTGATGGGAAGGTTCATCTTGATGAACATATTTTAGCCTTCAACATAGCCTGTGGTGTAATAGGTGTGGAGTATGATGATGTAGCAGTCAGGCTATTCATGGAACTTTACAAAGTGCTGCTACAGACTAGTTCTATCATCTGCAGGCTTAGACTGTGACTGATTGAAACACTCTCAAAGCTAAATTTGAAACCAGATTCAAACTTGTAGAAGATGTGCATGCCCTGTTGGCTCAACTCACACAAATGAAGAAGGACACTCATGAACTAATGAGAGATTTCATAGCCAAGTTTGACAAACTAAGGAATAGAATTCCTGTAATTGCTCAACCAACACTTGAAAACCTCAAATGTTTCTTTATCAACTCTCAGTTACCTGAAGTGAGTTTTCTATTAAGACATACTAGCCAAATAGACCTTGCTCCAGCTCAAGATTTGGCCACTGAGGTGGAAGATGACCTTATCTTGATAGGAAAGATAAGGAGAGATTCTAATAGAAGTAAATCTTCTTTATCTTCTGAAAATCCATCTATAAGTACCACTGATCCAATGGTGCAAAAGCTAGAAAATGAGTTGCTAGCTCTCAAGAAGTAAATGGTGCAAGAAATATCTTCAGCTCCTTCATATAGAGATATGCTAAGAAGGACATTCCCCAATTAGTCATACCAAGGCAATGCTACCACGAATCAAGGACAACCAAATCGTCTTCCTCCCCTAAAGGGAAAACTTGCCATTGAAGCACCCTCAATCAATTCAGCGATTGGATATCTTGAAATAAAATCTAATTTATCTTTATAGCTTGAATTGAACCAAGAAAATGATGCTAATCTCTTCACTGAGGTAGAAGAAGAATCAACTGGTGACTCCAACATTGGTTTCTTGAATTACCAGGATGAACCCAAAGGTAAAGGTGAAGCAAATGATGGATCATATGTTGTATTCACCTGGTTCAAGAACCAGTCAGCCTAGCAAGCTGATAAAGAAAAGATAGAGGAGTAACCTCAACTAACAATTTCAATTGCTAAGCATGGAACCACTCTGTCTTTCCAACCAAAGGACCTGGTGATTGCAGAAAAGGTAAGTACATCAAACATATTTGTACCTTCAACTTTAGTTCCATAGACCAGTATCACCTCTCCTAAAAACTAGAAAGATGAACTCCCTTCCTCTATTCCTAATCCATTTCAGTCATTTGATATAATTTACCATGTCAAGAAGATTAAAATTCAAATGTCTGAATTCAAATTTTTGCAATCCAATCCCGAGCAGTTGGATAGATTAGTTCAGTGTATGAAGAATAAAGCCATCGCTATAGGACAAGATGTTAAAAACATAATTCATGATCCCCCAAGGAACATGTCCATCCAAAACAATCTTGTCATTACTCCTCTAGCTGCCCCTAGAAAAATAGAGCCTTTCTATGTTTCCCTGTTGATAAATGGTTATAAACTGAGCAATTACATCATAGACTCAGGTGCATCTGACAACATCATGCCTACCAAGGTTGTAGAATCTCTTGGACTCATGCTAGCCAAAACCTTTGGGAGATGTTTCTCCATGGAGAACAAACAAGTACCTCTGCTGGGACAAATTAAAGATGCCCAATTTGCATTTACAACATCCTTAGACAAAAGAATCAAGATGATAGTCTTGTGACCAATGTTCTAGCCTCATACGACATTCTTTTGGAGTGAAATTTTTTCAAGGATGTTGGTAGAGAATTGAGCATGGACCTGTCTAAAGTGAGGATCCCTGTCAAATGTATCATGTAGAGGCTGCTTCCTAAAAAAGAATCAAAATATGTTGTCACTCAGACATTAGCCCCTGAAGCTCAAATTATATTTGAATCTTTAGGCATGGGTAATTACTTATTAACCACATAGGATATTCATGTTTCAATAGATGAAAGTTCTATAGGTGATGATCCAAGAATTGACTCAGATGAGACATCAGAAAAATTGGTAGGGTGCAGTATAGATAAAAAAGAATTCCCCCTTCCAAGTAAGGAGAAATCTAAGGAACGATCAATTTTTGATGATGTTTGGATCCTAAAATTTGATGGCAACAATTCTTCTATCAGCTCAAGGGCTGGGATTGTGTTGATATCTCCTCAAGGAGATATTTTTCCTTCATACAAGTTGTAGTTCAACAACACCAATAACACAACTGAGTATGAATCTTTATTGCTTGGATTAAAAGCTAATCAAGATAAAGCCATTAAACTCCTTCATGCTAAAGGAGATGCTAAACTGGTGGTTTTTTAGGCAAGGAACATGTATCAAACTAAAAATGAGAGATTACATCATTACCACAATCTAGTCTGGGATCAAATTGAAAGCTTTGATGCTTTTAGCATCTTTGCCATACCCAGGGAATTCAATGATCGGGCTGATGTACTAGCTATTTTAGCAAATCTCTTAGTTCCTCACCTAGACTTCAAAGGAAACATGTACACTATCGAATTGGTCTTTTGACCAAGTGTGCCCGATAATCCCAATCATTCGCAAGTGTTCAATGGTGATAACCAAATCATCGCCTTTTTGGAATAAAAAGATACTTCCAACAACTTCACTTCAAAGGCAGTAAGCTCTTAAAACTTGAATCAGCTCTTGAAATGAATTTAGACGTAGGTGAATAATTCCTATAGTTAAAAGGGAAGAAAATTCCCAAAGGAATGGTTTCTCTTGAGAAACTATTTGACAAGCATGACAGGTTCATCAAACAACAACAAATAGATTCAAGCTCCTCTCAAGGGTTTGATCAGATAAATTTGGGTACCAAGGAAAATCCCAAGATGGTGAACATTGGGAAGTGCTTTACTCCAGAGGAGAAACTCAAATTTACTGACTTGCTTTGCCATTACATGGACATTTTGGCGTACTCTTATAATGATCTAAAGTCACTCAGGCCTGAGGAAATTCACCATGAAATTTCTCTCAAGAATGATTCGTTGCCTTACAAGTAGAAATAATGATAGTATAATCTAAAGATATCAGGTACTATTCTATCTGAGATATAGAAAATGCCAAATGCTAGGATAATTTTTCCAATCTATCATTCCACATGGATTGCCAACATAGTCCCTGTGAAGAAAAAGAATGGTGAAATTTGCATATGTGTGGATTTCAAGAATCTGAATCAGTCATCCTTAAAGGATAACTATCCTTTGCCGATCATGGATTAAGTGATTCAAATAGTGACCAGCTTAGAGATGTTATCAATGCTAGATGGCTTCTCAGGATACAATCAAGTTGAAGTTGGTGAAGTAGACCAACACAAGACTACCTTCACCACACCTTGGGGCACATTTGCTTATTGAAGAATGTCATTTGGCCTGATAAATGTTGGTGCCATTTTCTAGAGAGCAATGAACCTTGCTTTCAAAGATGAAATGGGTAAGTTCATTGTGGTATACATTGATGACTTGACCATCTTTTCCAAGCATCACTCTGAATATGTGCACCATTTTCAACAAGTGCTGGAACACTATCGCCAAAATGGCATTTCTCTAAACCCTAAGAAGTTTATTTTTGGAGTGACAAAAGGGAAGCTTCTCAGACACATTATATCTTGAGAAGGCATAAATATTGAATCAGAGAGAGTCAAATCCATTCAGGAGCTTACTCTTCCCATAAGTAAGACTGTAGTTCATTCTTTCTTCAAAAATGTGATTTTTTATGAAGATTCATTCCTGAGTTTTCTGAGAAGACTCGTCATATTGTGGATATGATGAAAGGAAAGGCCACTTTTAGCTAGACTGAAGAAGGCAAATTAGCATTCTGGGATATCAAGACAGCCATTGCACATGCCCTAATTCTAGTTTATCTAGATTATACCAAGGATTTCATGATGTACAGTTATGCTTTTGAGCACACACTTTTAACGATTCTGGTTCAACAGAATGAAGAAGGTGTGAAATCTCTAATATCTTTTATGAGCTATCCTCTTAAAGCTCATGAGCTGAAGTATTCAAACATGGAAAATCATACCTATGAGGTGGTCAAGGTAGTAAAGCATTTTCACTTTTACATTCTGAATTCCCACACTATCGCCCTAGTTCCTAATACCACAGTTAAATCCATATTAACTCAGTAGGAGTTTGGAACCAAAAGGGGGAATTGGATTACAAAAATCTAGGAGTTTGATCTAGTTATCAAACTGATGAAGCTGCTATGGGGAAGGGGCCTTTGTCAATTGATTGCTGACAATAGACGCGAAGAAGCAGGGCATGAAGAAAAAAAGTGGAAGACATGCCAACAGTTTTCTTTGTCTCTACCATGAATGAGTGGTATTCAAGTATTGCTCATTTTCTTACTTACGGTGAGTGTCCTACCCACCTATCTCATAAAGAAAGGAGGAATGTTAAACTGAAAGCTATCAATTTTGTCCTTTAGAATAATGACCTATATAAGAGGAGCCTTGATGGAGTGTTCCTTCACTGTGTGGACAAGGAACAATAGAACCAACTTTTGAAGTCCTTCCATAATTTGGCCTATGGAGGACATTTTTCTACTCCTGTAACTACCCACAAGATTTTGTGAGCCAGGTATTACTGGCCTACTCTTTTTCAAGATGCATATAAGTGGGTAAGAAAATGTGAACTATGCTAATAGTTCATGGGAAGACCCAAATTGGTTGCATTGCCTCTCAAGCCAGTAGTAATAGAAGAGCCATTTCAGTAATGGAGAATTGATTTCATTGGTGCTGTAAACCCATCTTTGAGTGATGGACATGATTATGTCCTCATAGCCACAGATTACTTCACCAAGTGGGTGGAAGCTATTCCAGCCAAGCATGCCACTTCAGAAGTAATATGCAATTTCCTCAAGGAAAACATTATTTCTAGGTTTGAGATCCCAGCCAAGAATGTGACCAATAATGTAACTTGTTTCTCTTCACATGAGATTACTCAGTTCTATTTTTACTATGAGATCAACCTCTCCCACTCTTTTGATTACTTTTCACAAGGGAATGGATAAGATGATTCAAGTAACAATAATTTGATGACTATCATCAAGAAGCTAGTAGATGACAACCAAAGGACATGGCATAAAGCATTGGTTGATGCTTTGTGGGCAGATAGAATCACACCAAAAAGGGCAATTGGTATGTCTCCTTTCCAACTTCTTTATGGGCTCAATGCTGAGATACCAATCACCTTAGAATTGCTAACATTAAAATTGGATAAGGTAATTGAAGATCAGACATATGAAAGCTCCATCAACAAGAGGATCATGTGCTTAACTAAGCTAAATGGGCATCAAACTATGGTGGTGGACCGAATTGTTGTGCATCAAAGTCTGGTGAAGAAGCTATTCAACTAGAAAGCAAAAGCCCATAATTTTTAGATTGGAGATCAAGTCCTATTATGGGATAAAAGGAGAGAACCAAAAGAGATGCACAGGAAATTTGATTCCCTTTGGAGGGGCCCATTTACTATTCATCAGCTAAATGGTGAAAACAATTTCTTGTTGAAATATCAAGATGGTACACCCTTTTCATTGCCTCATAGTGGGCAACATTTGAAGCACTTCAATCCATGAAGTATCAAATAAGATCAATTTATACATATGTATATGTTTATAGTCTTTAGTTCTATTTTTGTGCTTTCATTTTTGTTTTTGTCACCTTTATTTTTGGGTAGCATGACTCCATGGCCCAAAGGTATACTTCAAGGCACTAGAGATTCTAGTTTCTACTCCCCTTAGCTATTCCAAGTTTTCAATTGGAGGAAGTTCCCCAACTGGAGCTAGTTGTTGTCCCCAAAAATGTCAGCTCATTTTTGAGACAACATATGAACTATTCTAGTTCAATAGACCAAAATCCTCTCTTCCCTTTTCAAAAATTGTTCTGAGCATTCAAATTCTTTATTATTCAAGCTTTTTCAGATATCTATGGAATCTGTAGGCTTGAATCTACAGACTTAGTTCTACAGACTCATTTCTATGGACTCAGTTCTACAGACTTCACAGGTTGATTTATATGGACTCTATAGGAAAGAGACAAGCTCTCAACACTTAGGCAATTTCAAAGTTGGTTCAACGACTTGGTTCAATAAAAAATGTTCATTGGCAAGATTTTAAGCAAGGATTGAACCATTGAACCATTAAACCGTTGAACCTTGAACCATTTTGGTTCAATGAGTTCAAAGGTTCAATGTCATCAGCAAGAGTTAAGCACTTCAACAAAGGTTCAACAAGTTTAACCACTTCAAGGTTCAACAATTTCAAAACACTTATCAAAGAGAAGAAGACTTGAACCATTGAACTATTAAATCATTGAACCATTTTGGTTTAAAGGTTCAATGAGTAGTTGGTTCAACGCATTTTGTTTGAGTGATCAAAAGACTTAGACAAAAAGATGGATTCAAACATAGGATTGAACCATTGAACCATTAAACCAAAGTTGGTTCAATCAGTTGGTTCAATCGACAGGTTCAAGGGAGTGACCCAAAGCCAAGTGCCCTTGCAGAGGGCAACGAGTAAAAGAGAACAAGGAATTCCTTCAGAAAAGTTCCCACGACAAAGTTGTTAAGGACCATTTCCTTTAGACAAAAAGTCTGAAGGAAATAAGCCCAACCAAAAAGAAAAGCCTGTGAAAAAATGCCTGATAGAAAAACACAAAGTGAAGGAAAGATTTCCTTTGGACAAATTATCTGAAGGAATTAAAGCCTGAAGGCCGCTCAAAATATCCTGAAGGGTAGGTACCCTCGCGAGGGACACTCGACACTCAAAAAATGAACCATCTTTCAAGACCCTGAAGGGAAAGTTTCCTCTAGGAAAGATCAAACCTCAAAGTGCAGTAGAAGTTACCATGTGTCCCTTATAAAGTCAAAGAAAAAGCTGCCAAGTGTTATTTGCCAGGACATAGTTTCTAATAAGTTTCAAAGCTGTGGAACGTACCACATGTTCCGTTATAACTCAGCAAAGCACAACTGTCTACATCCACATCTCAAGTTTCTAATAAGTTTCAAAGCTTATTTTAATAGGCTTCTCTCAGAGTCCCACGTAGGGTGCCAAGTGGTGACAATGGAAGGTTGTAATACATTTGTCTATAAAGTAGCGAAAGATGCCATGTGTCCCTTAAAAAGCTTGGCAAAAGCTACCAAGTATCAACATCCACAGCTTATTCCTTTTATGTCATAAGGACTGTGGTGGGTCCTAGGTGAGTGGTTAAACTTGAGTAGAACATGCCATGTGTCATCCTCTGCATGAGTCCAAATGAGTCCCAATATTTCTACAGTGTTTCTAAAGCTTAGCAAAAGTCGCCACATGTCATATTCTGTAGAACTCTCAAAAAGCATCTAAAGCCTTTATAAGTTGAGTGGATGCTTCCAGGTGTCCTCACCTGTTTCATAGCAGAATGCATCATGTGTCACTTATTAAGATTAGTGAAAAGTAGCCAAAGAAAGTGGGAAAGACATGAAGGAATTGATGCAGAGGATGATGGGCCCGCATCCATCAAATTCAGGGCAACCAAGTAGCTGGTGGCTTTCAAACGATGACAGACCTAAAGACATCAAATTTGTGGCAATGAAATAACTATTGATCCTTGCAGGCTTAAACACAGACCTTATGAACAAATTCAGTGACCGGCCAAAGAGATAGCCCGAGGGCTCAGATCACACAGATAAGGATGAAATACAGTAAAGAAAGGGGGAACAATGGAGAAAGATCAAAAATATCCATGCGTGGGATATGTTTCTAGAAGGTGAAGTAGTCCACCAGGTGGACATTAAAGAGCACAAACATTCAATGGCGTAGCCTATTTTTTGCATTGAGTAGAGTGAATAGCTGTGCACACATCAAGAAACACATCAGGTGGCCCATATTAAAAATTAATGCTCAATTCCAGAATAGCCCATGGATAGAATTTAAAATGCATTAAAGGCATTAAATGCATCATAAGCCATTTTGTGAAACAAAGCACCCAAGTCTTTCTTGGAACACTATATATTGGACTCTCTCTTATTGTTTTAGCGAGATCTCTCTCTATTATCATAAACAAAACTCTGCCCAAATTGAAAGGCATTACTAAGACTTTGAGCTCAGATTGTTGATCATATTTTGTTATTTGAATAAGAAAACAAGTGACTTTTCAGACTTTATGCTGGAATAGCTTGGTTGTTGGGGAAATTGTTCTTATGTCTATTTCCTTAATACATTTTTTGTCCATTTAGTTAAATAAGTAGAATTAGTGAAAGTAATTAGGAAGGTGTCCTAAAGCCAATTGTAGAGAGACTTTGTGCCCCCACAATTGCCTTTAGTGTGTTTTCTTTTTATTCCTGTGTAAAGGATCTTGGGATGACTTTGTGCTCTCATTATCCTTCGTATCTCACTCTTGGGTAGTTGAGGTGGAGACTTTGTGCTACCTCTCAGTCTGCTGATTACTATGCCTTTGGTTACCAGTTACTTGTCACTACTTGAAAAAACTCCTGCTATTTCCTTCAAGATCATTTCTGAAAGAAGAGAAGTGCCTTTAACATTTTCACCAAGATTTTCTCCTCTATTTATTAAAATCATCTCTAAAAAAAGAGAGATGGATGGTTTATCCTACCCTTGAGTGTTATTTTTTGCTTATATATATAGTATATAGCTCTTGCATATTTATATGGAACCTCCCCTTGATGAGAGGAGAGATTTGTCCCCTTTTGATGTAGTAAACCTGCACATTTGGCTGGCCAATCTCCCTATGCTATGGTTGAAGAGACCTATTTAATCATTAGTTAGCTGGTGACAAAATAGTCACCCAAAAAAATGAAAAAAAAATAGAAGAATACAGCCTCCAAGGTGGGAAAAGTGATTCTTTTTTTCCTTAAATCATGAACATGATGAATTTTTCAACACTAGTGCCCTAATACCATACAGGAGATATTGAAAACACATAGGCTTTTTCAATGTTTGTACACTCTATGATCATACTTATATAACATGATACACATAATATTTTGTAAATAAAATTTGATAAAATAACTAAACTCTCTTTTATATTAAATTTATAAAGATTTTACATAATACTTCCCATTACCAAAATAGGTGAAGAGAGGCTTACTTACATAGAACCTAAAGAACATCATAAACACAAGTGGTTGTAAATAGAGGTATAACTTCTAATTTGTTATAAAAATTGGACTCTAATGAATTTTGACATGTTGGTATGCAACTCAGACCAAGTTGTATTTCCAAATACAATTATTTATTAAATACGAAAATAGAAAATCCTAAGAAATTTTATTACTAAGTAAACTTAGTCCTAATTATGTAATTAGAAATTTACACCAACATCTGATCCACATTACATTGGTTCCTTAAATTTGTGCATGATAATAAATAATATAATTTTTGTGGTATTCATTATGAGTTATCCATCCAACATTAGAAACAATGTGAGATAATACCAAAAGTGCTTCTTAAAAAGCAAATAATTCAACGTCATATGGTATTTTTTTTATAGTTTTACCACCTTAAAATTTGATTCTATAAACACATAAAATAATAGTTAATGCTGAAATAATGCACTTGTGACCATAATTTTATATACATTTAGCTCATGGCTAATTACACCATCCTTGATTTCCATTCCCCTACTTTTATATGGATGAACCTTACCCTTTTAAGTAAATTATTATTCTAAATATTCCTAGTCACCATTTCAAACAACCTAAGCTCATCCTTTAACCAATTCACACTTTCAACTTAGTTGTCTATGCTTCTTATAAGGCCACTCTATCAGGACTATCCTGCTTGTCGGTAGTGGTTGATTTTGCTAGCCACATCCTCAATTTAAATAATGACTATTTGTTCAAATTTAAATTCACCTAAAGGGTTATCCCAAACATTTCACAAGTATCACCCAAGTAATTTCTGAATATATCACTATAAATCCATAAATACTAACCATTTATTCACTAGAGACTCATATCAAGAAAAAAAATTTAGAAGATCTAACTTCACATTATGAATAAAACATTTATTCTTCCCAATTCCAAGTCCACACATCAATTAAGTGCTTCAATAATGACTTATAACCTTTGATATGTATGCGGACTTGGCTAAAGACTACTATAATATAACATTGCACTAGTATTTCACATACAACACCTTAACATGAGATAATTTAATGAAGTTTGATCCTGCTTCCAAGTATTGGTGTGTAGGTAGGGCTCAACATAGGGGGTGTTGAGGTCAAATAAAAATTCAGCCACTAATCCTTTCTTTCCATTTATTTTATTTTTCCTCATGACATATTGAGCTAGGGTTTCAATTTAAGAAGAATGTATATAATGACTTCCACAATTAATTACACAGATACAATCACACACACATGACCAACAAGCGAAGGCACTTATTCCATTTTTTACACAAAAATACATACACTAGCATAGGTTGGCCTCTTCTAGTTAGCATGGATTTATTTATAATATTTTTGAGTTAAGTTGTAGTTTGTTTGGAATCATCTTCTTCTTTATTATATATTTTCACTCATTATCTTTCCTATTTTCCTTCCTTGTCTTCTCCTCATTTCTTGCCTTGGATTCATTCTTAATTAATTTATCACTTCTAGCTTCTTTTAGCTTGCACCTCTTGGCTTCCTCTTATGTGATATCCTTATTCTAAATACTTATAAAAATAAAAAAAAAAAATAAAAAAAAAAATATTTACCTTTATATTTGTCAATAAATACATGTCATGAATATATACCTGTGCTTTAAGTTTACATATACATGTTACACACATGATTCTCATAGTTTTATTTGAGTGAGTAAATTACATGATATACATGTTACATATGATCATGGAATTATAGATGCAGTGCAACTAGATTTTCACGCACACTTGAGGGCATTTTCACTTTTGTGGTATGTCGTATATTAGACACAAATATTACAATGGGTTTGAAGTGATATCCTTCCTACTTTATATTTATTAAATATAACTCCCTATATTTATTACACATATTATTCTAGTCTATGTCTTATGTGTTACATGAGTACATTCAGTGTTTTTTTACATGCCCTATAATTTATTGATTGCATGTATGCACATGCTTATGCTTGTGTGTGATTATGTGTGTTACCTATCGATGTGTCATTTAGTGTGTCCATACAAGATCCACTAGTTGTCATGTCATGTCATCAATTTCTTATGGGTGATATGTATTTATTGATGGTCATTAATTCTTAGCATGATTGACTGACTATGTCTAATTACATTGGCTATACCATGTGATATACTATGATTAGTGCTATGATCCATATCATGTACACTAATAATTTATATATATTATTCTTGTTTCATACATTTCTATGGTTATTACCATTCATATATTTGAAAATACTACTAATATTATATGTGTGATTCATTGCTATATATTTTTAGCCTAGGGACACATTGTTACATTAGGGGATATCCTTTATCCCTATCTTTATCATGACATTTAGGGTATCATACCCTTACCTAAGTTGTATAACTTATTTTTTATATCTTACACATATAGATCTTATTACATCCATGTGACTATTTATCTTACACTACTTGTATCATGATACTAGGTTATCCTACTTACACGTAGTCACATGGGGGTAGTCTATAAATATATTGGGTACATAAAATCCTACAACATTAGGGTCATTGCTTTTCCCCTTTCGACATGTTACATCAAGGAATAATACTTGTCCTTCACTAGGTTTTCCCACATGAGGTTGCATCTTCCTATCAAGACTTACATGATGATATTTTAATATAGATACATTTATGTATTTACAAAGATACTTATAAATATTCTAATATATTTCACTATTTTACATAGTAACACATGATGTGCGTGACTCTTTATTTTGAAATAAGTGATTGTAGAAACATATGCCGACCACTTCCCTCAATAAGGGGACTATACCCAAATATTATATATCCATATTTATACTTACATGGATTATTATTTTAAAAACAAGTGCTATATATCCACTTCCTTGATTAAGGAGAAAAATTTAAGTTTTTAGGGTTCACTCTAAATCCTTGAGGTTTCATAATTCCATTAAAAACCTCTTCAATACCTAAATTTTAGATTTCAAATTTAAGCACCTATGAGATTCCTAGGAGTGACATCATGATTCAATACCACCAAATGTATTCATTTCTATGCTTATTTTATTAGTTTCTATTTTAGTTATTATATTTACGCCAATTTATAGAGACATTATCTGCTTTATGCATTCACACTTGTTTACATGTACACTAGATTCACCAAGATGTGAGTGGAGCCTATCCCAAGCATCCAAATTATTTGTCCTTCAATCCCTTAGCTAAGTACACGTATGTGTTTGATTTTTTAAACTTTGATGCACACATGCATTTAAGAATAAGTATATAAAAATGGGGCATTATATAGACACCTAATTTTGGTACAAGGCCCTTTTCTATAACATATTTTTCTAGTTTAATCACACTTGGTCCAATTGTGTAATTTGGCTATTTTTGTACACTTTTATCCCACATTAGATTCCCCTCTATCTTGTTTCATCTATAGTTTTTCAAGAACACATCAAAATTTTTATTTATTGACACTAGGATCCAAGATAACTATCTCATATTCAACTTGATCCATATTTTGATCCTTTCTACTCTTAATGTTAGAATCATTTGATCGCCAATTCTAATTATGCTTTTATGGGTCCTTCTTACTTTATCCTAATTCCTTGTTCCATGATTTTAAATTTTCATAATTCTCTAGGGATGAAACATGATCAAAATGTCCAAGGGATTCTAAATCTACCATTAGTCATTTATCATTTAGAGTTCAATCAAGAACACTTACAAGCCATTTTTCTTGTACATAATCATTAAACCTTATCAAGAGTTATGCACATTTTTTAAAGGTGTTTTCACATTGAGCCTATACTGCATCAACATTAATCCAAGTATTGTGTCATGATATCTTATACTGAGAGAAAGTCACAATGAAGAATATAGTTTCATTTTATTATCTAGGTAGGGGAGATGAAATATTATCTCTCATTAGGTCAGGATTCACTTATAAGATCTATAACTACATAGATATTGATTATAAATATATGAGATATGTATTTTTAACTCCTCTAGAGGTTTACCAGAGAAACTAACTTGCATGTACTATTTTATGAATACATTTATTAAGGATTAGGACAATAATAAAGGAGAATCAAATCAAACTATTCTACCTATAATATTAGTAAAGAAATATGTATGTTATGGTATGTACTATAGCTAAGAACTCCAATGCAATGGGAGTTATGAGAAAATATATGTTCAATCTAAGGAAGGAACATTGGACTTATATAAAGAGGATCATATTTAAACATTTGTGTGTCACTTGAGATTATATAATTTGATATAAAGGAACACAAAATGAAAACACAAGTAAATCTACAAGGCTTCATTTATATTGAATAGATTAGAGATATTAATTTATTTAGATATATAAATGATTATGTGTTTAACCTATTTAGTAGAGTATTCAGTTGGATGACTAAGAAGCAACCAACTTTTTCACTATCAACTAAAATATCTAAGTACATAGAAGTTACTCATGCAAGTAAGGAAGTTCAATGGTTATAAATGGTGTGTTTGATGATTTTTATATGATTAAGAAAAAATTAAAATTTAAAATCAACAAATATATATAATACACGAATAACTTAAATTAAATTGTTATTTTTTGTCTTAAACATCTTCTTTATTTGGTCTAGTTTGAATACCTTATGCTGGAAAAAAATACCAGAAACTATGTTAGTTATGCAATAATAAAAATACATAAATTTCAATGAAGTTATTCAAAACTAAGAAATAAGAAGAACCAGTAAACTTAAAAATTATGCTAGGACTTCTTTAAGACCCTTTTGGCTGGTGTAATGATTAACAACATTCTTTTGAACCATCTTTTTCATTGTCTTGAGATACACACATTTTTTTGTTTCTTTAAATTTCTCTTTTTGTTACCCTCCCATTTTTAAATGAAAGTTTTCCACCCCTTTTTTGTTAGGTTGTGGAGCTAAAAGCTTCAACTTTGCAGACAAAGAAAAGGAGGATGCTGAAGCTCCAAGAGAACCGGCATCGGTAGCATGACCGACGTCAGTCAAGATGAAGTAGAAGGCAACCGGCATTGGTAGAGAGTTGGCCGACATCGGTCAGCACTAGGCAATTAGGGACTGACGTCGGTCGCCTGTGTGTTCCAAAACTGCTCGTTACACAAACAGTTAGTTTAGTGAACGGAGTGTTTACATGTAAAGGCTATTTTGAGTCTTGAGCTACATGGATAATTATAGTAAACTAAGAGTCTAAGTTATTGTTTAAGTCTGAGACCTATTTATAGACCCATTGACATGTATTGTAGAGTGTGCTAGTGAAGAGAACAAAGTGTGTGTTTCTCCTAGTTCCACTAATGAGCTAGAAAGGAAGGCAAGGAAGATTCTTCCATTGTAAGATCATTGAGTTGCAGGTTGTTGCAAGCTCATAGGAGATCTACATGTGTGAGTATGGTCTATTAAATTGCAGGTTGCAGGTTCATGGGAGATCTACTTGAAGTGCTTTAGAGTGCTTGGTGTACTGGCAGGGTTATTACTGACTGGTTGGAGAGGTGAACACCAATTCTATGTGTGAGTTGTGTGTTGGGACCGTTTTTGGTAGGAGAGTGTTTTGAAGAAGAATTACTGTACACTTGATGTGTGGGAAGCCTCTGTAAGGTGGAAGAGTGTGGCGGCTCTTTATTGTATTCTTTTTTGTACAAATGTTAATACAAGATAGTGTATTGTCTCTCATATTCTGTGCTATTGGTGAATTCTAGTTACTTGTGTTTTTGGTATATTTATGCATGTTTAGTTGCTTATATTTGGTAATCATATTGTGATCTTTCTGAGGATCAAGATCCTAACAAGTGGGATTAGAACAGGTGTGTTTGTTCTTGGATTCCCTGACAACTTTGATAGGACCTAAGTTCCCCAAAGCTCTGACACAACTTGCCAGAATTAAGAGCACACATGATTACCATTGTATAAGCAACTTAAGATTGCGGAAATAACCAGAAGAACAAATAACTATCAATGAGAAAACACACAGAATATGAGAGGCAACACATAATTGTATTCAACTCATTACAAAGGAAATTACAATAAAGAGATCACACTCTTCTTCCACCTCTGTGAGGCTTCCTCCTCAAGGGCTCTAAGTAATCTTCCCACCTGAGTAATCTTCTCTCAATAGGTCACAACTAACAACTAACACAAGCTATTATTCACCTCATTATATGTCCAGTACAACCGAGTATGAACCGGTACTCCAAGTAGATCTCACCATGATCCTGCTCCTGATGTATTGCTGTCACCTTGATCTTGCTTCCCCGCCGATCCTATTTTGACCCTCGCATACACACATCCCTGTAGACCAACCTGATCTTACTTATCACATGTAGATCTCCACCATGATCCTGAAACACCCTGCATATCAAACATGATCTTACATACATGGGGAATCCTACATGATTCCACCATGGAAAGAACTCTCCAAGTTCTACACTTGGGTTATACAAGTTCAACGAGTTCTTCACTTAACAATACAGCCTCTGAGTCTATTATATAGATCTCTTGCATACACTAATTTAGACAAGTGGCTCAAAGACTTGAACTGGTCTTTATCATGCAAACTCCGCATTCACTTAACTGACTGTTCCTCAACAACAGTTCTGACTGCCACATGCGACCGACGTCGGTCCTTGACTGATTGGAGGTGATCAACGCCGACTGATCTCTTGCTGATGCCGATTTCCTCTATGCTTCCCCTGACCGATGTCAGTTATGGTCTGCCGACGCTGGTGATTGCATACACTCAGAAAGCTCCATGTTTGCCTTAAGGTGAAGCTTTTAGCTCCACACCCAAACATTTTTGGTGTAATGGGTGGTGCACATATTTTCCATTGAGATTTAGGTTTTATTTTTATTTGTTTATAGGCAACATCCATTGACCTTATTAAAAAATACCATGTCTTTTAAGACCCTTTTATCAATGATATTATTATTGTATTGATGTAACAAAAAATTAAAGCATGTTATTTGTTGTTCTAGTGTGGGAAGGTCCAATCAAGGTGGATAAGGGATTTGGTTCTATCAAGATTCTTGATCATCTATAAAATATGGGTAATAAAAATATCACCATTTAGATCTTTCCAAACGTCCACCATATAGAGGAATCACATCACTGTCTCTGTCATATTTTATGAGAAACTATGCTCAAAGATAATGCAAATAGATCATTCAAGTGTGGACATGTTAGTGTACTTAATTGCTCATACACTATTGTATGGTTTTAAGATGCACTTTTATTATTTATGATTTATGGGTAGACACTAATTGGTAGACACTTATCCATTTATGATGTGATCCTAAGAAAGGGAATTTATTGCATTATAATGAATGAAGAAATTTCAAATTTATATATATTCAAATGATATAAAGAACCAAACTATTATGATAAAGAGAGAGGCATACTTGGTTAGTCATTATCCCTTGAATTAAAGTTTTAATTTTATAGTGTCATCGAACCTTATAAAATTTGGACTACCATGGAGGATATTTATGTAAATCACATTAATTTGAGGATATTCCAACTAGAAAATGATCTCACTAATCTTAGCCTATATAACTATCATCATTTTGAGGACTTCATCTCTCAAGTCAAGTGTCTTGAGGCTTCAATTCATTGAGACCGGTGAACCCAAGACTAATGAAAAACTTATTATGACTATTATGTATAAATTGGGTCATTCCTATTTAGTTTTTATTTCAACATACTACACATCAAGACTTTATGGTATTTGCATATGTGGCACCAAATTTTGAAAATTTCTATGAGTAACTTTAGGGAGAAAAAAAAAATTATTTGCAACATATGACTTGAAGGTACTAAGAAAAATGAATTAATGGTCAATGATAATAATGTAATGTCACACCCCAACTCTGGAAAAGGCAAGGGTCTTACTAAGAAAAAGGGAAAACAATCCCAAGCCTAATGGAAATCCATCAACTCAACAAAATCCTTCCTTAATCTAAAATAAAGGAAAAGGGAAAATAAATGAAAATGTCAACCATAAGTGTTGTAATTACTATAAGAAACCAATAATGATGAACATCAATGTTTCAAGAAAATAACATAAATTTAGAATTAGAGATTAAAAAATGTAGCTTCCCCTTCGTGAGATAAAGTTAACACTTTTTTCAACAAGAAGATCACCTGTATCTGAATGGATTTTAGATTCAAGAACCTCTCACCATATGGCACATGATGGATCATTTTTTGAAAATATTAACTAATGCCACACAACTAAATTTTTTATGGGAAACTCTAGTCCTCCAATTGTTGAGTGAAGAGGGATAGTTGAGATGGAGAATGACATATTCAACAAAGTTATCCACATTCTAGAATTTTCTATGAACCTCCTCTACATATTTTATATCACACAATTAGGTGAAGGCAAAACTATTGAGATTATACGTACCAATGTTGTCATAAAAAATATCAAAGAATTGTATGGTATTGTAGCCACTGGTAATGTTGATCATACAAAATAATTTCATAAATTTGAAAACTTTGTATTAATTCAACCTTCACAAGTCATGATTGAAAAAGATAATGAATTGAGTAAAATTTTGCATGAACATTTTTTTAATCTCAATTATCACTTATTGTAGGACCTCATTAAACACCACATGGTTATTGGTTTACCACAAGTTTATTTCCAAGATGGTGTTGATATAGGTTGTACACTTGGGAAAAAACATAGGGATCCATTTTATAAAGGTAATTACTTAAGGAAAAATTATAGATTATAGTTGGTTCACAATGATCTTATGCCCTTTCTCAATGTTTTTTTATAAACATAAATACATGTTTATATTAATTGATAATTTCTCTTATATAACTTGGGTCTACTTTGTAAGAATTAAAAGTGAAGTCTTTGAGAAATAAATTTTTTTTTAGGACTTTGTTGAAACTTTTAAGAGAGAAAAATGCAACATATTAAAAAACATGATAGATGATAAATTTTTAACAATCAGTGATTAGCTTTAATGAACATGTTTGCATTTAATTTCAACATATTGTACCCTACACCCCTTAGTAAAATGGTATAATTATCTACAAAAACCACACACTAAAGGAAATGGTAAAATGCATGATACATTATAAATAATTTACTCTATAGTATTGGGTTGAGGCAATTCAATGTGTAACCTACATCCAAAATAGGTCTCCCCACTATAGTTTAAAATATGACTCCTGAAGATAAATGGTCTAGCATCATGTGAGATGTTTCTAATTTTTTATTTTTTAGATGTATTGCATGAGTGAAAATTCCATATGAAAATCACAAAGCAATGGATAATGAGGGTTATCATTTTATATTTTTCAACTACTATGAATATATAAAGGCACATCATATTCTTTTTTTGGGTACCACTTAATTGAGTTACCAGTAGGATGTTTTATTTAATGAATTATCCTAGGTTTTTAGACTAATATAACCTACTTCTCCCCCTCCATTACCTTTTTTCAAGTTGGACATAAATTATAAGGTTTATTATGAAGAATAAGATAATTTATATTACTCCCATTTTGAGAGTTAATATAATTTAGAAGATGAGCCATAGGGGGGAAAACCATCACCTCTACCAGTGCCAAAACACATGCACTTACACAACCAACATAACCTTTACCAAAAAGGGTTCACAAAGTTCCTCATGATGTTGGGACATTGGTAGGGGATCCAAGATATCCAAGCATAAATAGATCCCAAATCCATATGGTGTGTATTTTTATCACAATTACAATGACACAAGATCCAAAGACTTATCATGATGCTTCTAAGCATCTTGAATGGCAGACAACTATTGTGAAATAACATATTTCACTAAAAAAAATTAGGACTTGGTTCCACTTACAAAAATAAGAAAAATAGTGAGATGTAAGTTGGTTTAAGACACTAAGTATGTATCAAAGAGGTCTATTAATAGATACAATGCCTAACTTGTTGTAAAATATTTTTCTCATGTTCAAGGTGTTGATTACCATGAAACCTTTGCTCCAATTACCAAGATGAATTATATTAGGCTAGTAATCTCCTTGGTTACAACAAAAGGATGATAAGTCCATCAAATAGACATAAAAAGTGCCTTATTGAATGGAAAATTATAATAATAGATATATATGTCCCAACCTATTGGGTCTATAAGCAATGAGAACTCCATCCTTGTGTGAAAATTGAAAAAGTCCTTGTATGGTTTGAAATAAGCTTCTAAAGATTGGTATAAAAAATCAACATGTTCTTAATCAACTCTAGTTTTAGATGGATTCCAGTTGTCCCTATGTCTACACCAAGAAATTAGACATGAAACTTTTGATTTTAGTCCTCTATGTCAATGAATTAATCATCATAGAGAGTTCCACCAAGAAGACTCATGATTTGAAATCTTAGATAATGAAGTATTTTGAGATGAATAATTAGGTTTGTTAAATTTTTCCTTATCCTTTAGCTTTCAAATATTAATAAATGAACATTTTTTAATCCACACTAGCACCTTATCAATTGAGAGTCAAGCATTCTACCAAGTGTTCTTCTATTTCTGTTGATGGTACACTCTATAATAAATTGGTGGTAGTTATTATATACTTGAATCACACTCATCATGATATTTCATTTGTTTTGAAATTGGTATTTCAAGGTTATGAGGACCCCCATAAAAACCATTGACAAATTACAAAACACATTCTAAGGTATCTTCATGGTACTACTATCTATGAGAATAAGTTAAGTAGAAAAACCTCAATTTATGGATACACTTTTGGTATAAACTCAATAATTATTGGATACACATACACTGATTGGGTAAGAGATCCAAATAATCATAAGTTAATGGTGTAGACACCCCATTTTGGACATAACTATGTTCCAACTGGACTTTAGATTAATTTTGACTGAATAGTATAAATTAAGCCTAGGAATTATTGAGTATCTTGATTTCATATTCACATTAGACATTAGTGCTTATAATCATGTTGAGGCATCTCTATTTGGGGTATTATTCTATACATAATATTAACCTCTCACATATTCATCTCTAGTCAACTTGTGACCTAACAAATTGATAGTTTGGCATTTAGACCCATAAAATGAAGCACTTGAACAATTCCTAAAGTGAAAAAATGCTAAGTAGAATAAATTAACTAAGCAAATAAAATTAAAATTTTAAGTGAAATTTCCATGTGCAATTAGTGAAAATGAATTTAAAAAAAAAGGAAATTTCAATAAAAATGAGGTCATGATCATGTCATCATTTTCAAAGTCAAGGAATTGAAAATATCTTTTATAAATGCTTAAATTTAAAAATAGAGAGCCATGCTTAATAGATAAGATCTTTATCCCACATATTAATTGATTGTCCCCTCCTTAACTCAACTAGGGTTAGTCAAAACTTAACCATGGTTAACTCTAACCTAACTACACTTGGGTTAGAGTTAGTTTGGAAGACTATAAATATAAATCTTCACCCATTGTTCAACAAGCTCTTTTGGTGTAATGTTATTATGAAAAAATACCTTCAAAGCCCCTATTTGTAGTGTTATAATTCTCATTTGTTGAAGTGACCCAAGGCAAATCCAAGCCCTACATTGGCAAGGTGATAAGGATAGATGATGTAAGGATTACCATTACCAAAGATTCTTTGATCATAGAATTGAGCACATCCATCCATGTCCAACATACAACTCTTGCTCTCAAGAAAGGTAAATAATGGTTTTTTTAATCTTTTATTGATAGTTGTATTATTCTCTTGCTCCTTCAGTGTCCAGGCTTGAGGTGTTAGCTTAATTAGTATATTTTTTTGGTTTTAATCATATTAACACAATATTCATCTCTCCTCTTAGACTCCTATTGATCACATAAAGTCATGCCTGGGGGGACACACACCCCACAAAGCTCTTTTAGCTACTTTTTAGGATGTTTTACTAACCATTTTTATGCCAAGTTTTTGATTTAATTACCAAAAAAGTGAAAAAGTTTGAACTATCAACTGAGCCACAAGGATCGATGATGATCACAATAAATTATGTTCAATAATTAGAATCAATGTTGATTGGAAGAATCTTCAAAAATATCTACGTCAAAAACATAGTCAAACTAAAAGCCAAAAACATAGTAAAAATCAAGTTTTCCTTGATTTTCTTGGACCCTGATAGTCTATTTATTGATTATTTTACATTCTTATTATAGGGCAGTGAGAATTTTTGAGTCTAAAACTTTACTTGTCAAGCATTTTTTTATTAAAACATGTTTGTTTTTGGTGTGATTATATGAATCGACAATGATCATGATAGAATTAACATTGATCATAGGAATCAACCATGATCCCTACTAATCATAAAATAATTATTTGTATTTTTCTTATGTAGAAACATTAGAGTTTAAATTTTATGTTATTATTGAGATAACTTGTAGGAATATAATATTGACTCAAATACAAATTAATCCACTAACTTGTTTATAGGGAATTAAACCAAGTAAGAATAAATTTGGGTGATTTTTAATAAAATTTGTATTTTACTAATTCTAAATTT
The DNA here is from genome assembly GCA_037957365.1 of Torreya grandis. Lineage (NCBI taxonomy): Eukaryota > Viridiplantae > Streptophyta > Pinopsida > Cupressales > Taxaceae > Torreya > Torreya grandis. The sequence goes on from JARHVA010002649.1 coordinate 1,504,416, forward strand.
TACAAAGGTAAAAAAATCATTCACATTTGGTTAAGGTATTTTAAAATTCACTTAACAATTTGTATTTTAAGAATTTTTACAAAATTTTACAAGTGCAAACATGGCCAAGAGGCCAAAATTTTTAAGAACATTTTGAATTGGGGTTAGTAAAAAGAACCTACATCTTTAGTTAGAGATCATAAGAGATTTTTTGATTCTTGTTTATTATTTAGACTAGTTTCAAATTACTTAGATTATATTCTTTGATTTTGGAAAGCACAAACTTTAGCATGTATGCTCTCCCCCTGTTCCCTTTAGGGAATTTTAGTAATTAAATGATTTTAATTTATTACCTTTTTTATAAAATGTGTTGGAAATAATATCGTGTATGCTCTCCCCAAGCTCTGAATGACTTGGATGATTCAAAGGCAACCTCTAAAGTATTTTCATTTTTAATTTATTTTTATGCAATTGGATTGTGGGTGGGAGTTCATTGCCTTCCCATAAGTTATTTATGGGTGCATTGACCTGGAGTTTCATATCCCAACACCTTACCAACCCCACTCCAAAATGGGGTATACAAATTCGGCAAACCACTAGATTGGATAGTGACAAGTAGTTAGCTTGACTATCCCAATGGGTACCCAAGTAATGTGGTAGCCAAACATCAGATTCCACTAATTAGTACATGGTTGGAGTCACTAAGTAAAGAAATAAACCCTTACATAGTAATATAGGTGGTTTATATTTAATTGATATGTTTGTTCCCTTGTGTTATCCATACTTGGGACCATCTAGTATACATAAGAATTACAAATTTTATTCAAATCCAACTTGCCACAAAATTTCATGCCAAATGATGAGTGATCCTCACTTTAAATTCATGCCACATACCAATGTTTGAGAGATAGAGGGGGGTGTAAAAACTTTACCTACACTTGTACTTTAATTTTTGGATTAAAGCTTAATTCCTCACAAACATTGGTATATTGGTAGAAACTTTGGATAAAACTATGCACACCCGTGTCAATTATAGGGATAGGATGAGCCATGTGTGTTACTTCTAATTTATTTGATTTACATGTGTGTTTTAAATATTAGAAACTATATTTTTTGGTTGTTAAAAAATAGGTAATAACCAATCACATGTTTTTACACCACTTTAGCCCAAGAGGTGTTATTTTGTCCATTTGATACCACAATTTTGCCATAGACTTTTTTAAAAAAAATTTGTGTGTGTGTGTGTGTGTGTGTGTGTCATTTGTTTAAATGGGGAATTTTTATGCTTCCCATTTCATCCCAAGTATTTGCCTTAGATTTTTGAAACAAAAATCATTGTCATACCTTTTGATCAAAGTAGTGTCATTATGTTAATCATATTATTTGAAAACCATTATCTTATTTCAAGCCAAGTTCTAAACCATGTATCCATTTGGTATACAATTAGTGTCATTATGCTTCCCATTTGGGTCTATAATTTTATCCATTTGAAGAATCCAAGTATTTTAAACCCAAGTTTTAAATTTGTCTTACAAAGTTTACATTTGAAATTTAGTGGTTTATACCTATGCCTTGCTCAATTTTGTCTTAGGTGTTTACTTCTTACCTTTTAATTGTGCAACTTCAACTAATTATTTGCTTGATTTAAATACTCTTCTACCTAAATCTAGAAGTGGTCAATTTTATGTGTGCTTTAAGTTTATTTATTGCCTTGAACTAAGGTTGAAACTCTCTTTTTAAGTACAACCTTAATCACAATTATTTTACAATGGAGCCTTGATTATCACTTGGGATTGAATGCTTTACTCATCATTCTTATTTTTGCATACTTGAGAATGAATTTCCCAATTAGTTTTAGGTGTGTACCTAGAGTGAATTTATTGTACTAAGGTCAAGTTTGTTTTAGAATCCATGTACCTATATTGAGTCCAAATTTTCAAATTATTTTAGAGTTATCATGTGCCCTTTAGTTTTTAGACCTAGTTGTTTTAAAGTCTAGCTTTGTGCCTTGTTTCTATAGACCTAACATTTGCCTTAGTTTTTAGATTTCATTTGCACCTTTTGAGTTTAACTTTGTGCCTTTTTTCCAAAGACCTAACACTATTTTAATTTTAGACCTAGATTAGATTTGTTTAAAACACTTTGTCAAAATCAAGATTCAAAATTTTCCATTCATTTGACCATTTATGTGCAAGAAATTAGACCTTGGATATATTTGAGACCAGGCTTATCATTGATGATTTTGGATAAGAGCTCCATTCTAGGCCAAGTTTAAATTATTTGCAGTAATATACCAAATTTTCCATTTAGACCAAGTTTATAGACATACCAAGCATTGACCAAGTTATTTTATACCATGTTTCAAGAGTTTTGTGAACTCTAGACCTTTTCTTTGCTAGATGTTAGTCATGAATTTAGATATGGCTCACTACACATGTAGTGAAACCATGTACAATTTAGATTACAAAAACATAGTCATGAATGATGCCTTTGTTCAAGACCCATATGGTGATGATTTAGTTTATGAGAAAGATCCATATCCTCCTTACACTACTCAATATGTAGAACAAGGCCAAGATTCATTAGGAAACTACCTAGTTAATACACCTCCTTATCCAGGCAAGAACAAGAAAAAACAACTCAATACCTTGGTAGTGTGCCATCTATCAAACATGTCTAATAATAGCCTTACTACATTACCATGCCATTGACCTATGACCCATACTTATTTTATCATCAATTTTTTAAAAACAAGGAGTAAGTTTAAGTTAGATCCATAGAGGTAAGGGCAAAGATTTTGAAAGACTTTCCTCATGAAAACATATCTAGTCTAGTTAGAGTTCCTATAAATGTACCTTATACCCACACTATAGAATGAGCCTCTACTAGTTACCCTAAAACACTTATGCCAATGCCACACCAAGATCTAAATATGATTATAAAGGGAAAGGGCCCCATGGAGGACTAATTCATGCAAATGCAACAAGCATATCAGACATATTTTAATCTAGTACATAATTTCAATGTTATGGCCATATTGAATGCCTACTTATAAAACTAACTCCTTCAATAGGAGTTCCAATTGATTTATTAGGTCATGCTGATATGGGTGTGGACCCATTTTCTCAAAGTAATTTAGCAGGAAACATGTTTAATGTCGCATTCATCAAGAAAGTGACTTTTGACTCTACTCAAGACCATATACCAAATATAGTGGATAACATGCAAGTGTATTTTTATTTAGGACAAGGGTTAAATGCACCACCAAATAATTCATAACAATAAGTGCCTCTTACCAATACCATGAGTGGTTCACAACAACAAGGGGAAGGAATGCCTAGTTTCCAACCATAATAGTTTACTCCCACTCCTTAACCAACTACTTATTTAAGCACATAACAATAGGGGATAATTAATCAGGCACCAGCCAATGTTACCTCAATAAGTGCCAAATGTTATCCTAACTCAATAGATGATGACTAATATTCCATGGCCATAAGCACATACCAATGTACCACGTCTACAAAAGAAAAACACTATGCCACCTCAATAGGGGGAAACAAATGTTCCACCTCAATAGGTAATGACAAATGTACCACAATATTTATGGACCAATGTACCTCAACAATCATAGACATTGTTTAATCAACAACATATCCTTATTAGTCAATGACAAATACCAAACACCCAAAAAGAATCCCATTCATAATAGGCATTTTTTCAACAAAAAGGTGTTATTGTCCAACAAGTACCTATTAGGAAACCATTTCCTTTTACTCAACATGTGCCATATACTTAAAGATACGGCCTTAGTCAACAATAAGTACCATTTATTCAACTAGATTCGACTAGTAGGAAACAAGTCCCTACTCAAACTTAGTAGGCAAAAAATGTTCCCCAAAGCCACCTAATTCACAACCTCAATTCCCTCAGACCCAAAGCATTATTATAAATCCAAACCATAATATTTACCAATTCATGCAGTATCAATAACCCCATCCCAATGTGTAGATGCATATTCCTAGTCTATTGGTCCAACACACTAAAGTTCCATAATAATCCATACCTCCATTGTACCCTAGTCAAGGTAATATTACTTTGACCACTAAACCACAACCACAACCAAATGTGCCATCAAATTTCTTGGCCTAAGAACTATAATAGATGAAGGATGTAATTATAGCCATTCAGATAGGAAATCATACCAAAAAGTTCAAATTAGATGACGTGTCGTTATACCTATTTAACATGGATTATCTTCAAATACCATTTTCTCTAAGATATGAGCCACTAAAATTTGACAAATATAAGGGCAAAGGAGACCCTAAAGAGCATTTACAAACTTTGTTGTCACTTTCTAGCTAGTGGCCTATAATGACACTACCTACTTCTTTTTCCTTGAAGTCTAACTAGATAGGCTTTGGAGTGGCTTATTAAGTTTCCAAAGAACTTAGTACCTAAATTTAATGATCTATTAGATAAATTTTTACAGCATTTATCTTGAAATATCAAGCACAATATTTTATTAGTAGATCTGAGTCTATCCAAATAGAAAGTTGGTGATACTCGCTTCACCCATACTATACTAGATAAATAATTGGATATTATATGTACTAAAAATTTGTATAAAAATATATATTATCACTTAGAGATTCAGTGTGCTCACACATTTAAGGATATCATAGAGAAAGGCGTACATATTTAAAAATCCCTTATCAAAAAACCTATTATAAAGTTATCTTATTTAAACTAGAATCAAAGCCCAAACCAACACTTAGGCCCAAGCCATGACCCTAGCCCAGTCCAAGTGTAAATGTCTGCACTCACTCAGGATAATAACTATGAAAAACCTAAGCCATACAATCACAAAAATAATGTTATAGGTAATGGATTAACTGAGTCACATCATGTTCAAATGGTGCAAACATCATCTACTCAACCTATTCCATAAATTGAATTTATTCTAAAAATTTAGCCTATTTAGCAAGCACAACCTATGCTTTAGCCTAGACCATCTCCTCAACTGCTATAACCACAACCTTTTCAAACTCATCCTCCAAAAAGAAGACCCACTTCTAGGGTTTTTAATAACCTTGATGAGCCTATTAAGGTAGTATTTCACAAATTAGATGTGGCTAATATGATTAGTTGGCTGATTCTAAAACATTTTTTTGAGGGAATACCTTATCTAGATTGGTATAAATAGCACGAGTTCTATGAATAACATAGTGTTCATGGAAATTTTATATGCTATTGTGTGTATTTGAAGCACCTTGTTGAGAATATGTTGGAAAATGGATAGATCTAGTTAGATAATAGAGCATTTACTTCCAATTAAACCCTGAGTATCTAACAAAATCCTTTTTCATAACATAAAAATTCTAATCAACAATAAAAATAATGAATACCACATCCACAATACTAACAATATCAATAGCCACAACAATAACAACAATAGTATCAACAAAAACAACAACAACAATGCCAACTATAAAATAGAAGGAACCAAGGCCAAAGTGACCCTAATAATCAACAAACCTATCACATAGTTACACATGGCTATAATAATGTTTTAGGTCATATTGAAGGTGGGTATGTTTATACCATTACCATCAATTCTAAATTGAGTACCAATAGACCAGGACCATTATCTAACAATACCAATCACCCTACCAATATCGATAATCCTTATTTGACTTGTGACCATAGCCAAGTGTAATAGTAACCAAGGATCACCATTTTAGAACCTTATGTAAATAATTATTCATTACCCTATAATCACAACCAAGCACACCAATAATTATCCTATATAGCACATTTCCTTAATTTCCTAGTTATGATGGTGCTATATCTAGTCTATATTATGTAGTCACAACTCGACAGTATAAAATCACCATCTCAAGCCCATAACCCCATACCAATGAGTCAATCCAACCCAATATGATGTATAGGAATAATATAACTACCAATGTATGATATTATGGAATAACTCAAAAAGACACCCACATAAATATCCATTTTATAATTGTTACGTACATCTACCATCCAAAAGAATATCCTTATAAAACTCCTAGGCCAATCCTAAGTGCCAAATGACATAACACCTAAAAAATATCAAGGTTTGGTTGGACATCTAGTGCCAAGCCAAAAATTGACCTTTGACTAAAGTGATATGTCATCCCTTGGTCCTCTCCATAATAACCCATTATATATTAAAGTTTTCATCATGTATAATAAAGTTAAATGTGTCCTCATAAACAATGGATTGAGCCTAAATATTATGTCTCTAAAGCTAATCAAACATCTAGGATATATAGTAGCCAACCTTCATCCAAAGACTATTACTATCAAGGCCTATGAAAATAAAGATTGGGAATCATAAGTAACCATAAGTTTGTGAGTGATCATTATGCCTTTGACCCATAATACATTTTTCCATGTGCTAGACTTGGATTTTTCATATAATTTGCTTTTAAGTATACCATGGATACATGAAATTCATGCAATCCCTTCAACATTGCACTAGTGCATTAAGTTTCCTCACTCAAAGATGGAGGTCACTATCCATGGAGACTTACAATGATATGAACACTACAAGCATTTGGAGGCTGAATATGAAATCTATAATTACCATTTTAGTCTAGACCTAGTGCCAAACAAGGATAAAAACAAATAGATACTTGTTGAACTACCAGAGGCTAATTACATACACCCTAATATCCTTGCCTAAACCTCACATACACCTCCTATTAAAATTTCTAATCATTTTACCATCTTGGACAATGGTCAAAGAGAGTATTTTACCCATGACACATTTCACATAGCCAAGATTCCACATAATCCCAAGACCTATAGAAGGACTAAAGCTAAACCAATTTGTATGGAATTATGATGAAAGGAAAAAGGAAAGATTCATAGATACACACCTATTATTTTCACACCTAACACTAGCTAAAAACAAGATCCTATTGATAATGATGATTGATGGTTATACAATGATAAATTAGTTGATTGCTACCAAAGTACAAAGCATCCCATCCCTAATAGGATCATGGATAACCAAGCATATGAAGATAGAGGCCTAAGGGAAAATCATTAGGATACTCTTGAGCCCATTTATATGACCAATTATAAAGGAAATCATGGTCTTGGATTTAAACCACATGGGGTAAACCTCATATATCTTATTCTTGATCAAATTCCAATGACTAGCGATGATGATGATGACAATGAAGTAAAGTCCAATCATAATATATACAAAAACCTTGCTATTACCAAATTATTTGACTCATATACCATTTAAATCATCATGCCAATAATATAGCCTTCCCCACTTCCCCTTTATCATCCTCAAATTATAGACTAGGACCAATAAGAATCCATAGTACGTTTAGGTGAGTTTGAGAATGATGAGGCCTTTGTGATTTTCTAGGCCTAAGAGACAATATTCCATTGGGAGACCCAAAATAAGGTTTCTCTATCAAACTAGATCATGTATCCTATTTCAAAGAGTGGGTGAACTCCCTGAACCAAAATTAAAATAATAAAACATTGAGGTGTCAAAGTTAAAACCTCTTTGAGGTACTTTTAGACCAAGGTAAAGGTAAAGAAAAAAGCTAGTCTCTTGGTGAAAACCTATTTTAGGTGCCACTAGATGGGGATGTTCACATTTATTCAAATGAAGCTGGGAGACCACCAATAATGAACTTATTTTTTTGGTTTGAGCTCAGTATAGAGGAACATCATGCCTTTGATCAAATTATATGAGAATATCCTACAACATTTGTTAAATGGCTATTGCCACCATTAGGTGATTCATATTTATCTTTTTGGGAGAGGTTGAAGAATTAGTTCGACCATAGGATTTTTCCATTACAAGATAATTTACATCCTTGCCAACTATTCTATAATATGGCTTGACTCTCCGAGTAGATGATACTATGAAAGTCAACATTGGGACTCAAGAAGACTCAACGTAGATCAAATAAGGTGAGTCCCTCACTGAGGAGGAATATGAAGTTTTTAAAAACCTTTTGAGGGAATTTGTTGACATTTTTGCATGGGCTTATTTAATTATAATAGGTTTGGACCCCATCTTGGTTATACACCATATCATTATACATCCTGATGCTAAAATTGTGAAGCAAAAATTATGTAAGATGTATCCTCATATTTTTGTGTTAGTTAAGAAAGAGATGGAAAAACTCTTGAAAGTGAGATGCATTAGACCGATTTACTATTTAGAGTGGATCTCAAAATTTTTACCTATCAGTAAAAATCCATAAGGGATCAAAATCTACACTAATTTTAGAGACATCAACAAGGCCTTCACCAAGGATGACTTTTTTCTATCGAATATCAACATGATAGTTGAATCCATAGATGGGTATGAAATGCTTTCCCTTATGGATGCATTTTCAAGGTATAACCAGATCATGATCATGCCAAAAGACCAACACAAGATAACATTCATCACTCCTTAGGGAGCATTTTTCTATCAGGTCATGTCATTCAGTCTTAAGAATGTTAGGGTAACATACTAGAGGGATATGATAGTTATAATTCATGGCATGATGCATGATATTATTGAAGACTATATCGATGACATATTGGGTAAATTTAAGACTTATATAATCATCCAACCATACTATGAAGGATATTTGAAAGGCTTTATGAGTACAAGGTTTGAAGTAATCCTAAAAAGTACATCTTTAGTGTCAATTCAAGCAAATTTTAGGCTTTATTATCTCTTACCAAGGCATTGAAGTTGATTCTTCTAGGGTACAAGCCATTATCGAGATGCCACCACCTTCCACTTTAAATTAGCTCTATAGTTTGTAGGGCAAAATATAGTTTATTAGACACTTCATTTCATAGTTGGCTGATAAATTCCATCACTTCACTCATTTATTAAAGAAAGGTATTACATTTGTTTGGGATGAATAATATTAGAAAACCTTTGAGAGCCTAAAGGAATACCTAGACAATCCACTAGTTCTGTTACCACCAATGTTAGGGAGGCCATTTCTATTGTACCTATTTACCACTAACAATGCCTTAGGGGAAATATTAGCTTAACATGATGAACATGGAAAATAACATGTTGTGTACTATCTAAGTCATACATTAGTAGCATATGAACATAACTATACACCAATAGAAAAATCTTGTTTAGTTATGGTCTTTGCAGCCTAGAAGCTGCATCATTGCATTCTTAATAACAAGACATAGTCATTGCTAAATTAGATATGCTTAGGTGTCTACTATAAAAAATAGATTTATAAGGATATGATTAAGTGGAGCATGCTTTTGAGCAAGTTTGAGATTGAGTATGTTAGTCAAAAGGATATAAATGGATAAGTACTTCTAGATCAATTTATGAAAGCTTCCCTTTCAAATACTCAACCACTCACTTTTGCATTCTCAGATGAATCCATCATGACCATCATAGAAACACCTCTTGAGGAGCAACACTGGAAGCTATATTTTGATGGGTTCTTCACATCTCATGGATCAGCAGTAGGCTTACTATTTATTACACCACAGGGAGATCTTATTCCCAAATCATTTCATATTATATTTCCTTGTACCAATAACATGGATGAATATGAATCAATCATTTCAAGGCTTCATCAATTACTACAATAAAACATTTAACATTTCATCATTCATGGCGATTCTCAGCTGATCATCAATCATGTTACAAACTAGTTCTAGACCAAAGATGATTAATTATTACCATACAAGGCCATGATGGACACTTTCAAGTAATATATTACCCAAATTTAATTTGAACACATACCTCAAGCCAATAAGAGGATAGAATATGCCATAGATATCATTAGTTCTTTGATCTATAACATAGATAGGGCAAAAGACTATCGATTCCTCATTGAACATATTCTAGTGCTATATCATGAGACTTTGACCATTGAAAGGACCTATGACATTGTTTGTTTTAGTTATATTTGGTATTTAGACATATATAACTACCTTAATGAACATATAATTCCACCAAACTTTTCACATAAATAATAAAAATATTTCACACACCAAGCTTCTTGATATACCTTACTTGGACCAACCCTTTATCACAAAAGCTTTGATGGAATGTTGATTCATTGTTTAAATTTAGCATAAGCCACATTATCATTGAGGGAAGTTCATGAAGGAGTGTGTGGATCCCACACCAATGGGTCTATCTTTGATAAAAAAAATCCTCTATACTGGCTATGATTGGCCAACCATGGAAGTAAATGTAGTTGCTAATAGGAAAAGATGTAAAAAATGTTATAAGCATGCAAATTTGATTTATGCTATGGCTAGAATACTTAAACCAATTACTAAACCATGGTCATTTTCAATGTGGGGACTTGATCTAATTGGGAAGATCAACCCTACCTCCTCATATTGTCATAAGCAAATCCTTACTACCACCAAGTATTTCACTAAGTGGGTTGAATATATACCCCTCACTTAGGTGACTAGAAAACAAATTTCTAAGTTCTTATTCAACCATATCATTTAACACTATGGTATTCCATCTAAAATTATATCTAATAATGATGGATCATTTAAGAACAAGGATGTCAAAGTGCTCTATTCCAAGTTTAACATTACTCAACACTTTTACATTACATATTACCCATAAGGTAATGGCCAAGTAGAAATTTCTAATAAGACCATTATCAATATTCTTAAGAAGATTGTCAATGATTCTATTCATGATTGACACCTATAGATTTTCCATGACCTATGGGATTACTATACTAATTACCATACTCCACAATAGCCACACCATATTCCCTTGTCTATGGCACTGAGGTTATTCTTCCCATTGAGGTCAAGTTACCTTCTCTGCATATCTCATTGAAGCACATCTTAGATGATGAGGATTATAGAATTGCTCGCCTACAAAAGCTAGAGTTATTGGATGAAAATGTATGACCATTGTAAACAACCTTCAAGCATATCAAAAAATTAATGTGTCAAGCATAAAGAATTTAATCTTGGTGATCTTGTCCTTAAATAAAACCAAATGAACACCATGACCAAGAAAAAAGACAAAGGTAAGTTCAAGTCTAATTAGATAGGCCCTTATGTCATTGTTGCTAATTATGACTCTGGAGCTTATAGGTTAACTAAATTGGAAAGAAATGAACTTGATGAGCCCATGAACATAATACATCTTAAGAATTATTTTTCTTGAGTGATTTGAGGTAATTTCTATGACAATTGTTTATATTATACCCTAATATCACCTTTTTTTGTACCATACTATATACTGTTCCTTCCATATCTTCCCTATTGACTGAAGTTGTTTTACCCTCCCTTTTTCACACTTTTAAACCTTGGTTTTGATCCATTGGTTCTTTAAACACCTTTAGCTAGGGGATTTAGATGAATTTTTAGTAGTTGATTTAGAATTTCACACAAAGGCAATATCTTGGAGCAGTATGACAGTGGTTTAGAAATTGCATTCTTCCTTGTTGCCACATTCTATCTTATTCCAGATACTAATAATTATAACCACCTTTGGGAAAATTATTATCATCAACCCATGTTTTTGTCTCCTACTTATAACTTATTGTAGGTAAATTAGGAATAATACCTTAACATTACTATTTTTATATTGTGTCACTTGCCTAAATTCATGAACTTGTTGCTACATAGTCAAATTCTTCCACTATAAGGTGGAACTATAGTGACTTGAGGTCCCATTAAATACTATGTAGACAACACTCAATTCACATTGAGGTTGGCTCAATCACCCATTTCCCACACTTTCACCATTTATAAATAATTTAAGTTTGAATGCTCTCACCATTTTACGAGCAATGTAAGCCACACTTTCACTATTTTGTGAGCATGTTTAAGCCACACTCTTGAAATTTTGCAAGTTGGACCATTATGTATCTTGTAATCCAAAATTGAGTTTATATTCTTAGAAAATTCTAAAAATATTTAAAACACTTTTAAAAGTCCTCAAAATCCTAAAAATCACAAAATTATGAAGATGGGCTTATAATTTCCATGTGAGATATAAAGCCATCAAAATTTAATAGGATAGGCCATCTTTTTCCTTCAGTTTATTTATATACCATCTTGGTATTTTTCCTCCAAAATATGGAGAACTATATTAACCTAATATTCACACAAACTATGTAGGTAGCACTTGGATATATGATGTATCTCAGGTTATTTCGATCACACATTTTTTTTTTGACCACTTCATTGCCATAAGGATTTTGGGACTCCTAGATATTTCACAAGTAGCCACTTGTCCTTTAGTTTACTCATATTTCTTGACCTTATCCATATTCTCTCATCATTTTGAAATTTTATATTGTGTTCATTGTGTGTTAAAATTTTATGCACTATTGACCACTTGGATTTTCTTATGCTCTCATTGTTTTATGAGGAACCATTATTTATGCTCTTTCTATTATGTGATTTTATTCTCATTCTTAGCCTTAGAAGTAATAAGCATTATGAACCTAGTTCATATGTAAGCACTTGTTTATTGCCTTTTAGTGTGGTTTTAGCTTAAAACCATACTCTCATGCTCACATAATTTATTTGTATTGATAATTTCATGATTGTGAGTGTCATTCCTCTCTTCTTATATGCACTCACCATTTTATGAGACCATCCACATATTCTTCTACAAGTCCATCATGTTTCCTTATCATATTTTTTTTCTATCCCATAACTTAGGATAACTACATTTGGCCTAAAGTTCATGTTAGATCTTGTGTCCATGGGACTATGTAGGCATCATCTACTTGTCTAGCGTATATGGAGTTAGCTTGGATACCCCTTCTTTTTTTCGATTCCCCCATTTAATTTGTTTTGTTTTGTTGTCTCTTATTATGTAGGAATATCTGTTTGATTTTTGTTCTTATGTTGTTATACCTGAATTGTTACTACCTAGCTTAGGGGTCACCCTATCATCAAGAATAACACCTCTATTACACATGTATGAATAATTTGTATTTTATTTATACTAACATTTTAATTAACCATTATTTATCTTTTGCCTTTATCTATTTAAAATAATTTGTTTATTGCAATTTTATTTACTTTAGATTTATTTATTTATTTATTTTATGCTATTTTATTTTTTTATGACCATGTTTATTTATTGTTTATTGGTGTTGTATTATTTATTTATTTATTATTGGTGTTTTGTTATGTGTGTATTTACTATTTAGTTATGTTTATTTATTTATTTATGTTTATTGGTTTTTATTCTTCATTTGTTTATTTATTGGTGTTTTATTTTATTTATTTATTTTTGTGTTATTTTTATTTTACCTCTTTGCCTTTTTATTTCTTAGTTGCTATAGGAATTTTACACTTTATTTACACTTTCATCTTGATTACCCATATCTTGTACTTGAGTTGTGTATTAGTGTATGTTCCTTCACTTAATTTATTGTAATATATTACCTTGGGATTTGATTGTTCATATATTATGCCTAAGATATTTATCATTTAATTTAAACTGAGTTCTCCATGCTTTGGATACACATTTTTATCATAGTTGTCTATAACTATGATATATAATATCCTAAGTTACAATAAAAATTAGTTTAGTGGAGCTTACAAGTAATGGTGCCATAATAATTCTCCTTGTTCATACTTGGTAAATTCTTGACCTACGCAAATACTACCCAAATAAAATTTTAATCCATGTTAGTTAGGATGTGCATCTCAATACTACCAAGTAGCCAAAATTCATGTTTATTGTCTATGTCAGCTTATTCCTAGTCCATGAGTAGATATGTAGTACATAAGCCCCCTTTTATAATTTTCCCTACTAAGGTAAAGATGCATTATATCACACTTTTATCCATGTTATTAAGGCAAACCATTGTGTCAATGATTATAACTGCCTATGGGCAAGTCATTGATTTTTATCTCTCCATCTTATTGGGGCATTTTTATTATACTAATGATTATAGCTACCTTTGGGAAAATAATTGTTTATCAATCTAACTATATTATTCATGCATGTTTTTACTATGTTAATGATTATAACCACCTTTGAGTAGATCACTATAATTTTTATGCCCTATTGGGACATTTTCATTATGTTGATGATTATAACCACCTTTGCACAAATCTTTGTATCCCTTAATCTATCCTATTAGGGCATTTTTCATGGAATTAATAATTATAACCATATTTGGGAAAATCATTATTTTTATCTTCCCTACTGGGGCATGTCACTGTGACATCAATTAACCACCTTTGTGAAAATCAACATTTTCACCCACATTACTTATAGGTTGCATCATTTTTTTCTTTTCTAGGGAATGTTTGCTACCCTTATTTGTTGCTCGTTCCCTTGAGGGGGAATCCAAGCCTCATCCATCACATTGAGGAATTGACCAAGGCATTAGTGACTTTTTCATTATTTGATAATATGTTATTGTGCTTGTAACTTGTAACATCTTCCAAAATAAGGGAAAATTGTAGACACCCTACCACAACTATATTCCAACTGGACTTTAGATTGATTTCTATCAAATAGTTCAAACAAAGCTTAAGCATCACTAAGTATTCCAATTTCATCTGTACATTAGATATTAGTTCTCATAATTATGTTGAGGAATGTCTATTCATGGTATTATCTTGTATGCAGTAGTAACCTCTCACAGATTCATCTCTAGTTAACTTGAAACTTAGTAAATTGATAGTTTGGGCTTTAGACCCATTAAGTAAGGCACTTGAATAATTCTTAAAGTGAAAAAAAGCTAAGTAGAATGAATTAAATAATAAAATCAAATTAATTATAGTGAAATTTATATGTATAATTAATGAAATTAAATTTTGTTAAAAGAAAATTTCAATAAAAATGAGGTCATGATGATGTCATCATCCTCAGTTAAGGATTTGAAAACATCTTCCCTAAATTATTAAATTTAGAAATGGAGATCCATGCTTAATAAATGAGATCTATATCCTAAGTATTAATTTCTTGTACCCTCCTTAACTCAACTAAGGTTAGTCTAAATTCAACCAAGGTTAACTCTAACCTAACTACACTTGGGTTAGAGTTAGTTTGGAAGGCTATAAATACAAGGCTTCTCCCATTGTTCAAAAAACTCTTTTGGTGTAATGTTATGATGAAAAAATATCTTCATAGACACTCTTTGTAGTGTTATAATTGTTATTTATTGAGATAGAGCCAAGCCAAAGCCAATCCCAACATTTCGAAGGTGACAAGGAGAGATGATACAAGAAGGACCATTGCCAAAGATTCTTTGATCACATAATAAAGCACATAATAAAGCACATCCATCAATGGCCAACATACAACTCTTAGTCTCAAGGAAGGTAAATAATGGTTGTTATATCTTATATTTATAGTTACTTGTATTTTTCTCTTGCTCCTTGAGTGTCTAGGCTTGAGGTGTTATCTTAATTAGTGTGTTTTTGTTTGGTTTTAATCATAGTAACACAATACTAATATACCCTCTTGGATTCCTATTGATCACAAAATGCATGATAAATATATCATCTTAGGGTAGGTCCCACGACTTGGTCTTGAAAAAATAATATATTTATTGCTTTGTCTATTATGAAATCTAAGTATGGTAAAGATATCATTATTGGTCATGAGTTAATTTGGATTCGATGTTTGCTTTAAGAATTTGGATTTCCACAGATTCAACCTAATTTTATTTGGTGAAATAATCAAAGTGTAATATAAATTTATCACAAATAAGTGGAGTATGAACATATAAATAACATTGATATACACTTAAATTATATTCAAATAAAGTGATATAGGATAAATTCATTGATGTTAAGTTTTTGAACAGATGATTGGGTTGCAGAAATCTTAAATTAATCTTTAATTGAGGCTTGATTTGTTCAAATTAGATAAATTTTGGGAGTGAAGGAAGGTGTCATCAAGGGGGGATAGTTCAATGATTACTCCATCCTTCATCAAATTACATCTTAAATGGAGATGTTAGTGTATTTATTTACTTGTACGCTATTGTATAGTTTTAAGATACACTTGTATTATTTGTAATTCATGGGTAGACACTAATTGGTGCATACTTATCGATAACCTATTATTATATAACATTATTAATTAAGTAAATAATCAATTGAATTTTACATATAATAACTTTGTCCTATATTTTTTAACTACTCTCCATAACCCTAACCCTAACCCTAACCTCTTTTTTTAAATATATATATAATAACATAGAGGGATAGTGGGTGAAATATATTGTAGATGAGAGTTACTATTATACTGGGAAAATTAATCCAATGCTATTAATCAAAATAGATAACTATGTTACTTTAATTAATTTATGTTATTTTGCTTTAAATATTTCATATATCTATCATGTAGGTTGTGTGTGTTTATCTTATGGTAGCTAACATGATTTTAGAGCACATCCAACAATTTAATAGGATAATGAGCATCACAAGTATGAAAAGTTATTTCATAATAAATATGTACATCTTCTATATCTATCTCCATAATCATGATTTGGATTCCACATGGTTTGAAAACTTTACCCACTTTTTAGTAATTCTCTCAGTGAGTGTAGAAACTCTCTCCAATTTGGAGAAGGTTTGTGGGTTTTGTTTAACTATTAGAGTACCATAGCCTAAAAATAAAAATAATTTACTATAAAAATTATGAATAATAATGTAAAATAAAAACTAGCCAAAATAATATTTAAGAATAATATTAATAATAATAATAATAGTAACCTAATTAATTTTACTCATCCTCAACAAAATACTAGATTAATTGAAAAAACATGTCTTATGTACAACTCTTCATTGTTTGGTGGTTCATATCCATTTTTTTCCTTTTCCCTTCTTGTTGGGTTTTTATTTTCATGCTATTTTGTATGATAAATATTAACTTTTGAAATAATATAAAATGACATATTTTAATTGTTTGAATGATATACAAATTTTACATCTTCTAGACATGTGTATTTGACACTGAAAAAT
The DNA here is from genome assembly GCA_037957365.1 of Torreya grandis. Lineage (NCBI taxonomy): Eukaryota > Viridiplantae > Streptophyta > Pinopsida > Cupressales > Taxaceae > Torreya > Torreya grandis. Next base: position 1,521,390 of record JARHVA010002649.1, read on the forward strand.
CTAAAAAATAATTGTTTAAACTTTTTTCCATCGTACATCAAATGCACCAGTCCAAACATTATCAGTTATATTTAAATTACTAATGGGATATTATGTATAATCATATATATTTTTATAATATTCATAATATGTCCTAAAACATATGTTTCCAACCATGCGTAGATGTTAGATAATAACTTAACAAAGAACACACCATGCAAGTCATTGTAAATCTCCTTCAACAACTAATTTTAAAGCTTCAAACCCTCATAGTCAAGTGTTTATTTTAATTTTTTTTATGATTTCTATTGAAAATAATAAAATCCATAAGATATTTTATGTTTTTATAGTACATAAGATTGTGCGAAGTGATTTATGGGTAGAAACGGTGTGCAAAATTTCTGATTGATGCATTTTAAATCACCATCCACGATTCATAATCAAGAAAAATATACATGAGTAGAACATCATACCAAATTATTTATAAATATTTAACATATTATCTAGATATGTCCAAATGGTCATAATTTCCATTAATGTTTTGGAATATTTGTACGATAATTGTGAAGAAATGCATTGGGGGAGTTGTCCCCAGAATTGGTTGACAATCATATTTTAATGGAAAAAAAAGACAATTTAATATTATGGTTATTAATGATTTTAAATTAATGTTAGATTTTTGACAAATTAACTTGGATGTTGATCTAGTTACAATTATATTCATTATTTAATATTTTTAAGGAGTTTAGTTAAATAATATGTGTTAGGAGTTAAAAGTGTTAAATATAACTCTCAACTCATATTATTTAACTAATCTCTTTAAGAAAAATTAAATGATTAATATAATTGTAAATAGTTTTACATCCAAGCTAATTTGTTAAAAAGCTAACATTACTTGAAAATCATTAATAATAATTATACTAAACTATCTTTTCTTTCAATCAAAATTTGATTGTCAACCAATTCCATGGACAACTCCCCCAACACATTTATTCACAATTGTCATAAAAATGTTCTAAAACATTAATGGAAGTTATAACTATTTAAACATATTTTTATACTATTTTAAATCTTTTTAAAAATTTAGTATGAGGTTCTATCCATGTATATTTTTCTTGATGATGAATCGTAGATGGTGATTTGAAATGCATTGATCAAAAATTATGCACACAGTTTTTACCTATAAATCACTCCGATAAATAATTTACATGTTTTATTATGATTCATTCAACCATATATTATTCCAATATTTACAATTAATTTAGGGTTTTTCTAGTCACCTTTCCAATCCCATATATACTTGACTATGCTAAAATAATAAACAATAATGCACTAAAATATCACTTAAGACAATGGTTCAAACACTCACTTGATAAAAACTGAGAGACCATTGAGGGCCCTATTATGAGATCAATTCATGAATAAATATAGTTTATATGAAGGAAACAATGAAACCGTAACATGTAAGTGAAAAAAACACACAACATATTTAACTATCTACATGTATCATAAATTCCATGATCATTATATACATTCATTTCATTGTTAATCATTCATTACATTAAAATGATAGTCATTGAGAATATGACATATAATATTATAGTAGTTTACAAGAGAAATAATTGTTCCTTCTCTCCAAAACCCATGATTGTATTATTAGACCCCTTCTCCCTGCCAGTTATTGCCTTTCTAGATCTACCTATAATTTAGATCATTATAAAATCTCATTTGTCTCTTGTTCCATGTGCATCTCAAATGGATCAATCCATAATAATCTACAACTTCCTTGTGTATATGTAATCCAATTATTAATTATGAGTTCCTTCTTTCACCAAGGTATTTATGTGCATTGATGCTTTGTTTTGTGTCCTCCTACCTATGCATTGATGTTTATTTCTTATTATCTTCCCTACACATTAATGATTTATGGTTTTTTTCATCTCACATGTCCATCACTAGACTAAGCCACTACTATTTAGAATTCTTTGTGTATAATACAAAGTCAATAATAATTACATTTTTTTATTCTGATTGTAATGAAGAAAACATAATATATTATAATTTATTTAAGAATGTAATAAATGAATAAGAAACATAAAAATATTTTCTATTAAAGTATATAAAACTACATAGATATATAGATGTGATGGTTTGAAACTTTGAAGTTCTAAGCTAAAAGATGCCAACAATCCATACAGTCAATGCATTCATATATGTATGTGATGGTTTGAAACTTTGAAGTCATAATATTAAAGCTACCAAATATTATAGGAACATTCATCCACATAAATTTTTAAATATTTTCAACAATACATGTTGAAACAATTTAAGAAGATCATGTGAATGTAGGCATTAAAAATTCTCCTATAATTTCTCTGTAATAGGTGTTGAGAAATATTGACCTAAAATATGTTATTTGGTCACATATATTTATGCAATTTGATATGACTTTAATTAGTTTTTATGTAGTACAAATGTTACTATTTTAGGTTATTACTAAGTTAATATGTGCATTATTTAACATGCATTCACATACACTGTACACAATATACACATATTTCCTAATCTAACTCACTTTGTATATATAATATCTGTTACATTTCACAAATATATTTAATCTATACCTACACACTCTTTATGTAATTATATATTCCACTTTATTCATTTTATTACTCTTTCTTTTTGTTTTTTTATTTAATAGGGTAGAAAACTAGGTTTTACAGGGATCCTAAAACCATGAAAGTGAAATATAAAAAGCATCAATAGGCTAAATATAAGCTGCCCAACAAAACATAAAAAAATAACTATACTGTACCAAAAGCAAGGGAAATAAAATCAACATAGATTGGGATGGGGGTCCCTCTAGTGGGTCTTCTTCTTCCTCAAGATTCTTCATATAGATGCCCTTCTTGGGAAACTATTTGATAGTGGTCTGAAAAGGCTTAGAAGACTGGACAAAGGTCTACACTATAGATTTGACCTGCCTATGAAGAGTGTTCCTTTCTTGTATAATATTTGTAAGGACCAACCCTACTTCCTTCACATTAGAATTGAAAATCTCCATCTTCACCTTGTTACTTTTCATCTCCTCTGATATAATGGATTTACCCTTCTAGGAAGTCTCATCAGAAGTTACCACATCAAAGGTGATTGACTTGGGTTTGGGTATGAAGAGATTTAGGGGGAGGTCATCGGTAGGAGATTTAGAAAGACTATCTTGGGGGTACTCTTGAAAGGTTGGTAGGATCCTAAAGTGGGATCCTCCTCTAAAGAGTCCTCTTAAGAATCCTCCTTGATAGATGATCCCCCTGAGGGACCTCTTGAACTTGTAGGGTTTGGTCATGTTTGATGAGGAGGAGGATTAACCCCTAGTGTAGGATAGGGTTGGTCTCATTACCTTAATGAGCCAAAGTGGTGTATTCAAGATATTTAAGTAGGAAGAAAGGTAAACTTATCTTATAACCTATAAATTGATTTAGTAACAAAAAATGGTGAGAAAATATTAGGGTGTATTTACCCTCAAGGGTCATATAGCGCATTACCTAGAGACATATTTATAGCCAATGATGAGAAAGGTTTGCCCAGGGGAAACCTTTATTTTTAGTCTTCACAAACTCATTCATCCAAAAAAATCATTGAAGGAGATCCTATTTTTTCATTTGGTCCTTGAATACCGTAATCCCCTCATAGGACATATTGGTTTCTTCCCTAATAAATTCTTCATAATGGTGATTTTATGCCATAGATTATCACCTCACATTTTTTCCAAGCCACTAAAAAATCTTGGGACACTTCTGCATCATGCTCTATGATTATCACCATAAACTAAATGAGACCCCCACATTTGAGTTTCTTCCAAACCTTTTTCTATGATTGCACTTTCATGCATGATATGGGCTCAATCCTTTCTTGATCTCATACCATTCAAATAATGTCAATAGAGTTGAGGAAATTAAGAAGATAGTTCTAGATGGAGTGATTTTGAATAATGTAAATGGTGCTTGGGAAGCTCACTGATATCACCCTATAATAATTATGCCTCCTCATATGATCATAATTGTAGATCATTATATTTGATATCCACCCATTAAATGAAAAATTACATGCATTTGGTGACATGATGTCACATTCAGACAGTGGTACTTTCATCCCATAAGGCTTTAAGGATGTAATTAGGAACATTTCTTGCTTCATGATAGTTGGTTAAAATATGGAGTTATACTACAATGCTGGTGAGTTGATCCACTACCCTATTACCATCCTAGTAGGTATGAATAATTTGAATATGAGTAATGACGCTCAAGATTTACTTGGCATCATCAATGATAGCTTTGATAGTATGAGAAGGGGATATTTTCCCTTCTAGATCATTTTGTATATTTAATGAATCACCTTCAGTGATGATTATTTTATGATTGAGTATAGAAGCCAACTAGATACCCTAGAGGGCCACCTTGGCCTCTACAAGATGATTTGTTTAGGTCCCCAAAGGTCCCACATAAGTGGCTAGCATCTCTCCTTTTGAGTTTCTTATGAATCTTCTACCTATGGGGCTTGGATTTCCATTAGATGTGCCATCAAAGTTTAGTTTCACCTAGCCTTTTAGTGGATCCTTCCATTTTATATGTTTATGAATTATAGCTTTAGAAGGGAAGTTTAAATGTTTAACTATGTCCCAATTATTTAGAATTTATAATGTTGAAGGAGAACCAAGTTCTTTGACTTTTGGGGGGGAAAGTTTTCTAATTTTTTGAAATGGCCTAATAGAGATGGAGGAAAGCCCCTTTAGGCTGGTATCTTTTGTTTAGGAAAAGGCCATCATTATGAGTTTTCTAGACACACCAAAACCAATGAGGAAGATCTAGGCACCATAAGAAGTCCAATGATGGGAGATTCCAAGGAGGTTTCCATTACATTATGAGGTCAAGGACATTATTTGATTTGATGCATGTTAAGTTCAATTTATTTAGTAACCAGTTAAATAATGTTAAACTAAAAAGACACTCTAGGAAAAAGTGATGTATTGAATCCTCCATGTTCTGGCATATAGGGCATCTATTGGGGATAATCAGTCCCCTTTATAATAAGTTATCCATCATCAAATATTTTTCCTACATCGCTAGCCCAAAAAAGAAATTTACTTTAGGAGTCAAATGATTCACCCATATATTTTTTCAAAAATTCCATTCAGTTCCTAGATTAAGGTCAGTGGCATGTCTGGAGGCCACTAGTAGGAACCATTATCTTTAGAATCCCAAATAAAGTGAACTTCCTTTTGGAGGGTAGGGATATGAAGGTAACTCATTGAAAATTGAGGGTCTGAATAGCCAATGATTCTTCTATTAAAAATCTTTCACAAGGGAGTATTTTATAGCACTTTACACCTTTATTTGTCTCCCAATAGTATTTGATTTTATGACCCCATCTTTGATTGAGGTCTCATACCAATCAGCCCAAATTTATTGTGTGGATAGGGGGTAGAGGACAGCCAAACATCTTCCCAAAAGTCAAATTTCTCAGCATTTCCATTTTTCCAAATGATGCCTTTCTTTAGAAGATCCTTGCAATTGGTGATAGCTTTCCATAAGGCAAATCCATCCACATGATCTTTTTCCCATATGAAGTCATCTACTTTCAATCCCTCTAAGTATTTAGCTTTGATAATTCTTTCCCACTCATCTTTTTCCTTCATTAGTTGCCAACCCATTTTTGTCAATAGGGCTCTGTTCATAGATTTAATGTTTCTTAGGTTGAGGTCTTTGCTTGATTTTGTAGGATAAGATTTTTCCCAAGCAATAAGGTTATACCTAGATATTTCTTTAGTTCCTCTCCATAGGATGTTTTTTTAAATTTATTCAATTTTAATGGCCACATTGGAAGGCATTCTAAAGATGGACATCTAGTAAATAATAATGCTATGGATTGAGGCCTTGAGTAGCTGGTATTTTCCTACCTGAGTGAGCAGATGACCCTTCCATCCTACCAATTTCCTTTGGATACAGTCAATGAGAGGCTTCCAAAGTTTAGAATCCATTTTTACTTTAAAGAGTGGGATACCTAAATGATTTACCAACATATTATCCACTTGATAGTTTAGTATTCTAAAAATTATTTTCTATTGAAGAGAGGAGTGTTAATGTCTTTTGAAAATTGATGCACTGATTAGAGAGGTTTTCTTAATTTTTTAGAATGTGTTTTAATTGCTTTACTTTTTCTATAGAGGATTATCCTAACATGATGGTGTCATGAATAAACTATTCATATGTGATGGGTTCAGTATTTAGAGCTATTAAAATTTCTTTAATTTGTCTATGAGTATAGACTTTTAGCAGGCTTCTACCCAACATTTTTGCAAGAACGATAAAGAGGTAAGGAGCAAGGGAGTCACCATGTCTTAGTCCTCTTGAAATATGTAAAAATAATTTTGGAACACCATTTATGATAATAAAAAATTTAGGAGTGGTGATATAGTTCTAAATAACCTTTTTGGTGTCTTGGTTCAGTCCCAACCTTTCTAGAATCTGCATGAGAAATTGCTAAGAGACCTGATCATAAGATTTCAACATATCCAACTTAAGCAACATACCCTACCTCAAGGATCTAGAGATGGAATGAATGGCCTAATGAAACATAACTATACCATCCATAATTTTTTTGCTAGCTATAAAGACCCTTTCTTCTCCCCTATGACTTTATCTAGGAGATATTACATGCATTTTACCAAGATAGAGGATTAGATTTTATATGTTGTGTTACATAGACTAATGGGCTGAAAGTCCTAAATGTTAATAACACCCTTTTTTTTTGGAATCAGTATAAGGAAAGTGTTATTTATTTCTTTGAGGATAGATTTTTATTGGAAAAATCCTCTAGTAGCTACTTTGACCTCCAAATGGATAATGTCCTAGAATTTTTGAAAGAAGAATGAGGGGAACTCATAGAGTTTTGGTGCTTTAGATCCTTCCATTGAAAAAACTACACTTTTATTTCCTCATCAGAAGGAACCTTGGTGAGGGAGACAATATCAGTAGCTGAGAAGAATTTATCAAAAATATTGAGAGTGGAAGCTACCAGATGATCATTTGGTACACATTCTTTTGAGAGGAGATTTAAAAAAAATTAATAGTATGATAGGGGATATCATCTTCATCTCTACTAATAGTCCCATTTTTCATTTGAAATTAGAATATTCTATTGATGTTCTTGTGTCTACTTATAGAGTGATGGAAGAATTTGGTATTCCTATCACCGTCCTTTAGCTATGAGCATTTAGATTTTTTCCTCCAAAAGGCTTCCTCTCTTGCTTACATGTTATGGAATTGGCAAAGAAGTTATTTTTCCTTGGAAAACATCGATTGTTATAAGTTCTTGAAGCATACATATCCTCAATAGCCAAAAGTTCCACTTTGTGATCCTTTTACTATAGGAAGATATCCCCAAAAACTTCCTTATTCTAAATTTTTAACTTTATTTTGAGGAAGCTGAGTTTTTTAGTAAGGATGAACATGGTAGATACTAAGAAGTGTTCTTTCCACCAATCTTTCAGGGACTTCATGAGATTAAGATGAATAATCCACATGATTTCAAACCTGAAGGGGTAGCATTTGGGTTTTGAAATCTTGTCTCCTTAAAAAACCAAGGGATTATGATCAGACCCAATTTTGGGTAAATAGGAAAGCCTACTAGAGAAATGGATATCCTAGTTTAAGGAAATTAGAATTCTATCCAAGTGGACATGGATCAAATTTTCCCCTAGTCTTCTGTTGGACCACATAAAGGGATTACCATTTAGGTCCATGCTCACTAAGCTTGTATTTAAAATGAAGTCATTAAAATCTAACATACTATTAATGAGGTAAGAAAGCCCTCCTTTTTTGTCCCCAAGTGAGAGGGGCTGTTAAAATCTCCATTGATAATCTAGTTCCAATTTACATAGGTCCTTAAAAAATCTAACATGTTTTTCCAAAGAAGATTTTTGGCAGGTTTTACATTTGGGGTGTAAACATTGATTAAAATCCATCTATCATTGCTACCAAGATCTATGAATAAAAAAAAATGATAGTCAGTCTTCCATAGAAGATCTCTCATGGCATCAAGGTTTCAAATAACCACTAGACCATCGAAGCACCAATAGACTCAGAGGATAGAGCTTTGGCATTTATTAAGTTTCTCACTACACATACTTTGAAAATAGAATCAAATTTTTTTGTTTCTTGAATAATAAGAATAGATGGATTAACCCTTTTAATGAGATTGTAAAGGGTCCTTTATTTCATAGGGTTATTTAAACCCCTTACATTCTAGGAAAGGATTTTCATTTCTTATCTTGATAGATCTTAAGAGTTTACTGGGAGCCCTTAACAATCTAGTTAGTCATTTTAAAATTCTTTATGACAGTCTTGGGGATCTTCCCATAGGTTTAGGGGCAAAACTGATGTTGGATTTTTTCCTACCTCTTTTATTTTTGGAATAAGTGGTAAACCCTTCATTTGGGGGAATGTCTTGGGGGGAGTATTAGAATATTTCCCCCAATATTTGTAGAGATATAATGATTTTAAAAGAGGGGAGATGGGGGGCCTTAGTGGGAGGGGGGAAGAGCCATCCAAGATATCAAAGAGGGGGCTTTTCCTTAAAAGAGCTTGAGAAGACTCAAAAAGTAGGGAAGAAAAATGAGCACCCAAGGAAAGGGAGGGGGAGAGGGGGGAAGGGGAAGGCTTCACAGAGGAGAAAAGGGGGGAAAGGGGCACCAAAGGAGGAAGTTAGGGGGGAAGAGGGGGACAAGACACGTTTAAGAGGGGGAAAGGGGCATCAGTTATGGGGCAAGGGTTGGACAAACTTAGGGGGAAGGCATGTTTAAAGGGGGTGACCGGCTCCCAGTGATGGGATAAGGGGGTAAGAGAGGATGAGGGGGGAGAGGGGGAGAAGATAGATCAGGGGTATGATTAGGGAAAGGGGGAGGGGGGGTTAAGGGGGAATAGGGAGAGGTACCCTAGGGGGACCCGATGCATATAGGGACTCTGACCTAGAAAGTAAAGCAAGAGGAGAAAATGGGTTAGAACAAGGAGTACCTTTCAAGCTACCAAAAGGAGAAGTGCTCAGATGGGATTAGGGGGAACCTATTTTGAGAGGATGTTAAGGCTATAGATCTATCTTTTCCACCTCTTTATTGATCCCTTTTTGTGAAGGAGTCATAGATTTTGGCTTTTCTTTGAACAATCATGAAGCATATGACTCGAAACATTACACCTCTTTACTAATAGTGTTATTATGTTATTTTTCTCTCTTTTTGTTATTGTGTTATTTTATTCTTATTATTATTTCCACACCATTTTACGTCATTATTTAGCCTTTAAAATATAAAGGTCACATCTCTTTACTAGTAGTTATGTTTGGTAACCATTGATTTACACTTATTTACCTTCTTAGAAAGTAATTAGAGGATATTTACATATATACCATTGTATATATACATTTTATTTATATAAAATATTATATATTCTTCATACAAGTGTTTGAAACATGTTGTGAAGATTTATACGATACCACACTCTAATTATGCTATGATGACAACCTCTACGGTATAATGTAGTATTATTTTATCATCTTTAGTTTATATTTGTATTTTTATAACTATTATAAATAATCTTACCAACATTTACCTAACATCTACAACTTTGTCTTGTCCTTGAGATATCTCTAAATAATTCTAGTAGGAATAATCTAATACAACACATCTACCTCATACTACTAAAAGAAATGATATAAAACTTTTAATGTAAAATGGAAACATCGTCAACAACCCTAAACATATATATTTAGAATAAGATATCACAATATCCTCACTTGACTCATTTGACTAGATTTATAGGATAATGTCACCCATTATAAAAAAGAAACCTTATTTGAGTATGCTTATTCTAAAATCTTTGAATCATATGTATTAAATACTATACATAATCATGATGTTAAATCTATGCTTCAATATAATTGCAAGTAATTTTAGTACTTGTGTGGTGAAAATAGATCTCCTTAAATACCTTTTATCAACACTCAAACTCTTTTACTTCTGATCAAAATAACTATACTATGTGGTAACTCTATTAAATGCTTTGATGCTTCAAAAGATACAATAAACCTTTAGAAGGCCTTATAAATATCTATGCATGGATAACACTTTTTTTGTCTACACATCATATTTTTTTTCACTACAACATGTGTGAAACTTTTATAGTATATAAAAATACTTTTCTAACTTGATGAATAATCCAACCACCATGTACCCCCATTTTGAAATATTTTTTCATCCTTGAGACTTACTACACCAAGCCACTATTTACCGATTATTAACTTGGTGGTCAATTCATATATTTTTAATCTATTTTATTTGATTTATTTTTTTTACAAAATTGTTTTGAATTTTTCCAAAATTATATTGATTTTTTTATTTTTTTAACAATATTTTTTTAAATATTTTTTGTGTTATTTGATTTTAGTTTGGTACTAACAACTCTATTATTTTCCTTACTTCTTATTATTTCTATTATTCCCATGTTTTATCCATATTTTTCTTATCCTATAACAAAATATTATCATTTATAACTTCTTGTGGTTGGGATATTTACTTATTTTTATTTTTTGTATAGTTTTAGTAACTCATCTTCTTTTACCTCTATCTTAAAGTATCTTGAATAATTTTGTTTTGTAGTCTCCTTCACTTCCTTATTTATATTACAATATTGTGGTATCTTTCCCCACTCTTCTAAGATTGCATCATCATTTGGTATTACCCTATGCATTAATGATAAATAGTCCTCTAAGTATCCTATAAGATTTCCTTTCACAATATTCACTCATGAATCTCCTCTTTCAAAACATAATAACAAATTATTTTTGGTTTGTATTATCTCCCTTGTGTTTGAAATATCTTTGGTCAATATGGGAATCTTCTTCTTTACGTGGAATAAAATTTTAAGTCTTTTATTAGGTTATGTATATCTATATGATCTGATATTTATCTCTGAGTTTGAATTATGTTATTCATTCTCCAAGATAAAATGGTCATCTTTATTTACTTCAGAGTATTTTTTAAAGTTGGGATATTTTTAAGTTGAGTTTATACCACAAACCTCCTCTTAGTGATTCTTATCCTAGGAATCCCATTTTGATATGGTTGATAAATAATACATACCCATTTATATTGTTAAGTGAACTATCACTTTATTTCCTTCCATTATGATTTCTTCACTTTTTGAATTTAGAATCCATTTCAATCTAAAAATCATTCTAAATTTATTAAAATTAGACGCGAGGTATTATTTTCATGTATTTCCATGACTTAAAAATCAAACATTTTCTTAATATTTTTGAAGTCTACTTTCACACCTATGAGTACATCAATGGGAGATCTCAGGGTCCCTTTTGCTAGAGAAATGTTGCTTTTTATCGCATGTAATAACAATTTTCCTAAATTTTCCCAATTACTTTGTGAAATTATGTTTAGGTCTAGTCCTTAATCCAACAATCCATTCTAAAAATATTACACATTTAATTTCACATCCACCAAAAAATATTTATTCTTCCATTAATGAGTTTTTTTGAAAAATGTTTTTTTCAGGTTTTAATTTTTCTTAACCCATTGTATCATATTCCCTTTCTCATTTTTAGATTTCTCATTTGAATCCCTATATAAATTTCCTAACATTTCACTTTTTTGTAACTTTTCCCAATATTTCACAACTTATTTATGTTTTTGTAGTCTCTTAGTAATCCATTTGTGGCCTTAGTTGTTCCTATTCACTATCATCCTAAGCCTCATATGGTTTCCATCTATGTATTTCATTACATTTCTACTCTATGTATTTATCTATGTCTTTGCATCAAATCGTGATATTACATTACTCATTTTTAGTAGTGTACCTTTGTAGCGTATCATGCCTAAGAGCTCTTTTATGTCTATACTCCCATTTTTGTAGTATTACTCAACTTCGGGGTAATTGAATGAATCATGTGTACCCCTTTCCTTGTAGAACCCATAATGTATATGATTTTTTAATGTATATTTTCTTTCAATGTGATTTTTCTAACCTAAAACAAGTGATTATTGTCCTTTCTTGGTTATATCCTCTTCCTCAATGGTAGAACCCTCTACATTCACTTCTATTTTTTGCATGATATCTTTCAAATAATCCTCCTTGGTTTCCTCCCTAGTATCAACCTTGGTACTATAGATAGAAATTATAAATTATATATCCCATTAGTCTTGTATAATTTTTAAGTACATATCATGGTTATACCTTTTAGTTACTAAGGCATTTCTTCTATCAAAAGGTTCACATCCACTATCTCTTATGCTTGTTATTTATCTCTTAGTTTGAACATATGTTACTATGATGACCATGCCTTATATACTATTCAAAATGTTTAAAACCTGCTTATTATCATCCTCTATAAATTTTGGACTTGTACCTATTTATAGCTTCTTGAGCACTTATGTCCTAGCTAGATACCTATGTTGATGCTAATGTCTAGTGCCCTAAAGTCATAAAAATTTAAAATGCAATTTATACCTATGGTCAACCTAAGTACATTAATATGAGATATTACCAAAAGGGATTGTTATATATAAAAGGTCAATCTGTATTCATTCCTCACCTAGCACATACCCAAAAAAATCACAAGGAAACTTATCAAAGGTACCTAATCAAGCATTTAAATGAATAAAGCTTCCTTATTCTCTTCTACTTCAATATCAGTAATAGGGATAATCCATATTTAGGTCTAAAACACTGAAGGATCACTCCATAAGATATACTTTTCAAGTTATAAGTTAGGCCACTATATGTACTAAATTATCACACATTGCATCTTGATCCACACACAAGTCAACATGTAGGGGAGAACTACATAAGTCTGAGAACCTTTTTAGAGTATTGGGTATGTAGACAATACTCATTGATAAAGGGGTCCTTAGGTAAGCTCAAAACCATGTGACCATTGATATTTTTTTTAATCCCAAAATCACTCTAAGGGTGATAAAGATAATGTTTAATCATTTGACAAAGTGTGATAGTTTATGTGTAAGATCTAAACATACTATAGTAAAATGTGACAAAAATCTAAAAGGTTCCAGGTGGTCACACCTAAATCTAATTGATGTTTTACATTGGACACCTGTGTCCATGTTAGATAGTAGTGTCAATGTAAATATCCATATCCGACATAAGTGTCTGAGGCCCCATAATACAAAATTCTAGAATCTAATAATTTTTCCAAGATAATGATCCAATCCACTTATATCCTATTTTAGCCTAGATCTATATGCACAAAGTAAACCAAATACTCTTGTTTCTAATTTATTTCAATAACAATCAATAGTAGTACTTTTTTTTTATCATATCTTAATATTATAAATTTAGAATATTATTTATCTGAGTTTGAGAATTAATTGTCTTGCTATAGATCTATTTATAATCATTGTGTTTATTCATTTTTATATTCTTATCCATATACTATTTTTATCCATCTCAATTTATGGTTGAATAGGAACCCATTGAAATATTGATTTTATGGACATTGTGGTCTTACACTTGGTTTTGATGAATTGGTATTTGATAACTTACAGTATATATGTTTAAATTTAAAAAAATCACATATTTCTAGGTATATCCTAGTTGGGTTGTTATAAAGTCTACAAAACCCATACCAAAACTATTATTTTTTGGTTATGATGATAATTTTCACAATGTTATTGATATTATTGATGTCTCATAATATTGGCACTTTTTCTCCACGTCTCCCTTTGTTCCACATATGACACACCATGTTTTTTGGACTTAAAGAACTATGTGATGGAATAGAATATCTTGCTTCTCCTTTCATCAAAATTTATTGCTTAGGGTTTTCTAACTCCCCTTTCACCAAATAATCATTATTCCTTATCCATGATTGTTATTCTAAGATTACCACCATTTGTGTCTCAAAAATTATCTTAAACTTAATTTTATCCATATACTATTTTTATCCATCTCAATTTATGGTTGAATAGGAACCCATTGAAATATTGATTTTATAGACATTGTGGTCTTACACTTGGTTTTGATGAATTGGTATTTGATAACTTATAGTATATATGTTTAAATTTAAAAAAATCACATATTTCTAGGTAGATCCTAGTTGGGTTGTTATAAAGTCTACAAAACCCATACCAAAACTATTATTTTTTGGTTATGATGATAATTTTCACAATGTTAGTGCTATTATTGATGTCTCATAATATTGGCACTTTTTCTCCACGTCTCCCTTTGTTCCACATATGACACACCATATTTTTTGGACTTAAAGAACTATGTGATGGAATAGAATATCTTGCTTCTCCTTTCATCAAAATTTATTGCTTAGGGTTTTCTAACTCCCCTTTCACCAAATAATCATTATTCCTTATCCATGATTGTTATTATAAGATTACCACCATTTATGTCTCAAAAATTATCTTAAACCTAATTTTATCCATATACTATTTTTATCCATCTCAATTTATGGTTGAATAGGAACCCATTGAAATATTGATTTTATAGACATTGTGGTCTTACACTTGGTTTTGATGAATTGGTATTTGATAACTTATAGTATATATGTTTAAATTTCAAAAAATCACATATTTCTAGGTAGATCCTGGTTGGGTTTTTAAAACTATTATTTTTTGGTTATGATGATAATTTTCACAATGTTATTGATATTATTGATGTCTCATAATATTGGCACTTTTTCTCCACGTCTCCCTTTGTTCCACATATGACACACCATATTTTTTGGACTTAAAGAACTATGTGATGGAATATAATATCTTGCCTCTCCTTTCATCAAAATTTATTTCTTAGGGTTTTCTAACTCCCCTTTCACCAAATAATCATTATTCCTTATCCATGATTGTTATTCTAAGATTACCACCATTTATGTCTCAAAAATTATCTTAAACTTAATTTTATCCATGGAAGCTTGTATGTATGGCACCAACACTAAGATGAACCATTATATCCTCTATTTTTCATCCAATAGTTCTTATAACTTCTGTACTACTTTAAAATACTATTCATAGTCCTTCACCCTCTCATTCTTGTTTTTTTATAAGGATCCTCAAATTAGTAACACTATTTGTTAGTACAATAGGGTAGTGAAATTAAATTTTATATGTATTTTGTACTTTATTTGTTACATCCTAATTCCTCATTAAGAAAACTTACATGATTGTCCATGGATTTTCTATAGTTGATAATTTGATTTGATTATTACTGAACTAAGTTGTAAGTCATATGTTGTTATGGGGTAGTTGTATGTTATTTAGATTACATGATGGCATTGCTATGAGTTAGCTGTAGTGTATATTCTTATGTCATGATCATGTTGAGTTATTATTTCAACTATGTTTTATGATGTATATATGTCATGATCTAATAGACTAACAACTTATCATGACATATATCTATCATGATTTAATGGACTAACTATGTGTTTATTATGAGATTGAAACATGAGAACTCATCCCTTAGAACATGACAAAGGGAGAGCATCATCAGAGAGGGTGACATAGATGGAATTGCCAAGGGATGATAAATAAATTAGATGGAACCTTACACACACCACATTAGCTATCACATGTTAGATGCATACGAGAATGGTTAGCATAGTATGTCTTGATGCCATTTTCATTAGATAGTTATTTATACATGGTTGCTAACATTGTGTAAATGGTTATATATATTTCATCTTATGTGATTTGCATGTGTAACTATTAATGCTATTAGAAACATGATTTGCATAATTAGAGTATATTTAGATTTATTATTTAATGAAATTATCATTAAGTCATTATGACATTTTAAATGTTAATTTAATCAGTGATAAAATAGATAAAATATAATAATTTCTAATTAAGAGGAAAAATGAGAAAAGAGAAGAAAATTAAAAAAACTATAATAAATAAAGAGAAATGGAAAGGTTTAATATTATGAAAAATAAAAGAAATAAATGGGATAACAATAATAAAAGGTAAAGAAAAATAAAAAATAAAAATCTAAAATCTAAAAAGAGAAAGCTATTCCATAATATGAAGAAAGCTTTTGGAAAAAAAAAAGCATAATAAATTCTAAAGGGAGAAGGCAGATGGTGGAAGTGGAAAAGGAGGAGAGAAGGAAGACAAGGAAGCTTGAACAATAGATCATTTTTCTAGGTAGGAAATGCAATTAATTTTTGTGTGTGTTCATGTTGAATATTTTAGAAATCTGGTAATATTGCAGTGAGCTAAGATATATACAATTATAGAATTATATGAAGAAATTTGAATCTGATCAGAATACTAAGGCCACCATGAAATAGAGTGATCCTTCTATGTCATGCAAACTATTATGGAATGATATGCATACATATATAGAAACCATATATATTTAAACTAGGTATTTTATAATTAATAAACTATATAAGTATATATACACTGAACTATTTGTACACATACTGAACTGAATAAATATATGTAGCGAGCTAAATTAAGAAATGTACAATGAGTCATATTAAAATCATATTTTATATTCTATCACAATTCCCCTTATAACAGACTATAAATATATGTGTGTGAATATTCATTGACCTCAAAAGGAGTTGTGACTTACATATGATAAGGCAAAAATCAGTTTAAAGATAAAAGGATAAGTATTTGGATTTGTAAAGATGGTTACTATTTTGTATTTGTATTATGGGTATTTGATATGGATTCATTTATAGTTATGATAAAGATAAGTATCAGATACTTCATAAATTCTTTTATATCTAGATATGCTCATATTTTGTGTTGTATCCAAATAAGCATGAATGCATCCAAGGTGTATTTGCGTTGTATTGTCCCAAATGTTGAAAGCTACCTCAATCTTAGGTACTCTTTTGTGATAATTTTTATTAAGTTATATGTTACAATACAAATTGTAAGTGTGAGAATAATAGATTTCAGAATTATCTTTGAGCAATGACTACCTTTCAAAATTATCCAAACTATTTTGCAATATAAAATCATATTATGCTTGTTTGATTAATTGGCATCATATTTAATTGATGCTTAATTAGTATAGGACATGCCCATAGTTCTACTGGATATCCTTACATCTATAGTTCCCCTTGTAAATATCTCAATTTGTAATACTTCCCCACCTGATTTCCTCATTTAAACAATTGATACGGTAGATAGAATGTTTCCACAGTCCATGCAATTAGAGCTAACTTATGAAAAAAATGGGAAAGGATTTTTGTATTCAAAATTTTGGGTTATACTTCATGATTCATTATCAAAAACATAATATATTAGAGTGAGTTTACATAGTGGACTATAGATTCCTATGTGATAGACCTCCTGACTAGGAATGGAGCAGAGTTTCTTCTTGACTAAAGTTGTATAGATGTGGAGTGTTTATTGCTGAGAGCTATTTTTTGTAACTTTATGGAATTATGATAGAGGTGTTACATGTTTAATATTCATTGAGGAAGATATATATAACTAAGATGTTCACTGATATGTAACTAGATAAATTATTGATAGCAGAATATAATAATTAATATTATCTCTCTAAATGGGTTACTAATTACTTATGTTATCATCAAGACATATTTAACTTCAATGAATTCAAACATTTTGATATAATATTACCAAGATATTAATATTGTTGATATAATATCACTATTATAATATTATCGAGATAGTAATATTGTTAATATAATATCATTGTTATAATATTTCCAGGATAATAATATTCACTAATATAATATCACTAGACTGAAGAGACTTAAAGGTATATTTTAACCTAATGGAATTTTGGTAGAGGTGCTACACATGTAAATTTGATATATAAGGAAGATAAATATAAATAAGAGATATGGATGTTAAAAAAAGTAAGGATATAGGCATTATCATGATACTAGTACACTAATACTAATATTGAAAAATTATTATAAGAGTAATATATGGATGAGATATATATGTTAGTAATTAAAAATTTACATGTGGTATTAGATATATATACATGATAGTTTTAAGGATTATTAAGACCATGGGGAGTTTGATCTAGAGGACTATAAAACCCAACTCGTTGTTTAACCCAACTCGGTAGTGAAACCTAACTCGATAATGCAACCCAACTC
Organism: Torreya grandis; assembly: GCA_037957365.1. NCBI lineage: Eukaryota > Viridiplantae > Streptophyta > Pinopsida > Cupressales > Taxaceae > Torreya > Torreya grandis. The sequence goes on from JARHVA010002649.1 coordinate 1,539,546, forward strand.
AGCAGTGTAACCCAGCTTGATAGTGCAACTCAACTTACTATTCAACCCAAATCGGTTTGCAACCCAACTCAATAAATCACCCCAACTTACTTGGCACCCCAAATCACCTAGCACCCTAACTCACTTGGCATCCCAACTCGCATGACAACCCAACTCATTTTTCAAATCAAGTTGTGTGTTTGATAGCTCATTGCCAATGAGTCCAACTCATCATGCATGCCTTTGAGTGGTTAATTCAAAGATTTTAAGCTAAAATAATTATTTACATGGTGTAAAAAAAGGCTTGGTATATGTGGCCAAAGCCATGGGTTTAATATATCAATAAATCATATTTAAAATATTTGTTACATTTTATTCTCATGAATGTGGGATCTTATCCCTCAAAGAGAATCCACTGTCAAAACTAACGAGATGAAGCTATTGGATCAAGAGACAATGCCTTATTATAAATATTTCAAACCATTTGGAAAAAGATAGAAGTGATTCTATTAAATATGGGTTCCAAATATGAATGATGGGGATGGCCATTCTGGATAAGTTGATAGAGGTTATGTTGAATAGGAGGATGCAGTCCTGAATGATAGATAACTTTGACAACCATTAAAATCCTATGGATAATGGTGAAGGGATTTTTTATCTTCTATAAGGAAAATGTGTTTGATGAGTTTTTGAGCATGGTGAGTGGAATTTAGACTGAGATCTTAGAAATAAAGAGAGAGGCATCTATATTTTAAATCCTTTTAGCCAAGGATGCCTAGGCTTAATTATGGAGGCATCAAGACCTAGAATGGAGGGATGTTATTCAAACATAGTTTTTTAAAAATAGATTTGAGTAGCTTATAAATTCTCCTACCATTTTTCATAAATGGCCTTCTTCAACATAGAAGATCAACTTGTATTACCATATATGGGAAAGTGTAGTCCTAAACATTCATGGACAAACATTGGTAGCTCACCAATAGGTAGAAATGAACCAAAAAGTGACAAAAAGGGCTAGACTTATCAAAATAACCTCTATTCAGTCCATGGATGAAAAGGATCAATAAAAAATATTTGATAAAGACTGTGAGCCTTTGTTTTATTCTATTGTTTTGATTTAACCATGATCACTTTGGTAGAAGAACATTGTCTTGAGGAAGGTATAGTTATAATAATGACTGAATTTACCCATTTTATAGACCCAAGCTGAAGTGAGGCATATTATTCAACTTAATATTAAATCTATTTAGCATGAATAGTGTCATCTAAGCTGGATTGAGGTGTTATTTGAGAACCTTGACAAAGATAGATGGTTGGAGATAAAATTTTGTTTGACTACGACTGGGAGTATGATGGAAAGAAGTCTTTGAGGGTAATCTTCATATTATTATGCAAATGTCACAATGGTAAAATGGATTTGGTATTATCTTTGAGAAACTAAGCTTGAAAAAAAAAAGAGAGGCATCGATGTCATTGGCTATAGGGTTAAAATCCTTACTACATAATCCTGAATGAATTTTGCAGAAATCTAGAGGAGAAAAGAAATAACTATTTCTATTTAGTGAAGGCCCAAGGACATATGAGGAATCCAAGATGAATCAAGTGTAACTTGTAGTTAGAGACTTAAATCAATGATGAAATCTACTTGGTATCTGGTAAAGTCTTATGTATGCATATTTTATTTTACATAGACACAGACAAATTTATTTAGCTTTCATTTTTAATTATGAATATATATATATATATATATATATATATATATATATATATATATATATATATATATATATATATATATATATATATATATATTCTTCTAGTATGTAAGCCTTTTGGCTCTGGAGGCATATATGTATAGCTGTAAGTTTTAAGCAATTAATCCTAGATAAATTAATGTTTTCTTCCATATTGAAAGTTTTGAAGCCATGATAGAAGATATAGGTAGGTAATATTATGTATCCTTCTATTTGTTTCGATTTAAGCCAAGGAAGGGATACAACATGAATATCGGGACAATATTGATAGACACCAAGCTTGAGTATTTCCTTATATGTGGTAGACAAGGGGATATGTGTTAGTGCTCTATATTTATATAGAGAAAACCTGTGACTATAAATTTTGATTACTTCTATTTTTATAAATCCAGTGGCTATGGAGGTATGTATTATTTACAAGATTATTATAAGGATATTATCAAGAGTTATAGGTCTCTGATAACAAGAGGCACTCTTATTTAATACTGTGCCCTTTTAAAGAGTTTTATAGATAATCTTATTAGAGAATAATTTCTTGAATATATGGAGAAAGTTAAAGGGGTGAGTGATGTAGATTTAAAGGAGGTAATTGACAAAACCTTCAAAATTAGTTTTGGCATCATAGGGTTCTATATCCATTTTGATGTAAGTTTTATATGGGTATTTATAAATTTTAAATTGATCATATTATAGTTAACTACAATCCTAGAGACGTAGCTAGAATTATGGGTGAACTTCATTATCACTTATGGTATCAATATTTCATTTTGTTTTATTCTCTATTTTGTTTAATTCAATAGAAAATGAATGGATAAAATACTAAAAATAAATGAGTAGTCAATGACATTGAATCAAAAAAAATTATATGCGAGAATGAGTTTAAAAAGTTATCTGATTAATTTCACTCAATCCTAGACTTTTGCACCAATTCTATTTAACTAAGGAATTGAGATATTTTAGTATCCATTTCACAAATTTTTTATTTGGTTTATGAATAAAATTTGGTATCATAGTAAGTTATTATAGGACCTTGCTTTAGTTGTGATATACTTCAGTTTGGAGTTTTTAAATATCTGATTTTGGTTTTGATTCTTCTCTTTGAGTTGACTATGCAAAAAGGCTAGTGCAAAGGGAAATTAGAAGGTGTTCTAATTCATTGGAAGAAGACAAGCTTCTGGCAGCCAAGATTCTAGAACCACCAGCCATATGGGATCAATGTAGATGAAGAACACAATACTTGAGGTGTGAGATGGTGTTGACAAAGGAATGACCTTTCTCCCTTGGGAAGTGTTGACCCAATTTGACCCCAAGTCAAATTTGGGTCAAAAATTAATATTTTTAACTTATATATAAAGTTTCATATGGTCTATGGGGTCATCTATTGTCCTACATGTCTCACTTACCCTTTCCTTAGTCCTTGCTGAAACCCATCCTCCTTGTATTGGTTTAGTCAACCAAAGTAAACATTAGTCAAACCTAGTCAGACTTAGTCAAAGTGCCATATTATATTTAAAATTTCCTAAAATTGTCTTTGAATTATTTTAAGGTGTCTTCACATCACAAATTGGCCATTTTCTAGGTTTCATGTGGTAAAAGGTTCATTTGGCCACTTTTCTAGCTAATTAATTGACTTGTATGGATGGCGAGAGTTAAAAAATATGCCATAAAGGTGGATGTAAATGTGGATAAGGTAAAATCATGTCAAAATCAGTCAGGTGATATTTATAAGTTGTTATGATCAATAAATGGTAATTTTTCCTAAAAAATAGGAGTTTTTGGGCACTTATATGGACTTCTCAAGTCCACCATCAATTGAAAACATACTAGAGTGACTCTTCACCTCCCCATAGGTCATTTAAATGTTTTTATTTCAATGATAATTCAATAAATATCATTTTCAACTTATTTTCCTTTATTTTCACTTGGCAAGCAAAGAAAGGCTAGATTCAATCACTTGGCATGGGCCATACAGATGGAATAGGAAAGAGTGATTTTGGGGATGGATATTAATCTAAGTTCAATTTAATTTCATATTAATAATTTTAAATTTGGTTCCTCTTCCTTTATGAACAACTAGTTTGACTTCAGGTAGCTTTTTATGCTTATGCATCTAAGAAGGGGTCACTATTTACAATTGTTTTAGAAGATTTTGATTCGATCTGATAAGGGAAGTTATTACATGTGTTTATCAAATATTATACATTGTTTTTCCATTGATATTTTGCTTTTTTAGGTCTCAATATTTTAAGAGGCTTCTTCCTAAGCTTGTTTTGGTCCAATTTCACTACCACTGCTCTATACTCAAGAATGTGCACTTACAGGTGCCATTGAAGGTGTTGTGAATATGTTTACAAATGTCATAAATTAATTTTGTTTAGTTTAGGGCTATCAAATTCATTATAGGTTCTTGGAGAGTCTCATCATTGCATTTACTTGTTCTTTCATGTTCTTGCCTGCATATCACAGTCAAACTTTCATCTACAGGCCTTGCCAACATCATCATGGCATATATGGAGGTGTGATGAAACCATATTTGTAACCATTTAATATTTATGATAATCATGTTAGGATTTTTTAAAATGGATAATTGTCAAGAGGCTATGAAAACCACTTCTAAAAGCTTATTGACTGTATTGGTCTTGTGGTCCCAAAAGGACCAAAATAGAGATCCTTGAGATTTTTGGTATAAGATATGGCATGAGAAAAGGGATTTATAATGATAATTATTTTTTATCCTAATATCCATATCCAAAGACAATAACCATTAAAATTTTTAGGTCAAAAAGGTAAGTGGAAGATGGAGTTTAAACACCTTGAAAGTGCTTACAAACACACTAAAAAAGGGTAGTGATGTCTACATGAGGTTGATGGAAAAGTTAATTTGCAATTATTATGGAAGATTATAAATATTAAATAAATATAAAACCATCCTAAATGATTCAAAAAACACTCATAAGCCAAAATTATGAAGAGAAGGTGAAGTTTGAGGTTTTGATCACCAATGCAGACTCCCCTATCTATACACAAGCTTGAGAAGGGTCACCTACAACCAGGTTAGTAAATAATGAGTTGTAAGGTTAGAATTTAGAATTTTTTTGGATAATTCAAGATGATATAGAGTTTTTTGTGATTAAAATACCTTCATATGAATTTAAAACATCAACAATAAATCCCAAACTAAACTCAAAACCACCTACAACCAGTATCCTAAACAATGGTCCTCAACATGTAGTCAAAGACCTAGTCTAGGTTTCCAAGAGGCATGGAAGATGTTTTAAAATAAAATATGATATATAATGGTTGGGATACATCATGAGAGGCATTTAGAATACATACATGTCCCAATCAATCTCAAGGCCATCCTTAAAACTACAAACACAGTCATACCTTGCCCACCTTGACAAACTGCTTGGTTCATAAAGTTTGCCTAAGAGATGAATAATGTTGGAGGGTTAAATGAAGGATTTAGGTGCCAAAATATGGTATATATTACCATAAATAACTTTATAATATTATCCAATAGTTAATTCTCCAAAACTAGCAAGGCAAACCCTCTCTATTCTATCTCAGAGTAGGGGCAGTTTTCCTTTGCATGGAGATGACAATTTTGAGAAAATTGATGAGACATAGGAAATTAGACATTTGATGATGGTTGGATAATATGTAAAAAACCCTTATAGATCTAAAAAAAATTTATATAATGTCTGAGGATAGATAGGATACCCTACACAAGGAGGTTTGTAGTCATCATGGCAAGGAATGATAATCAAAAGGCTTGGTAAGGATGGTCATTTTCATTTTTGACCTTACTTGTGATTAATAAGTGATTTTATAATTCTTATAGGATGAATTGAGAATTTTTTAATCCATAAAAATTCAAAATAAACCATTGGAGAGCCATTTTGCGTCCAAAGTGCAGGTAGGCTCATTGCCAAGACACAAGCCTAATGCCAAATAGGGGTCAAGTTTCATCCTTTGCTCTTGAAGAGATATAAAAGTAATGGACATATGTTCATGGTAAATATTTAGAGGTGTTTGAGCCATGTAATTTAAATGAAATTCATCAAAAATCCAATTTTTGGCTTAAAAGCTTTCAAACCCTCACATAATGCACCAAATGGTTCAAAATGCCAACTTCAAAAGCTCATAAATTTCACCAAAATTTGCATGGGAACTTGAGCCATTAAAATTATTTTAAGGAGGTCCTTTATAATCCCTCAGTGTAATTTTTAATAATCTCCAATGTGTATCCTACATGAACAAATGCTAAGAGGGTTAATCACTCCAAAACCCTCCAAGAAGCCTGATTTAAACCTGATGAGAGAGAAAGGCCAAAAAAATCACTAAAATTGATTTTTCAAGATTTAAAATAATCTTTAAGACTTTTATAACTCCCTCGAGGTTCATCCCATGCCATTTGTCCATAACTACAAGTACAGGGTTATATGGAATAGGCTACGAAAGAGCATTTAATGCTAGAATAGGGGTCTATATAGATGATTACAAGCTCAAATTCAACACGAGGCATAATGAAGAGATCAAAAAAGTGAATCATAGGATAATTTGTTATTTCACACATGTGGGAGCACAAAATGAGTTTTTTTTGTCCTCTAGGCTAAAAAGGCCTTATTAGGACTAATTAAGAGGACTAATTGATCTAAAAACACACCTACCTTGAAGTGCAGCACCATAAAACTTGGAAAAAATCATAATGAGGTAAAAGGGTACTTAAAAATGGTCTAAATTAGTCTTGGAAGTTCGTATATTCACCTACACAAGTGGAATTGTGTAAAAATAGGGCTACAAGAGGACTAGGCCTAGTGAAGGCTATATAAGCAAAATGGGGTCTTGGTGAGAGGTTAATGGTTCCAAATGGATTGTTTCCAGTCTAATATGATGAAAATAGGAATATCATGAAGTAAATTTTCACCAATTGAGCTAAATCAAAATTTTGGTTGGCCAAATTAGGTCTAATGGAACAAAGAGGTCTTATAACACCTAAGAAGGAAATTGATGATTATAGATGATGTATCCATTTAGAATGCTTCAAAATGATTTAAAAGTGTCCTTGTGATGAAGATATAACTATCCAAGATATCTCATGATCAAACTCTTGAATTTTTCCACTTGTCAAGGAGTTTCAAGACCTAAAGATGCTTGTGAAGAGTTTCAATGTCACATGTGAGGAAGGTGCTCAGTTTGGGATGGACACATGTCCAAATCAATTACTTTATCTCTCTTCCACCTCATTTTCATGAAATATTTGTCCCTAAATTTCTTTGAAATACTCAATAAATCCCATGATGAAGGCAGTTTCACAAGAGAGAATGATTGAGGAGATTGCTATGCCACATTTAGAGAAGAGGCTTATCTAGGATAGAATGATTTGTAAATCAGTTTCATGACTCATTTTCCATCTCATCCACATGCATTGTAACTTATTTTTGCCTTTGGATACTTGTCTTTGTGCCTTTTCAACTTATCTTCTCTCTCTCTTCTTCCAATTCTATAAGTATGAGCCATCTTGGCTATTGTAAGGGTCACCATAGCTAGTATGGCGAGGCCCTGTTGGTATGACATTGAATTTTTTGTCTTTCAAAATTGAATACAAGTCTGATTATGAGTTCTGGACATTTTGTCTAAGTAGGAGAGAGATGTATAGTGGAGATAAGTGATTTTGTCACCCTTACTCCCTTTATCCTTCATGTTTAAGTAAGAGTTCTAATTTTAATAGGTCATGTGAAGTATATGGATTGTACTAGGCTCCTCTTCAAGTATGCAATTATCACTATGGTGTGTAATCTACTCCTAGATAAGTTATCTTGTTGGCTGTCCTATGTATGCTACCTCCACATTGAGACACTATGTTAGGATCCTTCAATGCATATAATTGGTCTTGGAAAGCCTTGTTGCTTAGTAGGAGTGTGATAGTCTGTGGGATATGTCTTGGTGTATACTCTCTTTAGTGTAGTTTCCATTTCATGCAAACTCCTAACCCTTTTCCATGAATATCATTAGATTAGGTGATAAGCACTTAAAGATGAATCTAGGGAAGTATCCCTCATAATTTATAAATTCATCTCTCTTATAAGTTCACCCAAAACTTGAGAGATTATTCCATGTTGCATCAAATTATAGGAAATTCATAGAGTATCCTATTGTGCACAATTTGATGATAATAGTTCTAGCATGCCTGGTGGGACAGTTGGTCCTAATTGCTTCCATGTAAAGGTGAATGTTGGTCTTGACAAGCCTAAGGTTGTAGAAGTGTTTCTAATCTAGCATTTGGTGAATCCAAAAGGTGAGAATACATGGTTGTAGATCAAGTTCTTCACATTGTACTTCATGGTCCTCACTAGATCATGCTCTAGAAGATCATTCAATCAAGTCCATCTACCTAAAATTCCTCTTAAGGTACAAGATCTTGAACATCAAGGTTTTGAAAAAGAAGAGGAAGTTGAGGAGATAGTAGATCAAGAGGAGGAAGAAGAGATGGCCCTACTACATCCTTTCCAAACCTTCAATACTCAAAATATAATTAATATTCCTGCATATGACCCTATTCCTCCTAATGCTACCAAAAGTCTCCTTAGATTTAATGGAGAAGGTCCTATTACCCCATCTGAACACATTAGGGACATCTCAAAAATTTTCAACTTCTAAAATATCACCCAAGTTAACATAGCTATTGGATTACTTGCCATGTCTCTGAAGGGTAAAGCACTTGATTGGTGTAGGACATTGGGAGGTGTTTGCATCACTAGTTGGGATGAATTTGGACAACTATTGGTGAATAGGTTTGAGAATAAAAGTGACCATACTTCACTAATCCACCAACTAAATGTGATAAAGAGAGGTCTTAATGAGTCCATGGGATATTTAAATGAGATATTTCAAAGGACATGCTATAGATTGCTACCTATCATAAGGCCTCCTCTAAGCTTTGTATTCCCTGCCTATCTCAAGACTATTTACATTGATGTGATAGTAATATTATAGAAAATGGGAGGATTCACTCTACTTGATGCATATGAGATAGATATTGATGCTAAGAGTAGTTTGATACAAGCTATGAAGTTACCCCCAAAAGTCTCTATGCCTTTATTTGAAAGTCCAAGTGTAGCATAAGTTCCCAATGCCAATGCCAAGTCTATAACCACTCCCAAAAATAAGGATAATGCTGTAGACAAAGATGAGATGATTAGGTCACTACAAGCCCATCTCAAACAAGCTCAATTTCATGCAAGAACTCCACCCAACCCCCAAAACTATCCTCCACAAACTTATAGACCTCCACCCCAATATAATTACCAAGGAGGAAGACCAGGTCAACAAGGTTTCAATAGGAAACCCAATGATTATAATCCCAATTCTATTTTATCCACAAGGTCTATTTTTATAGTCCCTATTAACCTAATTCAAGGAGAAGAACATTTAGATCATTGGGGTCAATCTCAAGGTTAGTTTATGTATGATGGTGGAGGAGGTTGTCAAGCCTTAGTGGCTATAGAAAGAACTACCCCTTACCTTACATTAGAAGAAGAAAATCTCATGCACAAGGATAATCATGGAGAAGGTAGCAGCCAAATCACTATTCTTATGAACTTTCAAGAGGAAGAGAACTATGTGAATAAGGTTGACAAAGCACCTAAATGTTTACCATCTAGTACTTCTTCTCTATTGCCTTCACATCAGCTGATTGTTCTTGAGACTCCTCAAAAATTGGAGGAGGATGCCATCATAGATAAATTCCTTGAACATATTGAACAAGGAGATGATGATATAGAGCAACCAACAAAGGTTTTGGGAGAATAGGGCACTTAAATGGAAGGAAAATAAGAAGTAGACCTTGAATAGATTGATGAATTGCATTACTTTATGGAAGATGATGATGATCTACTTGTAACACAAGATGAAGTGGTACCCACTAGCCAACATGATGCTTCACAAGAAGTTGGTAAGAATGTTGATAAACTTCAAGATCTTTATATTGATCATGAAGAGTTGGCATTTTGGGATGACCTTGAAAAGTTTTGCTTAAGCTTGGATGATGCATCTCCACTTCATAAAGAGCTTGAGAAAAGTTTTGAAGAAGTTGTTGTAGCTAAACCTATTTAGATTCATGAAGAAACTCAAAAATAAAATAAAGGTAAGCATGTTTCATCTCAAGAAGATACAATGCATAAGATAGATGAAGAATGCAAAGTACAAAGAGAGGTAGTAAGTTTTGACCTTTCCCATGCACTCAACCACCAAAGTTTGATAGAGACCTTACCTTACAAAATGAGCATAATATTGATGATGAAAGTCACTTGTAGTAGAGGTTTAGGTTGAGTGTGAGGATCAAACATCCAAAATCAATGAAGGATCACTTGAAATAAGGGCTATGGTTTCCATTCAAATCAATCAAGAGGAGTATGTCTCCATTGAATACACGTTTTTAGTAGTGGAACATGTGAAATAAATGCAAGTACCATGGAAAGTGAACAAGACCTTAGACAAACAAGAACAAGTCCTAAGTGGTAGCTTGCACATTCTTTTAGTTCACGTCAAGAAAATGGTATGAATAAATTTCCTTTTGATCTAGGAGGATCATTTCCTTCTACTTAGTTTGTACACATTAGAGTGTTTTGTTTTAGTTGTCTTGTGTTTCATAAGTGCTTCATCTATTTGGTGTGTGTATTTGTTTTTATGTGTGTGGTTTAACCATCTTATTTCCATTGATTCAAAGGTCTACTCAAGTTAATTAGAATGCTCATATGCATGACTCCATGCCCAATGTAAGGATTAGGCAACTGGTATTAGGCATAGCAGGCATGCCACCCTTAGGAATCACCAAGAATGTTGACCAAATTTGACCCAAGTAAAATTTGGATTAAACCCTACTATTTTGAAATTTTAGATAAAGTTTCATATCTCCTTTGGGATCATCTATTTTCCTACATGTCTCACTTACCCTTTTTCTAGTCCTTGTTGAAACCCATCCTCCTTGTACTAGCTCAGTCAACCAAAGTCAACATTGGTAAAACTTATTCAAAGTAAAAAATTATATTTAAATTTCCTAAAATGGCATTTTAATTGTTTCAAGGTGTCTTCAAGTCACAAATTGGCCATTTTCTAGGTTTCATGTGGTAAAAGGGTCATTTGGCCACTTTTCTAGCTAATTAATTGACTTATACGAATGGTGGGAGTTAAAAAACATATAAACAAGGTGGATATCAATGTGGATAAGGTAAAATCACATCATAATCAGTCAGGTGATAGTTATAAGTCTATTATGATCAAGAAATGGTAGTTTTTCCTCAAAAATAGGAGTTTTTGGGCACTTATACGGGCTTCTCAAGTCCATAATTAGTTGAAAACGTGGTGGAGTGACTCTTCACCTCCCCAAAGTTAATTTATACATTTGGATTGAAATGATAATGCAAGAAAGTTCATTTGTAACTTGATTTCCTCGATTTTCACTTGGCAAACAAAGAAAGGCCATATTCAATCACTTGGCATGGGTCGTACAGGTGGAATTGGAAAGAGTTCTTATGGGGGTGGATATTAATTTAAGTGAAATTTAATTTCATAATAATAAGTTTTAATTTTGTGTCTCCTCCTTTATGAAATATTAGTTTGACTTTAGGCAACTATTTATACTTGTGCATCTAATAAGGGGTCACTATTTATAATTTTTTTAGAAGATTTTGATTTGATAAGATAGGGGAAGTTGTTACATGTGTTTCTTAGAGATTATCCATTATTTTTCCATTGATATCTTGATTTTGGAGGTCTCAATAGTTCAAGAGGCTTCTTCCTAAGCTTGTTTTGGTCAAATTTCACTACCACTGCTCTATACTCAAGAATATACACCTATAGGTGCCATTAAAGGTGTTGTGAAGATGTTTATAGGTGAAATAAATGAATTTTGTTTAATTTAGGGATATAAAATGAATTATAAGTGCTTAGAGAGTCTCATCATTGCATTTTCTTGCTCTTTCATGTTCTTGCTTGCATATCACAGTCAAACCTTCATCTACATGCCTTACTGACATCATGGTGGCATATATGGAGGTGTGATGAAACCCTATTTTTAAACCTTGAATATTGATGAGAATCATGTTAGAATTATTTAAAATGGATAATTTTCAAGAGGCTATGAAAATCACTTCCAAAAGCCTATTGACTGTATTGGCCTTGCAGTCCCAAAAGGATAAAAAAGAGATCCTTGAGACTTTTTGGGATAAGATATGACATGAGAAATTGGGTTTCTAATGATCTTGATTATTTTTCCTAGTATCCCTATCCATAGAGAAGGACTATGCTAATTTTTAGGTCAAAAGAGTAATATGAAGATGGAGTTTGAACACCTTGAAAGTACTTGTAAACATACTAAAAAAGGCCAGTGATGTCTACAAGAGGTTGATGGAAAAGTGACTTTGCAATTATTATGGAAGATTATAACTATGCCATCAAGTTCAAACCATATTAAATTATTCAAATAACATTCTTGAGCTATAATTATTAAGAAAATATGAATTTTGAGGTTTTGATCACCAATGCACATTCCCTTGTCCATACACAGGCCTGGGAAGGGTCACCTACAACAAGGTTAGTAAATAGTGAGTTGGAAGGTTGGAATTTAGACCTTTTTTGGATCCTTAAATATGAAAAAGAGTGTTTTTTTAATTAAAATACATTCATAGGAAGTCAATACATCATCAATAAATCCCAAACTAAACTCAAAACCACCTACAACTAGTATCCTAAACAATGGTCCTCAACAAGCAGTCAAAGAATTAGTCTAGGTTTCCAAGAGGCATGGAAGATGTTTGAAGGGAAATTAGATTAGATAATGGTTTGGATACATAATGAGAGGAATGGAGGATACATACATGTCCTAATCAATCTCAAGGCCATCCCTAAAACATACAAACACAGTCATACCCTGCCCACCTTCACAGACTGCTTGGTTCATAAAGTCTACCTAAGAGATGAAAATTTTTGGAGGGTTAAATGGAGGATTTAGGTGACCAAATTTGGTAAAAATTACCATAAATACCTATATAATATTCTATAATAGTTAATTATCTAAAACTAGAAAGGTAAACCCTCTCTATTCTATCTCAGGATAGGGGTGGTTTTCCTTTGCATGGAGATGACAATTTTGATAAAATTGATGAGACATAAGAAATTAGACCTTGGATGATGGTTGGATAAGCTTTAAAAAACACATATATAAAAAAAAACATTTCTATAAGGTTTTAAGACAAATAGGATACCCTACATAAGGAGGTTTGCAGTCATCATGGCAAGGAATGATAAGCAAAAGGCTCAGTAAGGATGGTCATTTTAATTTTTGACCTTAATTTTGATTCCTAAGTGATTTGATCTTGCTTATGAGATTAATTTATAAGTTTTTAAGCCATAAAAATTCAAAATAAACCATTGGATAGTCATTTTGAGTCCAAAGTATAGGCAGGCTCATTGACAAGGCACAAGCCTAATGCCAAACAGGAGTCAAGTTTCATCCTTTGCTCTTGAAGAGATATAAAAGTAATGGAAATATGTTCATGGTAAATATTTAGAGGTGTTTGAACCATGTAATTTCAATGAAATTCATCAAAAATCCAATTTTTGGCTTAAAAGCTCTCAAACCCTCACATAATGCACCAAATGGTCTGTTCATCTGATATGTCTCATCCTTAATATGGACCGTCTTGTCCTTTGCATATTTGTCTTTACTTCATGGAAGAAAACAAGCCACATCCTTGGTTTGGTGCACTCATAAGTCTACTCAATCCATTGTTTCACCTACTAGAAATAACTCTTTCAAAGATATTTCTAATCCTTTGGTCTCGCTCCTCTCTTCATTGCTTAAGCGCTTCTTTGCTCTTTATAGCCATTCTTGCCTATGTCTTTGGGGGGTCCTTTCTATGTCTTTGAATAGTGGAAAGTTTTGCTATTATGAAACTCATTAGAAACTTACGTAAAATGGGGTCCATGACATGTTTTGCCTGAGCAACTCCAAAAGGGGAACATGCATGCAAACACTTGTCACGTTTCGCTGAGTCATAACAAGACACGTGATGTATTTTGCTTAGCTTATAGAAGATTTAGAAACCTTTTAGGGTCTTTCAGAAGATGACACATGGTAGCTTCCACTCTAATTTATAATGGACATGTGATGGCTTCTATTGTACTTTATCTTTTTCCATTGGGCATTTTTTCATGGGCTTTTCTCTTCAGTCGGGCTTTTCCTTCAGACAAAAGTCCAAAGAAATTCTTTCGGTTAGTCACTTGGTTCTTCCTTTGAGTTTTGTGCTTTATTTGAATTTCAACGGATATTCCCTTACTTTAAATTTGATGTCTACAGGGTTGTCAATAGTCGCTAGCCGCTTGAACCACGTTGAACCTTAAACCTTTGAACCCGCTAAAAGTACATTGGTTCATTGGTTCATCAGTTCATTCTATCTATTTTGTTCCATCGCTTCCTAGTTCAATCACTTTCTCGCTCCTTGGTTGAACCATCTATTGAACTACCTATTTGCTACTTCTCTCTTTGATAGAGGCTACCTTTGAACCTTTGAACCCATGAACCATTAAACTTTGAACTCTTTCGGTTCAAGGTTCAATCGGTTCATTGGTTCATCCTTTTGATTTTACTGAGTCTCTTTGATACCTTTAAACCAAGCATGTTGAACCAATTGGTCATTGAACCCATTAAACTGATGAACCAAAATGGTTCAAGGTTCAACGGTTTAAGCCTTTGAAACTAGTTAAGTGCTTGGAGCCATGGAACCTTTGAAATGGTTAAACTTTGAACCTCTTACAAAGCGCAGCTAGCTCTTGAAAATGACATTGAACCTCTGAACCCACTGAACCCGTCAAACCAAAATGGTTCAAGGTTCAACGGTTCAATGGATCAATGGTTCAATCCTTGTGTAGATGTTTGCCAATGGACATTTTTGATTGAACCAAGGTGCCAACCCAATCTTGAAGATGGCCAAGTATTGGAAACTGGTTCTTTTGATTGAACTCACCTGTAGAAGCCTCTGAACCTGCTAATCCCTTTACTGAAAAAGCTTGAAAAAGAGCAATTTGAAAGCTCAACAAAAATTTTGAGAAGGAAAGAGAGAAATTTTGGTCCTGTAGGACCAAGATAGCTCATATGTTGTTTCAAAAATGAGTGTCATTTTTGGGGACCAACACATTGAACCAAGACGTTGAACCTCTTCGTTGAACCAATCGGTTGAACCAAAATGGTTCAAGCCGATGGTTCAATTAAATGAACCAAAGTGATGAACTAACCATTGAACCAAGTGGATGAACTGAGTAAATTGAAAGCGTTGAACTGATTGAACCTTGAACTCGTTGAACCTTTGAACCAAAGCGGTTCAACGGTTCAATGGTTCAAGCCTCTTTTGCTTGAATGCTTGCCGATAGACATTTTTGATTGAACCAAGGCACTGAACCAATCTTGAAAATGACCAAGTGTTAGAAACTAATTATTTTGATTAAACCTATCTGCAGAAGCTGTGAAGCCCATTAAACTTTTAGAAATGAAACTACTTGCAGACTCTGTATAAATTGACTTGTAAAGCCCATTGAACTTGGTCTATAAAGTCCATAGATTTAAGCCTGCAGAGTCCATAGATTTAAGCCTGCAAAGTTCATAGATTTATGAAAAGCTTGAAAAATGAGGAATTTGAATGCCCAAGACAAATTTTAAAAAGAGAAGAGACAATTTTGGTCTGTAAGACCAAAATAGTTCAAATGTTGTCCCAAAAATGAGTGATATTTTTGGGGGACAACACTGGCTCCAGTTGGAGAACTTCTGTCAATTGCAAAAAGAATTGAAAGGAGTAGAATCCAAAATCTCCAGTGTCTTCATGTGTACCATTGGGTTATGGAGTCATGCTACCCAAAAATGAAAGGCATCAAAATTAGAAACAAACAAAACAAAATAGAATTAAAAACTATACAAATGTACATATATACAGATGAAATGATCTAACACTTCAAAAGTTGAAATGTTTCAGATGCTACCCATTATGGAGTAGAGAAAATAGTGTGCCATCTTGATATTTCAATAGAAATCTATTTTCACCAATGTGTTGATGAATTATAGATGGGCCTCTCCAAAGGGAGTCAAACTTTCCATGCATCCCCTTTGGTTCTCTCCTTTTGTCCCATAGCAGGACTTGATCCTCAATCTAGAAATCATGATTTTCGGCCTTCTGATCAAAGAGTTTCTTTACCAGACTTTGATGCGTGACAATTTTTTCCACCAGCATGGTTCTCTATTCCTTCAACTCAGCCATGCACATGATTCTTTTATCAAGAGAACTTTCATATGTTTGATCTTCAATTGCCTTTGCCAATTTCAAGGCTGGCAATTCTAAGGTGATTAGTATCTCAACATTGATACCATAAAGAGGTTTAAAAGGAGACATACCAATTGCCCTCTTTAGTGTGATTCTATCTACCCACAGAGCATCAACCAATGCTTTATGCCATGTTCTTTGATTGTCATCTGCTAGCTTCTTGATAATAGTTACTAGATTCTTATTGCTAGATTTAGCTTGTCCATTCCCTTGTGGAAATTAATTAGAAGAGTGACAGAGTGTAATCTCCTAAGAGGTGAAACAAGCTGCATTATTAGTAACAATTTTGATGGAAACTCCAAACCTAGAAATGATATTCTCTTTGAGGAAGTTGCATACAACTTGTGAAGTAGCATGCTTAGTTGGGATTGCTTCTACCCAATTGGTGAAATAGTCAGTTGATGTAAGGACATAATCATGCACAACACTTGAAGGTGGGTTTATAGTCCCAATAAAATCAAGTCCCCATTGCTTGAAAGGTTCCTTTATGATCACTATCTTGAGAGGCATAGCAGCTAACTTGGGTCTTCCAACAAATTGCTGACAGAGTTCACATTTTCTCACCCACTTATGTGCATCTTGGAAAAGAGTTGGCCAGTAATACCTATCTCGCAGAATCTTGTGAGCAATCATAAGAGCAAAAAAATGTCCTCCATAGGCCAGATTATGGAAAGATTTCAAAAGCTAGCTTTGTTTCTCTTTGTCTACACAGTGAAAGAATACTCCATCTATGCTTCTCTTATACATGCCATTGTCTCAAAGGACAAAATTGATAGCTTTCAACTTGATAGTCCTCCTTTCTTTGTAAGAAAAATGAGTAGGACATTCACCATAAGTAAGGAAATGAGTGATACCTGAATACCACTCATTGGTAGTAGAGATAAAAAGTACTGTTGGTGTCTCTTCCACTTCAGTTTCTTCATGCTGTGTATCTTCTGGCTTATTTTTAACAATTAATTGGCATAGGCCTTTACCCCTGACCAACTTTATCGACTTAATTTCTAGATCAAACTCTTGGATCTTTGTAATCCAATTACCTCTTTTTGTGCCAAACTCCTATTGAGTTAATATAGACTTGACTGTAGTATCATGCACTAGGGTAGTAGTATGTGAATTCAGAATATAGAAGCGAAAATGTTTGACTGCTTTCACCAAGGCATAAGCATGCTTCTATATATTTGAATATTTCATCTAATGGGTTTTGAGAGGGCAACTCATGAAAAAGATAGGAAATTCCATACCTTCCTTGTCCTATTGAACAAGAATTGCTGAAAGAGTGTGTTCAGACACATAACTGTATATGATGAAATCTTTGTTGTAATTTGGGCAAACCAATGTAGGGGCATGAACAATGGCAGTCTTGATATCTTGAAATGCTAATTTGCCTTCTTTAGTCTAGTTGAGGATAGTCTTCTCTTTCATCATATTCACAATGTGTCTAGTTTTCTCAATAAATTCAGGGATAAATCTTCGTAAGAAATTCACCTTTCCGAAGAAAGAATGAACAACATTCTTATTTGTAGGCAAATTCAGTTCTTGAATAGACTTAACTCTGTCTGAGTCAATCTTGATGCCTTCTTTAGACATAATGTGTCCAAGGAGTTTCCCCTCTATTACTCTAAAAATAGACTTTTTAAGATTTAAGGAAATACCATTTTGGCAACAACGCTCCAGCACTTGTTGTAAATGGTATACATGATCAGATCAACACTTTAAAAAGATAGTCAAGTCATCAAGGTATACCACTATGAATTTACCAATCTCATCTTTAAAATCCAAATCCATAGCTCTCTGAAAGGTAGCACCAACATTTATTAAACCAAAAGGCATTCTTCTATATGCAAATGTACCCCAAGGTGTGGTGAATGCAACCTTGTGTTGGTCTGCTTCACCAACATCAACTTGATTATATCTTGAGAAGCCATCTAGCATTGATAACATCTCTGCACCTATCACTATTTGAAGCACTTGATTCATAATTGGCAAAAGATAATTATCCTTCAAAGATGCTTGATTCAGATTTTTGAAATCTACATAAATGTGAATTTCACCATTCTTCTTCCTTATAGGCACTATGTTTACAATCCATGTGGAATGATGGATTGGGAAGATGATTTTAGCATTTAACATTTTTTTTATCTCAGACAGAATAGTACCTGATATTTTTAGATTATACTGTCTAAATTTTTGCTTATATGGCATTGAGTTGGCCTTGAGAGGAATGTTATGGCAGATTTCATCTGGTCTGAGAGACTTCAATTCTTCATAAGAATATGTTAAGACATCCATGTATTGACGGAGCAAAGAGATGAACTTGAATCTTTTTTCAAGGGTGCAACACTTACCAATATTGATCATCTTGAGATTTTCTTCAATAGTCAGATTCACTTGATCGAATCCATGAGAGAAACTCGAGTCTGTTTGCTGTTAGTTGATGAATCTATCATGTTTGTCAAATAAATTTTCAAGAAAAACCAGGCCTTTGGGAATTTTGTTTCCTTTCAGCTTTAAGAATTCTTCATTTATATCTAAGTTGGATTTAGACACATATTCATTCTTCTGAGATTCACTGCCTTTAAAACATAATTGTTCAAAATTATCTTTTCATTCTAGGAAGGCAATGATTTGATGATCATCATTAAATACTTGCCAATGATCAACATTGTTAGGAACATTTGGTCTATAGACCAGCTCAATGATATACCTATCTTCTTTGAAATCTGAATGAAGAACTAAGAGGTTCTTGAAACAACAAGTGCATCAACTCTGTCATTAGACTCTTTGGGTATGGCAGAAATGTTGAAAGCATCAAAGCTTTCAATTTGGTCCCAAAGCAAGTTAAGGTAGCGGTGTAATCTTTCATTCTTAGTTTGGCATATGTTTCTCACTTGACAAACTACTAATTCAGCATCCCCTTTGGCATGAAGAAAATTGATGCTTTTTTCTTGAGCAGTCTTCATGCCAAGCAACAGAGATTCATATTCAGTTGTATTGTTAGTGTTGTTAAACTGTAATTTGTAAAATGAAGGGAACATATATCTTTGAGGAGATATCAAAACAATCCTATCTCTTGAATCGGTAGAGGAACAACTACCATCAAATTCCAAAGTCTATATCTCATATGATATTGATTTTTCTTTAGACTTTTCTTCATTAGAGATAGAGGATCCTTCTTGGTCTATACTGTAGCCTACTAGTTTTTCTACTATTTTTGTTGAACTGATTTCTGAGTTGATACTTTTAGGTGTTTCATGTATTTCATCTATAGATAGAAAATATTTACCCATACCTGTGGGTTCAAAAAGAATTTGAGCTTCAGGGGCTGATGTCTGGGTGACCACATACTTACTTCCTTTTTAGGGAGCAACCTCTTCATTATGCCTTGGATATGGATCCTTGCCTTAGACAGATCCATGCTTAGTTCTCCTCTTACATCTTTGCAGAAATTTCATCCAAGCAAAATGCCATAAGATGCTAGGACATCAGCCACCAAGACAGTCATCTTGATTCTCTTGTCTGGAAAGGCTACAAATGCAAATTAGGCATCTTTGATTTGCCCTAACAATGGTACTTGCTTATTCTCCATGGAGAAGCATCTTCCAAATGTCTTGGTCAGTGTAAGACCAAAAGACAACTATTTTAGTAGGCATGACATTATCAGATGCGCCTTAGTCTATAATACAGTTACTCAACTTGTGGCCATTAATTAATAGGGAAACATAGAAAGGTTCTATTTTTATAGGAGCAGATGGAGGAGTAATGACCACATTATTTGGAATAGGCATGTTCTTTGAAGAATTAGGAGTTACCTTTTTAGACTTTTGTCCTACAGGGACATTTTGGTTTTTGACATATTGGACCAGCTTATTCAATTGATCAAGATTGGACTGCAAATATTCAAACTCAGACATTTGTCTTTTTATCTTTTTGACATGATTGATTATGTCAAATATTTGAATTAAACTAAGTACAGAGAAAGATACTTCAACTTTATAAGTTTTAGGAGGGATGGGAGATGGGCTAGTTTGTGAATTTGAATTAGAAGGGGAAGACAAGATTGATGTATTTGCTTTTTGAGTGATTACCAGATCTTTTGACTAAAAAGGTAGAATAGTTCCACACTTAGCAATTGTGACTGTTGGCTGCGGTTGCTCTTCTGTCTTCTCTTTATCAGCCTACATGACTGATTAGTTTTTGGACTTGGTAAACACTGCATATGATCCATCAAAAGTTTCTCCTTTACTTCTAGGTTCATCTTGGTAGTTCAAAAAACCAATATGGGAGTTGCCAACTGATTCTTCTTGATTGTCTTTAAGGAGATCAGTGTCATTTTCTTGATTCAATTCAGGCTGGAAAGAGAATTTTGATTCTACTTCAAGATATCCCATTGCTAAATTGGTTGGAGGAGCTTCTAGGGCAAGTTTCCCTTGTGGGGGAGGAAGGTGATTCTGTTTCCCTTGATTCTTGATAGCCTTGCCCTGATATGACTAATTTGGAAATGTCCTTCTGTATGGAGCAGAAGACATTCCTTGAACCATTTGCTTTTTTAGAGCAAGTAACTCATTTTCTAATTTTTGCACCATTGAATCTGTGGTTCCTGTAGATGCATATTCAGAAGATGATGAAGCTCTATTTCTATTTGGATCTCTTCTTATCTTCCTTGTTAAGATGAGATCATCTTCTATTTTAGTGGCCAAAAGTTGTGCTGCAGCAAGATCTATTTGACCAGCACGTCTCAAGAGAAAACTTATTTCAGGTAGCTAAGAATTAATGAAAAAGCATTTGAGATTCTCAGCTATAGGTCGAGTAATTACAGGGATTCTATTTCTTAGTTTGTCAAATTTGGCTATGAAGTCTCTTATAGGCTCATGAGGCTCTTTCTTCATCTGTGTAAGTTGAGCCAGAAGTGTATGTGCATCTTCTGCAGGTTTGAATCTGGCTTCAAACTTAGCTTTGAGAGTTTTCCAATTAGTTATTTACTGAGCCTATAAATAATAAAACTAATCTACAGCAGCACCTTATAATGTTTCTACAAAAATCTTGACTATTACATCTTCAAATTCTACTCTGATTACTCCACAGGCTATGTTGAAAGCTGTAATTTGCTCATTAGGGTGAACTTGCCCATCACCATAGAACTTGGGGAAGTTCTTCCTTGAACTATGTGGAAGCTCATGTAGAGGTGGAGTAGGATTGAGAGGACCAAAATCATTACCCCAGGGGCCTTGAACTTCCATTGTAGGATTATGAAAAGGAGGGATAACAAATCTCAAAGGGGTAATTATAGGCAAAGCTTTATCAATAACAAAAATAGATACTTCATCTGGCAATGGATATCTAACTTTAGTAGGAGGAAAACTCTTGGTTCATTAGAGATGAGATGGTGAAGGAAACAAATCAAAATCACCTTTCTGTACCAACTCGAATACACTGTCAATGATACGTTTAGCCCTTTGGCTTCGTGTATACCTTGAATCTGCCAGATTGTGAAAAAAAAATGGAAAAGAATTGACCTTGCTTTAGTTAAAGCTTGAGGCTTTAAATTGTGCATTCTTTCCCGATTAGTGTGGAGGTGAATGGATAGATTATAAATGGATAATGGATATGTATCCCCAGTAGAGTCACCAAAAACTATTGGTTGAATATTTTGTCAATCAACGTATTGATAAACAAAAGAGGTTTGATCAGCCAAAGTAAGAAGATTAGTCATCCAAATGTGCAGATTTACCACATTAGAAGGGGACTGATCTCTCCTCTCATCAAGGGGAGGTTCCCTATAGGCTATATATATATATATATATATATATATATATATATATAAAATAACAGTCAAGGGTAGGACAAACCATCCATCTCTCTTTCTTTAGAGATGATGTAAGTAGATCACAGGAAAAACTCAAGGAAAATGACAAAAAGCACTCCTCTTCTTTTAGAAGTACTATTCAACAAGCCACAAGAATACTCCAGGTAGTAAAAACAAAATGTAGCAAAAGATGTAATAACTAGCAAATCGAGATGCATCACAAAGTCTCCACCTGAATCACTCAAAAGTAAGATACAAAGGACAATGAGGGCACAAAGTCTTCCCAAAGTCATTTACACAAAAATGAAAATAAAACACACTGAAAGGAAATTATGGGGGCACAAAGTCTCTCCATAGTTGACTCTTTAGGACACCTTTCTAACTGATTTCACTAATCCTGCTTATTGAATTAAAGGAATATAAAATAAATCAAGGAAAAAGACATAAGAACAGTTTCCTCAACAACAAAGATATCACAGCACAAAGTCTGAAAAGTCACTTGCTTTCTTATTCCAATAACAAAATATGATCAACAAACTAAGCTCAAAGTCTCAGAAGTGCCTTTCAATTTGGGTAGAGTTTCATTCTGATTGTCAAAAAAGAGATCCTTTTACAATATAAGAGAGTTCCTTATATAGCTTCTTCAAGAAGGACTCGAGAATAATAACACATCATGTTGCATTGGAATCTATTAAGAAGACAAGCTAGAACTTAGGGGAATTTTACCCATTTGATTTTATCAATGCAGGGAAACAAGTCACGCTTATTGAAAGTTTGCAACTTTCAATGTCCACCTGGCGATCTAATCTTACCTTCATCGTTCCTCTTTTTCTGGTTAATTAAATTGGGTCTTGGATTCAATTTGCTATTTTTTTCTTTCCTCACTTTCTATTGGTCTTAGACTTGAAGTCTGTGAATGCATTCTAGTCTGTAGGTTTAAAGGATCAATGGTTATTTTGTTGTCTTGAATTTGATGTTCACGCGCCCATCACTATGTTTTCAACGGTTAGTTTGCTATGTTGAATTTGACGTCTTCAGGTGCATCACCCCTTGGTCCTCTTTTGGCTCTTTGTTTGGCACTTTTATGAATTGGACTTGCCCTTTCAGGCCTTAAGAAATGATCCTTGAATGGCCTTCGGGCTTCTTGTTTTACATCCTTCCTGAAGGGAAGGTGACCCTTTAGCTTCAGGAAGTGCCCTTTAAGTTGGCAGCCAAGAGTCCCCCACAAGGGCACTTGCCCTTCAGGGTCCTTCGGTGGCCCTTCACAAATTCCCATGGATAATCCCCCTAGGTACTTTCCTTGGGCTTTTCCTTGGGCAAATTCCCGCAGACAAATTATCCATGGAAATTTCCTGCGGACAAAAACTCCACGGAAATTATTCCATTTGCCAATACGTAAATTCCTTCAGGTTTCTTACTTCTGTGACTTCTCAAAATTCTTTCAAACTTTTTGTCTAAAAGAATTATACCTTAGACTTGCCTTAGTCTTTTTGAAAATGACCCTTCTGAAAGTTATTTTCATTGACCAAGTGCCCTCCGCAAGGGCACTTGTCCTTCGGGAGGCCCTTTGAACTTTGGCGATGAACCAACTATTGAACCGTTCTATTGAACCAAGGCTTTGAACCAATTGTTGAACCTAGGATTTGAACCAAAATGGTTCAAGATGATGAACCCTTTGTTTGAACCAACTGTTGAACCTCTTCATTGAACTAATCGGTTGAACCAAGCTTTGAACCAAAATGGTTCAAGTTGATGGTTCAATTTGAATGAACCAAGCCGATGAAACGCTCCATTGAACCAAGATGTTGAACCTCTTCATTGAACCAATTGGTTGAACCAAGCTTTGAACCAAAATAGTTCAAGCCAATGGTTCAATTGAATGAACCAAGCTGATGAAATGCTCCATTGAACCAAGATGTTGAACCTCTTCATTGAACCAATCGGTTGAACCAAGCTTTGAACCAAAATGGTTCAAGCTGATGGTTCAATTGAATGAACCAAAGCGATGAACTAACCGTTGAACCAAGCGGATGAATTGAGTAAATTGAAAGCATTGAATCAATTCAACCTTGAACTCATTGAACCTTTGAACCAAAGTGGTTCAATGGTTCAATGGTTCAATGGTTTAAGCCTCTTTTTCTTGAATGCTTGTCGATAGACATTTTTGATTGAACCAAGGCACTGAACCAATCCTAAAAATGACCAAGTGTTAGAAACTGATTCTTTTGATTGAACCCATCTACAGAAGCTATGAAGCTCATTGAACTTGTAGAAATGAAACTACTTGCAGAGTCCATAGAAATCAAGTATGTCAAAATTAACCTGTAAAGCCCATTGAACTTGGTCTGCAAAGTCCATAGATTTAAGCCTGTAGAGTCTGTAGATTTAAGCCTGCAGAGTCCATAGATTTTTGAAAAGCTTGAAAAATGAGGAATTTGAATGCCCAAGACAAATTTTAAAAAGGGAAGAGATAATTTTGGTTTGTAAGACCAAATTAGTTCAAATGTTGTCCAAAAAATAAGTGATATTTTTGGGGGACAACATGTAACATAACTCATATGACTATGGAGTTATTGACTAGCTTGGTTAGGCAAAATAATAGGGATTATTTGAGATAGAAACCCTCAATATAATGAAGAAACAAAGAGGGGGAAAAATGGGAAATGAAATAACATAATAACACAAGTCAAAAAAGAAAGACTAGAATAGAAACACAACCAAAATTGTGTTTACATATGTATAAAAGAAGGCCACTTGGTTCTTACTAGAGATAGTGTTTCAAATATTGCCCACTGAAGACAATGGTAGATGAGTTACATCATGATACACTAGGTAAAAAATAATATTATCACAAAAGTGTCTGATCTTGAATGGCCCCATCCAAATTGAATCAATCTTCCTATGACTACCTTTTGGTTCTTTATGACTATCTCAAAGTAGAACCAGATCTCCTACCTAATTTTTTTTCTTTACATTTTTGTCAAAGAGAACTTTGACATGAGCTTAAGGTTTTGTGATCTTATCAACCACCTATATCATTTTTTATTATATTTATTATAGGTATAAGATTCTTTTATCTAGTGATCTTTCAAAATTTAGATTCTCAATTTCTCTAGACAATTGCAGGGTAGGTAAATCAAGAGTTATGAGAATCCTAACATCTATTCCATATAACAAATAGAATGGAGACATACCAGTAAATTTTTTTGGATTTATATGGTTTACCCAAAGAGCATCATATACCTTTTTTTACCAATTTTTTTGGTTCTCATCTACAACCTTACACATGATTTTGAACATATTTTTGTTACTCAACTTGCCTTGACCATTACCTTGTGGATGATAGTTTGATGAATGAGACAGAGAAATGTCATATCCATAAAAAAACACAATCATCTCTAAAGAAAAAAATTTAGAGGCATTAGTTGTGACAATTTTTTGTGGGATTTCATATCATACCAAGATATTTTCCTTGATGAACTTGCAAACAATTTCTAAAGTTATGTATTTAACATGAATCGCTACCCACTTAGTGAAGCAATCTATTGATTTAAGAATGTGAGTATGACCTACACTTGAATGAGGGTTAAATATATCAATGAAATCTTTTCCATATTATTGAAAATGTTCTTCAACTATCACTAGTTGAAGAGGAAGTGCTCCTAACCTGGGTTTACCTACAAATTGTTGACATGACTCACACTTTCTCACTCATGTGTATGAATCTTTAAAAAGAGTTGGTCAATAATAATGGAATATGAAAATTATATATTTTATTATCCTAGTATAAAAGTTCTCTCTAAGGCTTGATCATGAAAAGCTTACAATAAATTATTCTACTATTCCTTATCAACACACATTAAGAAAAAATCATCAATGCTTTTCTTAAAAAGAATGTCATCCCATATGAAATATTTATTAGCCTATAATTTTACCTTTCTATGTAATTTAACATCCAAGTGTGAAGGAAATTTTATGTATGTCAAGTAGAAAACAACATCAAAAAACCATTCATTATTAGAATTGACAAACAATACCAAAGGAAGCTCTTGATCATTTTGTTCATATGAAACTATCGAAGACCTTAATTGAACATCTCCTTATTCTACCATGAGTTGACATAGTCCCTTTTCTTGAACTATTTTTATATGTTTTATCTATAAATAATATTCTTGAACTTTAGTTATCCAATTCCCTCATTTAGAACTAGGATCATATTGAGTCAAAATAGATCTGACTACCATACTTGGTACCATTACTATGAAATGTGAATGCAATATGTACTACCTGAATTGTCTAACTACTTTCACTATTGCATAGGCATGCTTTTACTCAAGAGACTATTTCAATTCATAATATTTAAGATTAAAACTCATGAAGGTAGTTACAAATTTGATATCCTCATTATTTTTCTAAATCAATATTGTTGAGAGTGTATGTTTTGAAGCATATCAATAAATAATAAATTCTTTCTTAAAATCAAGACATACTAATGTTGGTGCATGAGCAATAATAGGTTTTATCCTTTCAAACACTTTTTTACCTTTATTATTCCAATTAAAATAAGGTTTTCCTTTCATCAAGTCCATAATATGTCTAGTGAGCTCATCAAAATTATGATTGAATATTTTCAAAAAGTTCACTTTCCCAAAGAAGGAATACACTGCTAATTTACTAGTCGGTAGGGAATGTTTTTGAATGGCCTAAACACTTTTTGGATCAATTTTTATTCCTTATTTAGAAAAAAATATAACCTATGAGTTTACCTATAGTCACTTCAAAGACATATTTCTTTAAATGACACTTTTCAAAGACTCTCTCTCTTCACATAGTAATATTCTTGATTTTTTGAGAAAACTATCACGTCATCAAAATACACTACAATGATTTCA
The DNA here is from genome assembly GCA_037957365.1 of Torreya grandis. Taxonomy (NCBI): domain Eukaryota; kingdom Viridiplantae; phylum Streptophyta; class Pinopsida; order Cupressales; family Taxaceae; genus Torreya; species Torreya grandis. The sequence continues at coordinate 1,566,346 of JARHVA010002649.1, forward strand.
TTCTTAAATTATTTAAATTCCAAATCCATTACCCTCTAAGAAGTAGATGATTCATATGTATGAAAAATTTCCCCAAAGTGTTGTGAAATCTATTTTATGCTGATCTTCTTTATTAACCTCAATTTTGTTGTATCTTGAAAAACTATCAAGCATTGAAATCATTTCAGCACCTGTTACTGCCTAGCGAACTTGATCCATGACTAGCAGTGGATAATTATCTTTCAGGGATGCTTGGTTGAGGTTCATAAAATATACATATATTCTAATTTTATCAATCTTCTTATGAACTAATACTATGTTTTCTACCCAAGTTGAATGGTGGATAGGAAAAATAATGCAAGCATCAAACATATTTTATACTTTGATAAGAATTGTTCCTACAATTTTAGGATTATATTGTCTTAGTTTTTATCTGGAAGATTTTGTATTAGGATTTAGAAGAATCATATGTTGCATCTCTTTGGGATGAAAAGACTTGTGGTCTACATATGAATACATAAGTATATAAATATATCTATGGATAAGGATAACAAACTTATATTTTTATTTAGGTGAGAAACATTTTCCAATATTGATGAACCTAGGATGTTTCTATAAACCAATGTTTATTTTTTTGTAATTGGTAAAATCAAGATTTCATTTTTGTATTTTACTTTTTACAAATCTACTGTGTTTATCAAATAATTCTTTTAAAGAGACCAGGCATTTATGAATTTTATTTCTTTTTCAACATGATAACACCTTATTCATCCTATTTGTCTATGATTCCCTCTTTTGATATATGAACTGAAGATTATATATATAAGGAATTACTACCTTTAAAGTATAAATTTTTAAAAATGTCTACTTTCTCCAGAAAAGAGATAATTTGTTGATCATCATTGAAAACTTGCCAATTGTCTATATTGTCTAGAATGTTTGGTCTGCATATTAGTTTAATTATATATATTTTTATACCAATATCTGCATGGGTAATCATCAAAGAAGCTGATACCACCAAAGAGTTAGCTTTAGATTTGTGTTCTCAAGGAATTGTATTGATAGAGAGAGCATCAAAGATCTCAATGTTATCCCAGAATTTAGTCCTATAATGCCTTATATGATAATTTTTCACTTGGTATTGACCATTTACCTACTTCAAAATGAGTTCAACGTCACCCAAAACCTTAAAATTCTTGATTCTCATCTTTTTTTTGCCTGTAATCCTTACAAAAGTTCTTTATATTTGACTATATTATTAGTACACTCAAACTACAACTTATAATAAAAAGTAAAATTTTTATTAGAGAGAGATATCAAGATCAATCCTACACGTAAACCTATTGATGAACAACCACCATCAAACTGCATCATCTAAACATCATTCAGATTTGATTGAATGTTTTATGATAACTTGATATATTTCTCTATCATCATAAGATAGTTACCAATTCTTGCATCTTCATACATAATATTTGCTCTAGGATTGTCAAATTTTATACTATATACTTTATTTTCAACTCAGGCTCTAGATGTAATTTGACTCCTTTGACCAAAATAATTTCATGTGATAAATCCAATTAGATTTCATCTCCCAATTATTTTCAAAAATGTCTACCCAAAAAAATTTCATAAGATGATGGAATATCTATGACCAAAATCTTGATTTTGATTCAATTTTGGGGAAAAGATGTCAATGCCACTTGTGCATCTTTAATCTTTCCAATGAGAAGAACTTGTTTTTCCTCTATGGAATAACAATGCCCAAAAAATTTAGTATAGGTTAGGCCAAGAGCATGAATAACTTTGACAGGCATGACATTATTTAAGGCTCTTGTGTCAATGATACAATTACCAACTTTATATCCCTTGAGGAATAGGAAAATGTAGAAAGGGTCAACTTTATTGGATTTTAAAGTGGATGTGACCATCAAGTTGACTTGATTGAAATCAATAGGGTTAGTTAGGATTACCTTGAAATTGGACTTTTTAGCATTTGGATTTTTACCTTTGATGAAATCAACTAACCTATCCAACTACTCTAGATATATTCTCAAGTACTTAGCTTGTAACATTTGAATCTTAGTTTTGTTGACATGATCAATTATGTCAAAAGTAAGTAAATATATAGAAGGGGTATCAAAATGTTTAAAATTATATGAACTACCTATTACTGGTTGATTTCTTTTTGTTTTCATAGATGGGGTAGTTCCTCATGGGAGGATAAACTTTGGAGTTTCCTCTTATGAATCACTAGACTATTTTTTCTCATTCTAAGTTCTAATGAAAACTGTAAAGGATTAAATTTTCATATCCCCAACATTTTTTTCATAGTCATAGTTATCTTCATCTAAATTATATTCCAAGAATGTGTTTATAGAGTCACCGCCAGGTTCTTCAATTTCACATTCTTGAAGCTCTAGGTTTTTTGATTCATTTTGTTCTTTAACTTCTTTATATCCAAATATTTATTTAGTTTCTAAAACAATGTTCATAGGTGCATTAGTGTTTTGCTAAGGAGGGGCCTCAAGTGTAAGTTTCATCTAAGGAGATTACAGTCTAGGATGATTTCTTTGAAAAGGAATGCAGTTCCTCTTTGGAATATCTTGGTATGGAGTGGTAATAGTCTTATGCGGTATTTTATTTTTTAAGGCCATTATATCATTAAAAAATTTATATAAGAGTTGTTCTATTGAATATTATCCTAAAATTTAAGCCTTATTCTTTGAAGGATATTTTTTAAGTTTTTCAAACATTATAATGTCATCTTTGATGTTAATAGCCAATTCTTGGGCGAATTCTAAATCCGTTACCCTAGATCTCCTTAATTGATAACTTACTTTAGCTGATTGAGAGTTGATATAGAAGCATTTTTTTATTTTTGTCTATAGGTCATGCAGTAGCTTTTTTATTATTTAGTAACCTATTGAATTTGGAAACAAACTCTCTCATAGGTTCATAAATCTCTATTTTTATTTGTTTAAGTTGAGCAAGCAAAGCATGGGCATCTTCAGCTAATTTACATCTATTTTCAAATTTAGTATTCATAGTATTCAACTTAGTATCATATCATTGAGTGAGGTGGTAAACCAATCTATAGACCCATCATGTAGTATTTTGATGAACAACTTGATGGTAACATATTCATGCTCTACACCCAAAATTCCACATGCAACATTGAATGATATAAGGTGTTTGTTTGGATGTTATTTTTCAACTCCATGAAATTTTGGAAAGTTCTTTATTGATCCCTCTATAAGGTCATGTAATTTTCCTAGAGCCAATGGACCAATCACATTTCCCCAAGGTAATGGCATAGTTTGAAAAATTGCTTATAGGGGAATAACATCTCTTAATAAAACAAGAGCTCATCTTGTCAAAGTTCCTCCTTTAGTTTTTTTTTTCTTAGAGATCAAAGGAATATTTGTTATTCTTTTGATGTTTAGGGCTCAAATTGAAGCTATAATGTTCTTGTAAATGATAAAATGGGTCAACTTCACCTTTTGACTTACTAGCTTTAGTGAATCTCTTTTCTCCTGATTTGGAATTAAGTTGCCAATGTTGAGGTGCAGGTTGAAGTTGAATAGATCTTTAAGTGGGCCTTATTTTTTTTACTTTGCATGCAGCTAATGCATTTGATCTCTATGACAAAACTAATTGATCTTCTTATTATTCTAAGATTCTAATTACTCTATGAAAATGTGTAGAAATCATCTTATTATCCCTAGCAAAAGTTCTCAAATATGATGAAATATCTTCTTGAGTTTGCATTATCTAATCGAGATTAGGATGAAGAACTAGATCCTGACATGCATAAATTATCATGAGAAGAAATGCTAGTTTTAAAAATTATTTGATTAGCTATACAAATTGATCTTCATGTCTATCTCCTTTCTTGTATTTTTAAAGTAATATCAAAATTTCTCTAGGTAATGACAACACATGTTTCATCTATATCTAGTTTTAACCTAATAGTATTAAACTGTGCATTAATTTCTCTACTATCAAAAGTAAAAAATTAAAATCTTACAACTAGGTCATCTTATGAAGCTTCATCCCAATTTAATCCAGGTAGATTTTGAAGGCTTGAAATGGTCATATGTGATTTTACTGATTCTAAGTTGCTAGACAAACTCTATGAGATTCTCTTTGTGCATGGATTCTTTATACTCTTTTTTCACATTCTAACTCTTGATTTAGGATAGTTAGGATAAATTGAAATTGAGTTATAGATATTTTATTAGAATTTCAAAATATTTATTTGAGGTTTATCACAATATCTAACTAAGTAGATTGTTCTAAGTATAACTTAGGCTATTGGAGTGGTCCTTGAGATTATGATAGAGTCATATGGACCAATAAAATATGGGTGGCATAAAAGTTGAAAAATCATGCCCCACGGTGGGTGTAAAAAAACTATTGGCATGAAAATTTATCAAGAGGATAAATCGATGACTTTGTGTCAATAACATGGAGAATGAAGTCTCTCTCCTATTAACAGGTAGAGCTACCTTTATTGAAAGCCACATTAGGAAAGTAATAAATATTTACAAACAAAAAAATGTAAATCACGGGGTAGTAATTTTAACTTAAAATTATGAAAATGAGTTTTTATAAAGAAATACGTATAGAAAGAGAGAGAGAAGGGAGAATTTTTAGGCAATAAATTCACCAAGTTAGAAACTGAGACTAAACAAAAGTGTTGAGAGAAAATTTGACTTTCAAAGGGATAAAATATCTCTCATTCAACAGGTTAAAAAGGCATAATCATATCCTTAGGGATATGAAACGTACACTAAAAAACTATTTAACTCTAATAATAGAAAGGAATAGCCCTCTATATTTTCTAACGGAAATAACAAATAAATTATTTCTATTCCCATCAAGATTTTCATGTGTTGTAAATATAAATTACAAATCTAGATAGAAACTTTGTAAAATTTCTTATTCTTAACATTTTGAAATTTATAATAATGGCAATGAGAATTATATATGTTAAATTAAGCAAAAGACATAATTCAAAAGATATTACTAACACAAAGTTTATGAACACCTCTTTATATTAAGTTTTGAAGAGTAGAATGTCTGATCTCCCTTTACAATGCTTTGCCAAAATTCTATCTATTTTGAACCCATACTATGAATCCCTAACTTATATTTATAGGCTATAGTGAGTGGTTATGGTGCAAAACCACCTATTTTTCCTTTTTAAAGAGTTGCAAAAATATCAACAAAAAAATACAACTTGAAATGGTGTAATTTTTTTTTGAGCATTTAACACCACTTGAGAAAAAAATAGAGTTTTTACATTGATTAGAAAAGCACATTATCAATTTGGAAAACTTGAAAAAACAAGTTGGAAAAATTACAAACAAAATTTATAGAATGAAAATATACATATACAAGGGGGAAAAGAGTGCAACACTATAAATTAAGCACAAATAAACAAGAGAAGAAAATGCAGAAACATTGAAAAAATTCTTCATTCTTCTTGCTATTGTATTGATATTTCTTTCCATTTTAGTACGTCATCAAAAATTTGGAGAAATGCCCTAATAAAATCTTCATATGGTCCATCTATGTATTATAGGCAGTGTTCACTGAGTAGTAATCCTTTCATTTCTTGAAGATTGCTTTGGATACTATTTATCTTTGTGTTTAAATTATTCATATTCACTTGGTTTTGGCTAACTAGTGAAGTTCTTCCTGACCAAATGTAGATGTGGGATTAATAATGTATTTAATTCACTCTTTGAATTCTCTAATCTTGGTCTCAATTGATATAGATTCCCATTTTGATCTTTATCATTGACAAAATGACAATTCAATTTTTTGACCTTACTACCAATTTCTATTATTGTGTCACTTCTAAGTGACCTTGCATTTTTGAATTTTTGAAGACACTCTTGAAGAGATTGAATTTTGAATTTAGTAGCCTAAATAAATTCAATTTGATAGATGATTTCATCTTTATTGATCACTCATTTTTCAATAAGGTCAACAAAAGGAAATTTTGAGAATTCAACCAACATGGGAATGAATTCCTCCTAATTTTATTTCTCTTTAGCATAGCCACTTTCCTTTGTCACTATCTATTCATATTATGATCGGATTTTGGAGAACATCATTATCATGGTGATTATTGATGAGGTTCATTGATAAGTAACCTATTAAATCCAATCCTTCACTATGTTTCCCATTTGACCTATCTCTCTTACTTTCTCTAATGTTTTAGCATGAAGACTCAATGAAGTGATAGTTGGTTGAATTGGAACAATCAATATCTATATTACTTATTTTAATTATTCTATTTTTTCTTTTAGTTCATCCTTCACTACCTTGTCTTTGTCCATTTTTTCAAAAATGGTACCTATCACCAACTGTAAGTCCCCTTTCATCCTTTCTCTTGTTGATTTTCCTGAACGAACCCTCTGTACCTAGTAATCTTCAATCTTGATTTTGGACTTATCCATTTCAACCATATGAATGGCCACTTCTATATATTTTCTCCATTTTCATTTGTTACCATTCATGAAACTATTCTCACTTTATTCTACCTCTTCAAGAAATGAATTGTCAAAGCTCTAAAATCTATCTCCTCATGTTCAATATTTTTTCTTATTTTCTTCACTACTATGGACAACCAATTTGAATTTGTTATGCTTGAGAAAGGTAATGTGATAGAATTTGAGACTATTATAATAAGCCTAGCTAGAGTTAAAGAAGGTGTTTTCTTAGTTGGGGCACCTTGGAAAGATGTTTCTATTTGTTCTTGTGTATTTATTATATTAAGAGGAATTATTGGATAAGAGATGAGAGATAATTTAGGATTTGAAGGAGAAGATGAAGAGATATGAGTAACCTCTTTTAATAGGAAATTAGGTGATATAGGGAACATTGTATCATCTAAAGCTAAGAATTATTAAATTGTACTTTATACCAATTTTTGAGAAAAAAGGAAACTATCAATAGGAACCTCTTGAGGAATTGAAAATTTAGGAGAAGAAGAGACATTTTCACATAATCTCTTTATTTTTATCTTGATAGTCTTCCATAGTTAAATGTCTTGTTTAATAGCTTCAGTTTCATGTGCCTCTTTTATCATCAGGGATTCTCCACTCAGACCACATTCAAATATATTTTCTAGTTCATCATGTTTCTTATATAATCTACCAAATTCATCTTTCCTATAAGGTGTAGGGAAATAAACATTTAAAACATCCACTCCTTTTCTCTTTAACCACCTAAGAGTTCTATCAAGTACCATTCTTGTTCTAGTTTTGAGAGAAGTAGATTATTTTTTATCCCAATGGACTATAGGTAATGTCTTTGTCATGATGCATTATTTTTCTAAGATGGGGTCCAATGTGACCTCATCATCCACCAATTGCTTTGACACTTTCATTATGCCAAATTTGACTATTTGTTTCACAATAAATTGTGAATAATCCTTGATCTTCACTATTTTCTCATCATTTCAATCCATATTATAGTCTTAAAAATGTATAATATGTTGAAATGAAGGTCCAAGATTGTGCTCAATTAAGACCTTATTTTCAAATGAAAACCTACTTTCAAATGTCCTAAGATTATTGTGAGACATGTTTTTTTAACTATCTTAGAATTTACTAGTGAAGGACAAGTATACCTATCAATTGAGATTGGAAATTTGATCCCTATTTTATATTGGCTTGTTAGGAACTTGTGTGTGTCAATAAGTTATCTCACCAATCCATTAACACCCACTTATTATTGACATATCATGGGAACATATAAGGAGTAACCTCACAGCCACTAATTCTCAAGTAACTAAAGGTTGGGAACTATATGAACCAAGTTCCCCATATTTCTATCTTTATAGTGTTTTTAACTAATAATCTCATGTTGAAGAGTTCCTTTTCAAACAATTAAATGGAAAAAAAAAACAGTCATTTACCCTTCTGAAGTGATGAGCATTCACCTTTAATGCTAGATGGGGATAGAAGTAATACACCATTAATTTATAAAAATAACACACTGTATGAAATCCATCAAAATATCTTCAAATTTCTACAACATAAACAAGAAACAAAGTCATATAATTTTGATGTGACTTTTACCTCCATGATCTGCTTGTGAATGGCATCACTATTCAACTTCTGCTAATTGATATATTTTTGTTTTTTAGGATGATCCAAATGAATATTTACATCCATGTCTAAAATTTCTTTTCCATTTGATTTCCCACTATCTTGTGTAACAATGTAATCATGTCATTTATCTCATTTTTGAAAGTAGACCTTGCAAGATTTTTTGGAAGTCATGTGGAGGAATGTTTTGGCTTAGTCAACCATGCATTGTTGACTTGTTTAGTAAATGTCATACTAATATCATCCTAAAATATTTAAGAGGACTCAAGGGTTAGATTCACAAAGGATTCATGATTTAGAAGGTGAAAAACATTATCAATTTACTTAGGAACAAAACTCATTACCAATTCCCCCTGTGAATCTCTTACCTTCTTTGTCTCTAAGTTATAATTATTTTCCATGACTAAAATTATCTCAAGAGATTATAATGACATTGGGAATACTTATATTTGTGCCAATCCATTGTCCTAAATAATTTGAACAAAATATGTCTCATGCACCTTGCTCATTCTTTCCTAAAATTTATCTAAGTCAAAGTGACCTAGATCGGTGTCAATGATATTTTTAACATTAGGCTCTAGTGGGGAAGGAGATGTCATGCCTTGAAATTGATACTTAGTGGATTCTTTATCTTCACTCAAAATCACCTTTTCTAGATCAAAAGTTGAAGACACTAACTTTTACAAGAAAACTAACAATTTAGAATATTTGCAAAAAAACTTTTTATTTGAAAAAATAATGAAATTAAATAACTTAAAGCCAAAATAAGTTATTTAATCAAAAATAGAAGTTTGTACTCACAAGTTATTCATGAAAATGATTCAACATGTTTTTAAAACTACTTGTATGAAATTTAACTTTCCTCTGACCAATTTCCCCACTTGAAACTTCACCTATTAAATTTCTTTGTATTACTTATTTAGCAAACATTTTTGACAAATGAAAATATTTTGAAATGAAATTATGAAAATTTCATTTTAAATTTTAAAATATTTTTCCCTATTCTCAATTTAACCAAAATATTAAAAATTAATTGTAAATTAACTTTTACCAACAAATCAAAATTCTAAGCTTGTCGAAAGAAATATGGCTTTTATCAAAGTTCCAGCGAAAAAATTACATTATATTTTTATTAAATTTCTATAATATATATATATATATATATATATATATATATATATATATATATATATATATATATATATAATACCAACCCTCAGCTTTTCTTAGGGAACATAGTCTTATTTCTTTAGGGGTGTCACTTAGCCATGCAAACTTCAAATTGCAAATAAAGGTGATCAAAATCTATTCTTGTCAAATTTATATCCCAATTTTTTTTACCAAGTCCATACAATCAAAAAAAAATTCCATATGAAATAAAAAATTCTCACTTTTTAAATTTATTTCTCAACCAAACTTTGACCATATGATTCAATTTTAATTAAAAAATTTCAATTTTGGTAAATGAAAAGATTTAAAACAAAACTTCTACCTTTTTAATTTTTTTAATCACCTTCTTAGGTGTATGATCAACCTACGCTGATTGTATAACTCAAAACATGGATAGGAAATAGCTAAAAAAAATTGAAAATCGCCAAAAAGAGTCTTTAGTCAATTTGTACATCTGCATTTCACTGAAATAAATCAAGAAATTGACTAAAGTTTGATCTTTTCAACAAAACCTACTTTTTTAGAGGGCATACAAATGGCCATACAATTCCCATATAGTTCATGTGTCATTTACAAAAAAACCCCAAAACATGTTAAAACTACCAAAAATATATTTCATTCAAGTCGTACAGTTTGGCTGGGATGAGAAAATAAGATGAAAAAATAGAAACTCAATTCAACTCCTTTAGCAAGGCATACAACTAGTCATACTTCTCAAATATTTTAGTAGAAAAAGACAAATCTTAGATTTTAAATTTTAAAACTCTTACTCCTCTTCAGCATCACTCCACATTTTAGTGATTGGCTTATGTAAACAAAAAATTGATTTTCAAACCCCAATATTTCTTCCTCAATGTTGTATGGCTTATTAGTTGAATAAAAATATGTATTCTAAAATTTCCTCCTTTTTCTTAGGCAATCTTGAACTACATTTTTTTTGTTGAATAAAAAATAACTTATTTTCATTTATTTGCTTCCTTTTCATGATATTGAAAATATTCATTTATGATGGATGATGGCTAAAACATAAATGGAAATTCAAATTTTCAAATGCTAAAATTTCCACAATTGATCATGCAAATTGAAAATATGTTTTAGAAGGGAAGACAAAATTTATTTAATATCACCCCAAAAAATTAACCATATTTGCATGATTAGGATAAAAATTAAATGAGTTTACATACAAGTTAAAAAAGGAGACTTTAATTTGCAACAATAATTTGCATTGTTGAAAAATGCAATTACAATGTGGAAGTCTGTATTTACATGGATCTTGGAAATGTAATTTGCATTTGCATGACTTGTGAAAATAGAATTTGAAATTGCATAGAATGGGGAAATTTAAAAATATTTTACAATTTATACTAAGTCTTAAATCAATTTTGAAATTTGCATGAAAACTTAAATTGATTTTTCAATTTTCATGAAAACTAAAAATAAAATTAAAAATTGCATGAGAACTGAAAAATATTTTGAAAATTGCATGGAAATAAAAATTGCATAGAAACTGAATACAAAATTACAAATTTCATGGAACACAAAACTTATTTTGTAATTTGCACTGGGTGGAAAAAGGAAATTACAATTTACTTAACTTTTAGAAAAGTAACGTGTGTTTGCACAATTTATAAAATGTTAAATAGTTTTTGCAAATTGAAGGAAATGTTAACAACCTTTTGCATGGGAGGCTCAAATGTTTTTTAAAATAATTCAGAGTAGAATACATTTTGACTATAAATTTTTAATTAATTAAATAATTTTATTGAATTTTTCAAAATTTTGATGATTTCAGATTCAGTTCAATTTTTCAATCCATTTATTAAAAATTAAATTTCCACGAAAAATTCCATTTTCAAAAACTATGACAATATGACAGCTACCACATATAAACTACATTAGTAGGAAATATCATCCTTCATGTGTAGGAAATCATCCTTCATGCATAAGGCATCATCCTTGGCCATGATCACATCATCTAGTGCCATATACATCACCTAATATGATATAACTTTCCAAGCCTCATCTAAATCCCCATGGAACCTATGAACATCACCAATATTCCTATCTTAGTTCACATTAGCTTTATCCCACTCACCCATGACTATTGCTAACTATTCATCCCATGCCATCAACTAAGCCTAAACAATCATCACCTAGGAAACCTACCCTTTCAATGTAATAATATTTATATCTAATATTGTGATGATGAGTTAGAGCCTAATAGTCTGCCCCTATGTCATCATCACTCATCTTGTATCCCAACTACATCTTGATCCAACCCAATACTTTATGATAAATTTTTATGATCTCATGTTATAATCTATCAATTAGAGCATGAACCTCTACTAATCTCCATGTGTTAGAGGTCCTAGCCTCCCCTATCCTTATACCCTAACACATGCATGAGATCCCATACTCTCTTATACCTGTATCCTATCTTAAAGCACAAACTAATTCCTTAGACAACTTTGTATATGTTATAGGATCCTATTCCCTAGCTCCATTTCTATCTCCATATCTATCTCCATAACCACCTTGCACAAATGGGAAATATAAAAATTGTTGTATCATATGCTAAAAAAGGATCTAAAGAAATTTTTACTCAAGCTGATATAATGGAACATAAATAATCTATATTGGGATAACCTATGGTATCAACTATTGTATGGGACCCTATCCCTTTACCTTTGCATGTGATTGCCCTACATCCCTCCTCTTTTGCACTCTCCTCTAGTGCTACCTTGGCTATTGGGGCCAAGGTATAGTCAAATGAATGGGTTAGAATCTTTCCCACCATGTTGTATAGGCATATATCATGCTAACATCTACAACCCCACTTTTATAAGACCACATTATGGGTTATACCATATTAAAAATAGTGATAGTCTAGGATCTTAGTATTGGATCCCCCACTCTCTAATATCTTGTGTGACATGTGAAAATAAGTGGGTCCCCTTATCCATATCCTACTAGAAGTCAAACTATCATTATATGTGATGTGACTTGTACCTCTCCATAATGAAGTCATGTTGACTTATAATATAACATGGTGTTAGCATATATATGGTCATAAAGTCATGCTTTATCTAGCCAAATTAAATGGCCATATATGGCCACCAAATGAAGTCACCATATACCATATAATTTATGACTCACCAAAAAAAGTACAAGTGTCCTTAGTGGCCTTGTAAACCTACTTCTATCTAGAACCAACCATTGGGCACAAGATCCTTAGGTATCCTTTGAAATCACTGACCAATTGGTCACTCTATAGTAATGTGCTCTAAGGCCCAGACCTAAAGTAGAGTGTTGTGTCTAATACTACGGGACCTTAGTTAAGTGATCATATGCAAGTCATAGTAGATCTAAACTAATACAATAGGACCCCATGTAAAGTGAGTGGTAAAATCTAGCATATCTTGGACCACTCCTATAAGGCTAATCTGGAAGAACCATCCACTCTAGTCATGTAGTAAGGGTTCATTGTTAAGATCCATTAGAATCAATGCCTCTTGGGGCACTAAACCCTATGATAGAGGTGGTCCCACTTTAGTAATAATCACTAGAGGCTAAACTAGGCCTTCCAAAGCATCAATGCCAATGAAATCCTTTATAATCATAAGATATATCAACCAATCAGATCCTCCAATACTACTAGTCTACCTTCCATCATCCAGGAGATCTGTTGGCCCTAAATATGCACTTGTAAAATCTTATGTACATACTCTAGTGTCAAAATGACCTCTCTATTAGGTAGGTGAAATTTTAAGGTCTTTGAATTCCAGCACTTTGCTAACACTCATAAATATGCACTATCAACTTGAATAAATAGTATTCAAGCTATATGAGGTAAATCCACTACCTCAAGGAGCCCCAATATCTCATATGTCATGATATAAGGCCTATATAACACTCATAATTTCCATTCACACACCATCATGACACCCACTTTCTCCTATAAATCATAAATAATATGGAACCAAGTCAATCATTTCTCTATTTTCCTCTAATTGGTCAAGTTTACCATTTTATTCTAATTTTTGTCTTAGAATTTAATTCTTCTATCCTTTTCCATTATTTCTTCTATTTTAATTACCACTTATGGTAATATCATCATTTTCATGGTGGTATCACTATTCCATAGGGCATTCTTACCAATATGTAGGTCAATCCCATGATTTTACTTATTAGTCTATGATTTCACCATTACACAGGTCATACCCAACATTTAATAGGATGAATTCATAGTTTTTGGTGATTTTGCCATTTTTGTGTGCCTAACCATTCTCCAATGATTTCTCCATTTGACTAGTGATTCCACTAATTGACTAGAAACCTCATATTTTATCAACAATCATGTTGTTTATTCAATTAACTTTAAAAAATGTGATGTCGTTATTATGTCAATATTCATCAATTTTGGCAATTTCATCATTTTTATTGTAAATTTATCGAATGAGTGGAAAAATTACCATTTATGTCATTGACTTCACCATTTTAGAAAAACTATGAAGTCACCAAATTTTAGTTTTCTACCCATAATAAATGCTATAAATAAAAAAAATTAAACCAAACTAAGGGTACTTATCGATGCCCCAATCTTTGGTGTTTACTGGTACTCTCAAATGCACTCCCTTAGGTGTTTGTGGTGAGGGATATTCACCATTTTATTCACGTCATGCACAAAAAATATAAATATGAATTACAATTTTGGAGGGTAAAAATGAATGTTTTCACCTCCTAGGAGTGAATTTATAATTACTCCATTTTTTAGCCTTTTTTATTGAAACATGTTTATTTCTTCTGGTTAAGGGTATGCTTGTCAAAAAATATATCTTTTTGCTTTACCTTCAAGGAGGCATCATGGGTATACCAAGAAATGTTTGGGGGATTTTCATTACTCTTGGTTCATTTCTTTGAGCAACATGATGCTTTTTGTTTCTTTTATTTCAATTTATGTTTGCTTCTTTTAGTGCATGCATATTTGTTTCCCTTTTCCATTATCACCTTGTCTCAATCCACAATGTTGATAGGGTCATCATCATGGTACTTCATGTTACATATTTATACTTGAGTTTATCCATTGGTATATGCTAGCATTCCCATCATGGTTTTTATCATTGGTGTAATGTTATCATTTGTCTAATGGATCAGGGGTCAATCTTTATGGATGTTATAGATTGGTCATCATGGTCTTTTATATCATGGTGCATACAATTTTTTTTCTATATCAAAATCAAGATGTTATAAGTATAATCATAAATGTTGTATTAAGACCTCTCTTTGTATATTATCTCCCAACTAGTTCATCATATGCCCAATCATCATTTCTCAAAATGAAAATTTGTCCTACTAAGACATACTATTTAGATTGAACAATTCTCAAATATTACCTATAAGGGTAACTCATTAAATCAAATGATTAAATATACCCTACTAGGGCACATTATTATAAATCAACCAAGACCACTCTTTTTGGGGCCAATTCCCCCATTTAATCTTTCTTCTAATTCGAATTCCACACCTTTCACCCTATTTGGGGTAATTCAAAGTGTCCTACTTATTTTGGGATGTATTCTTCCTACTTCTTCCCATATTGGTTCTAATTTCTTTCTAATTTCTTTAATTATTAGTAATAAACATGTATGGGCCTTAGCTCATTTGTAATAATCTCATCCATGGATTAATTTCAATTTTTTTCCCTTCTTCCGTCTCTTTTTTTGAAAGTTCATGTATGTCTTTTATTCCCTCCTACCTTCTTAAGGAGGAATCATAGGTTATTAATTATTTCTTCAGCCAAGTTTTTTAACTTCTTCTTAATGACATTTTCATTCTTTGAAAAAATGTTATTATGCCTAGTGTCTTGAAACACTTTCTCAAATAGGGGGAAAATGTAGATACTCAATTATCACCATTATCATGTCAAAATTAAAAATTTGAATGACTTCCTAAAATAATGTACAAACTGGACAAAAACTATCAAAAACTCTTATTCATATACACACAACACATGTAATTATTTAACCACATCAATATGTCCCTAATTGGGACATTATCCTATATGTAATCATCACCTTCTTCTTATTCATTTCTAGTCAAATTATGACCTAAAAAATTGAAAAAATTGACCAATTATGCAAGACAAATAATTAAATTCTAAGAATTATAAAAAGCCTAATTAGAATCACCTAACTAATTAAATCCAATTAAAATTATTAAGTGAAAAATCCATATCAAATGAGTTAATATCTAATTTTAGAAAATGAAAATTTAACAAATATCTAAAAAGATGACATCATTGGTCCTAAAGTCAAAAATGTAAAATATCAAGATCAATGTAATACAATTCAGAAATGTTAAGACATGCCTAATAGATACAATATTAATTATGAAATTTAATGCATTTGGTATCTAAAGATAAATCGATCTTTGACCACACATCTTTATCTTAAGATGGATGGTTGTTATCATTTCAAGAAAATTATAAATACAAGGGCCTCCATGAACAATTATCAAGCTTTATTGTGAAAAGATATAATATCAAAATCATGCCAAAAACTTCACCATTTATTCATATTTATTGATAAAAAACATTGGTGGACAAGGGGAGATGCCATTATAATGAACAAATTGTATCGATAAAGATTCCTACTTCACAAACCAAGCTCAATCGTTTGTAAAATAGTTTCCAAATGGGATCTTCAAGGAATGTAAATGACTTGTTTGTATTATTTTATTAATTTTTTTTTTAGTAATTCTATTTCACCCTAGGTAACAAACACATAGTGTTATTTATTGAATTCATTTTAGATTACATTCACTAACATTGTATTAACCCTCTTTGTATTTCTTGTTTTACATAAACCACAATCTAAATTTTTTGATAAAAATGTATATTGTGACTACTATTGATGTATTATACATTCTAAAAATAGATATTTCAATCTCAAGAAAAAGATTCAAGATCTCATTGATGAGAATATTACAGATATTGGTACACCTAATGAAGAGGCTAAGCCACAATCAAATAAAAATTCAAAGCTAAAATTATTCAAATATCCTTTTCCAATTCATGAATTAAAAAAAAAAGCCTAATTCTAAACTACATTATGCATACAATATTTAAAATCCTCCTTCTACATATGGGCACCCTCTTGATAACATTATTGGTAAAGTTACAAAAAACCAAATATCATATCCTATGATTACATTTGATGATAGTGAAGTTGTTTATGATGATTTAGATAGACATGCACTCTTTATTCAAACATATGTTGACAACAAATTTAAACATAGTGTTATGATAAATAATAGATCAAGTAAAAATATATGTATTGTATCACTCCACTCTTTTGATTATACAGAGCAAGATTTACATGATACTTCTAGAGTTGTCAAAAAAATTTATGGTCATACACATGATACTCTTGGGCATATAAAAGTAACTTTACAAGTGAGACCTATTATAGTGCACACCACATTATTAATTTCACCAAGCACATGGGTATTTAATATGCTATTAGGATGCCCTTGGATACAAAATATTAGAGCAGTACCTTATACAATGCATAAATATCAAATATATTCATGATAATCAAGTGGTTAAAATTCCAGGAATCCAATATGAAAATTATTTATAACTAATAATATTTACTCCTAAAAAACATTTGGTCAGCACATAAATTGAGAAACATGGTAATGAAATAGTCTACAAAAATATTCAATAGAATGATCTAGTTACACATGAGCATATTAAAGAATCAGTTTCACCATATATTTATGAACATGATCTAGCTACACATGAGTATATTATATAATTAATTTTTCCATCTATTTATGATCATGATATACATGCACATGGGCATAATAAATGAGTTTCAAAGAGCATGGTACATTATTATAAATATAAAGTGGCACAAAAAATGATGTATTTATCTTCTAAGGCAACATATGTTATTTAGAGTGCTTTATCACAAGTATAGGTAGTTAAATATTCTCATATTATACATGAGGATATAGGTTCATTTGGGTATATGAGAAATGATTCAAATGGTTAGATTATAGAATATGATTATTATTTAGATTTAGAATCATCTATAATTGACATTTCCTCTTCAAAAGAAGTCAGTTCATATCACACCATAAGTTATGCATACATGCCTCCTATACTAGTTTTTTTTTTTAGCTATTTACATTGTTTCTAGTGTACTTAACTTTTTTTTTTAATTCATTTTTACTTATTCTATCCCAAATTCTAATCTCTATCCCTTTATTTTATTTTCACTTTGGGCACTTAACCTCTTGATTTTCAAATTTATTTAAGTAATATAAAATAAATATCTCGAAATGATTTGATTGCAAATTTTTATGGCACTTCACTTGCCTACTATTCTATCATGATATGACTTCCATTGCACTTACACGATCATAAATTTCAACTTCTAAATATTACATGATTACACATATCTCCTTTCCCATTAAGGGGCATGCATATTATTATCTATATAATAATTTGTGCTACATTACTATGACTCTTTTATACATATATTGGGGGCATATTTTTTGTCTTCCTTTCTTTCCACACTATGATTTAACACCTTGTTACATATTATTTGAATCCCTCCAATTTATTATATTTTATAAGCCTTGCTTCTTAGTAATTTTCAAATCTTTTAAATTCTAATATTGAAATTTTTTAAAATATAAAAAAATTAAATATGAAAACAATATCAAAAAAATTCAAATATTTTAAAAATTTAAATTCAAAAATAAAAAAATAAAGACCTCCAGGCATATTAATAAGTTGATAATTTAACTATTTACATTTTTTATTTGATTCATGTTAAGTAAATAATATGTTTAAATTTTCATTACAATAATTTTCATGAGGTATGTGAGTGTGATACAAAACATATTATTACATGTTTATTTAATATCAGGATTCTCTTTTTACACAACAACCTTGCTAAGCTAAGTGTATCTCTTCATACTTAGTGAACATTTAAACAAGTTCATTTAAATAAGTTATATTTATTTGTAATCTTTATACCATATTGAGATATATATCATACAAATTTATTCTTATCTACTCATACTTAACATTGTGTTACATTGATATATTATTTTTTAATTATGACACTGACACATATGGTTGATGTAGACTGGGCTTATTTTCTCTATGCTTGTTTTAAAATTATTACTTCATTAAATGATAATTTAGGAATTTTTTTATTGTTGTGTGTGGCCCTTTTCCTTAAGTGTAAAACATATACATGTTCTTGTTTGTTTGGCATCATCATACCATTTGAGTGTGGCCCTTGGATTTGAGTGTTTATGTAACATTCATATGTCTTATGTATGTGGCCTTGGGGACTTATGTGTGAATTTCTAATAAAATTGTGTGATATTGTGTGGCATTACTTGTATTTTTATTGCTTTCTCCTATGGTACTATGATTCATATCACACATTACTTCTATTTTCTACCTTTACTCTTGTGTCATGATAAATATGATGCACATGTTACTTATGTGCCTCAATGTTATATTAAATAATATGATGAAATATATTTTAAATGTTCATATAATACTACATGATTATATTTTTCACATATTTTTCAACTTTTATGTTGATATTATTGACTTATAAGATGCATCCCTCATCTCAAAAGGGGGAATCACAATGGGCTTGTCTTGAGAATTTAGGGCCTCATGAACAAAATTTAGACTTATAAAAATATATAGTTTATATAATTATATTATGGTTCAAGAAAATTAGATTATGGTAGAATATAACATAAATGTGCACTCATTAATATAATTACTTAAGTATATATTCATATATACATGATTTCATTACATAGGCATATGAAAAACACTTACACATTTCAAATAGTTACAATTTGAATTGACATTCTATATCAATTCAATGAAAATATATGGGGCATGATATTCATTCATGTTCATGTTACTAAATTTAAAATTTAAAATTTCACTTAAGAATTTCAAAGTTCAAAAAGATTCAAAGGTGCAAAAATTTCAAATAGAATCTAGATTTGTCTTCAGCAATATGATTCATCTCATTTTTCAAGTGGGTCATGTTAGAATCTATTGACATATAATGTATATGGTAATAATTTAGTGAGTAATATTTAGTGGTTCCACCCATTTTAATAAAATTAATCTAAAAGAGTATTCTACATATTTAGATGAGGGTTGGAGCATACAATCTTTCTAACTCAAAGGATTTGACTAGTTAAAAAATAATAATTCTTGATTACTCTCAATTCACCATAGGTTCAACATTTCTCTAAATGCCTCAACAAGAGGTCATATACTTATCAAGTTTCAATATATATGGAAAATAGATTATATACTCTTTAAAGTGGATTATTTCCTTGATCTATTTTCAATTTCAAAAATAAAGTTTTAGATTTTTAATTTTCAAATATAGACAATAACTATTTTCAGTGGCATCATTGTAAGTTTTGCATTGACACACCTTGAAAAAGAAATATTCACATCAAAATAAAAAGTGTGTATGCACACTAAAGTATGCATATTATTTAATAATTTTATTCCATTGCATCACTAGAATAATAGGGGCTTAGGAGAAATGTAGACACTAAAATTTAACAATTAGGTTTTTGAAAATAGGTAATCTTGAAATCTTTATCTTGACCTATTCACTAATCCATTAACTAAAAATATTTGAGATAATTCACTATTATACTTACTATCTTAAAAATATTGAATTTATTATTTAGACATATATATTTCTATTAGCCAAGTTTCAAGAGTCTTTATCTTTATGGGACAAGACTACACTAGGTTAGACAAGGTTGTAACCTAGTCTTGTCCATTAGTGTGGTCTCATATCCCATGCTCTAATGGTTACTTTCCAAATTCAATATGTCTCATGTTATCCATTTCATAATTTTATAAAATTTAGTTAGTGGAAATATTTAAAATATATCACTATATAAACACATCAAGACCACTTAATATATTTACTCAACAAATTATAAATTTCAAAAAAATATTCTCTATACAAGATATTTCACATTGATCAAAATATCCATATTATTCCCAATTCAGATTTTAATTTATTATAACAATCATAAGTCAAATCTAAATCTATTTTATTTTAAATCAAGGGTATTCATTGTCAAACATTTAAACTAATTCTCTAACTTCATCTATATAATCAAAGCATAAAAATTTACACACTCTCTTTAGGAAGGAGAACTACATCAGCTTAAGGCCCTTTGAATTATGTAGGAAACACTTAGATTATGTGGGGTTTTTTAAGGATAGGTTGGTTATTCCCCTTACCCATTTACCCTCTTTGTATTTTATTTATAATCAGTTTATATGTAGGATCTAGGGTTTCAACATTATAGATACTTTCATGTAATAACCCAATATCTATATAAAATGAACATATCATCTCTAATAGGTACAATTACTCGAGTTGGAAAATCCCCTGCATAATCAACTCAGATGTGACCATAGTCAAACAAATAAGGTCACAATGCATCCATATTTGCCCTAGCGTGACCCTATCCTAATACATTACATGATTATGTTTTTAGGTGAAACATAATTTAGAGACTTTTTCAATTAGTTCCACATCAATGATCTACCTGAATAATTAACATAAATATTATTTAATCTAAGATTGCATATTTCATTGAAAGTTATTATTTATAGCTCATTTCAGTTTCTATAATTTATTATATTTTATATTTAAATTATATATTTTATGTAAATATGAATCAAATTTAAATAGTTTAATGTTTATATCATTTATTTTATTAAATAAAAAATAATCATGAAACATAGTTTCATTAGTTGTATTGGACAGACCTCAAGAAGTAAAGGGCACAAATATTATCATGTTACTTTCCATGTTTATAGGGACCACCAAACATTGACATATTTTTTTAATTTAGTCACATATATTTATGTGGTTATAAATTAATATATTTAGAGATAATGTAACACATATATTAGTATTATAGGTTATTACTGAGTTATATGTGTATTCATTATTTATTCATTCACATACACAATACATAGTGCATAAATATTTCCTACTCTAACTCTATTTATTCATATATAAGTATAAAACATATGTGTTTAGGAAGGTTATTTAATTTATTTATGTATTAAATTAGTTTTTTGGTCAATATTAGACATTTTATAGAAATTTCTCAAAAAAAATTTAAAACTACCAATTAAATCCACTTCACTATTTGAGTACTCAAAGGAGTTCCCAAGAGGTGGGGCATACTTTTTATTGTTAATTAATTACAATTAAAATGTAATTAAGTCAATTACTATTTTATATGGAATTTGAGATGCCATAATTGAGTTGTTTTTATGATTTTATGACTTATTAAGCAAAGCAAATCATTTTGCATGCTGACCTTGTCTTCAACATAACTCAACCTTATTTGATTTATTCTAGTTTTAGTTGTCTTAGAAACTATTTTTATAAGTCTAAGATTTATTAATTGTATTCTCCAATTAAATTTGATATAATAATATAGGTCCTATTTAATATCACTTTGCTCAGCTTGAAAATATTTCTTTTCACTCTCTTGATTAGCTTGATTCTTAGCTGTTAGTATCATGCACTCTTTTATCATATGTTTTTATTTTTTTGAAGTAATGAAAAGTAAATTATTTTTTATTCTTAATTATGAATTTATATTCAAATTTGGGTTTTTAAAACTCCCTTGATTCTGATTTTTATTTTTCTCTTTGGTCTTTGAAACCTTCTCCTTGGTTTCACGTATTTATTCTTGATCTCTTATGTATAGTCTCATTTTATCCTCATGGGACAAGATAAAATCTAATAACTCATCAACACTTATAGTGTTCATATCATTACACTCCTTAATAGTGATCATAATACGAAGCAATCTTTGAAATAAAGATATCAATAATTTCATAATTATATAACATTATCTTGTATAGTTTTTCCATAAACCCTCATTCTATGTACTAAGTCATTTAAAATTATGAAATATTATCCAAATGTTTTATTATTTAACATTATTAAAAATTAAAAATTTATTTTAAGATTTTTGAGTTTTATTTACTTACCTTAATAGATCCTTGATATGAAGTTTCTAAGGTATTCCATGCCTAATGGACATTCTTACATCCTGCAATTCTAGGATAGGTTCTTAGGTCTATGGTACTCTGAAGATAGAATAAATCTAGTGCATCTACTTTATTTATCTTCATAATTTTTTTTTTATAAAATTTTGTGTAAAGGTGTTCCAATATTGAGGTGGTGTGTACCAATGTAGAACATTCTCCCGAACTCCCTTTATATAGATATATTTACTCTATACCTATACACTCTTTATCTATAATTTTTTTATCTCATTATATATTCCACCTTATTCCTCTTATTCCTTTTTTTTAGTAAGTTCTTTTATTATTATTATTATTATTATTATTATTAACCATTTTACATCTTTATATATCCTTTAAAATCCAAAGGTTACATCTCTTAATTAATTGTCACTTTTGGTAACTATTGGATATGGGTATATCCTACCTTGGTGGTATAATAGGATTAAGAATATAGAAGTGACAATACATAAAGTTAATAATCAGACCTACAACAAGTCAATTGGGTGATAAATTTAGAGGTAAGCATAAACTAATTTTATTATACTGAGTATAGGCTAAATATAGAAAATAAAACTAAGATTTGCATAGAAATGATAAATAAATAATATACTTAGTTGGTCTTGATGCTAACACACTATTGTATATAGAACTAGATGAAAGGAATCTAAAAGGAGATTCTTGAACATTCATTATATTTTGGATCTAAAACTTCTGGTACTCTAAACACTAACATCAACTTGGGATGGTTATATTGATGTTATTATTTGGGTTTGACACAAGTATCTTGTATGAAATACTTAGTGAAAAATGATGTGACCACTTAGATGCTTTTGGGTTTGAATTTTTCTTTGCTTTGGTATATTCAAATCTGGTTCATGGACTGTCACTCCTCAAAAATTAAAAAACCCTTAATTCTTCTTTTTTATTTTAATCTTAAGAAATAATGAGTTAGTGGGAACATGGTGTTGAGATGACCCCAAAAGACTCTGCTATTACTAGACACTACCTACATAGCCAATATTCCATAAGAGGGCCTTAGACTCATGTAGTTCTCTCCTACATATTGGCTTGTTTGTGAATCATTCAATATGTGGAAATAAAGTACAATAATAACCAAGATTTTAATTTTTAAAATTGAGCTCTTGGGTTACTTATTTAATACTTTAGACCTGTATATGTGTTGTACTTATGACTAGTAGGAAAATATGGAAGATTTATTTAATCAAATGTTGTTTGAATACTTGATAAAAATACTTGGTATTGTTCTTTTGTTGTTAGGTAAAGATTGAACGAGGGTTGATCATGTATTTATATCAATAAATTTGGAGTAATAACTCACATTAAATCTCTTATTCTATCCATTAGGATGTGTTTAATTTGAAAAATAGATTACTTTAAGGCACTAAACACTTGCATTGGGTCAAGACACTAATGTTAATTCTAGTGTGTCCCAGACATTAGTCTCCAAGGAGTATGAAAGTAGGTACATGTTCAAAACTTGCAAAGATGGAAGATACATACATTCTAATCATTTTAGGAAAGACAGAAGGACTAGGTCATTAACATGAGACTAGTTAGACTAATATATATAGGCCAAAGGGCATAATATAGAGTAGATACAAAACTTATGAAAGTGGGAAAGGTCCAAAACTGAGAGGAACAACCAAGGTCTGAGTTTGCCACATGTATAAGATTAAGGTGTAGACACCTAAAATGTGTCGACTCTCCCTTGGTCCTCTCCTTAACCCTTACACATCTTATTAATTTAAAATACATTACTTATTTTAAATTAATGACATCACCCTCGACACCTCACCCTAACACATCACTGTGGACACCTCACCTTGGACACCTCGCCCTTATACCTTTTCTCACCCCATGACTCACCTAAGACCTATTCTTACTCCTCCCTAACCTCCTAACTAACTCTCGTGCATATTTAGCCTGACCTTTGACCATTCTCCAACAGATGATGCACTTGGCAGATGGAGAACGAGCTGTTAAGCCCTTTTACTAGTTATCTAACTGCCGACGTCGGTCAACTGTCAGTCGACACCGGTGGGATCACCGACGTCAGTTACATCAACCGACATCTAACGCAGAGTTAACCTTTTTGAGCTCTTATTAATCATTTTATGGGATTCTATTTTTCTCGGATCTGGCTCTCTCTCTCTTTTCCTCTCATACTTTGAGACATCAACAAGCATCAGACTTCAACTAATGCTCCCTTGGCCACAGAGACTCTACACCAGTCGCTTCAGATTGGACTAAAGCATTGCACGGGGACCTAGACATCAGCCGCAACAGGCACAAGCGTTCAACACCTTGGTTCTTCATCTCACCAGAGCTAAGTATTTCTTCTACCTTTCATTTTAGAAATTTAGAATAACTTAGTCAATTTGCTATCTCTAAATACTACCAGACCAGACCTGACCTTGAACCAGACCCGACTTTATTCTTGGAGAGGCTATAAAGCCTTCATTATCTTGACCCTTTTTGATAACCTATCATCTAATTTTGCCCTTCTGTGGACCTTATTTGTCTCCCTATAACCTTGCACAGACCCTTTTAACTCCCAGACTCCCTTCATCGACCACGAGCACAAACTTGAGACCCGTCTAAGGACCATTGCCCCTACCAATGTTGGCAGCCTAATCGACGTTGACAACTGACCAACCGACGCCGACAGAATGAACAATGTTAAAAACTATGATAGACTGACAACAAAATATAGGTACGCATTATTTCTATTTCTTTTGTTTAGTCTTTCACCATTTCTTTTCTAGCATCAATCTTTTTGTCAATAAGTGGACTGTCATCCCTCAAGGAAGTCTTTTCACTTCTGGGACCGAGCATATTGCTTGGCAGTCCACCATATCTATCTCTAACAATCTCTTTGTTTGAGTTTCTTATTCTTATCTATAGGTGTCATCCTCCACAGCCAAAGAGGAGCTCCTTTAATCGTCTGGATATGGTGCGCAACTTAATCTGGGTATCATCTAACCCCTGACCATTTAACTCTTAGTTTCTTATTTCTTCTAAATGTAAAAAACAAAAAAGAGTAGAAACATTCTGGCATGCCCGGTGGGACCCTAGAGTTTTCCTTGGGTTCATTTCATATTTCTTCTAAAGGCAATCATTCATAGAGCTGCATTAGGGAAATTTTATCTCCTTGCAACCTTCTTCTTTCTTTTTCTTTCGAAAAGAAACCATAAGCACAAGTTAAAAAGAACCTCTTTCTTTTTCTTCTTGTCATTTCTTTCTGCATCTTAGAGTAGTGAAATTCATGCTCTTAAACCTTTTCCCACTTGTCTACATCTAAACAAACATTTCAATTTGGGTTAAAGATTAAATGCATTTCACTCCTACTTGAATGCATATTTAACTCATCTAGTAATTAATTGCATTATGAATAAATCATAGTGCACATATGTTACACGACCTAACCACATTCACAAATTAAACATATAACATACCTGAGACAAGGCCCGACTAGAATTTCACCACCTAGCGGATACCTTACCCTTCCTGGCGATCCTACTTGGACCTCACAACTAAGAGGAGAACCCACTCTGTTCTCTAGTAGAGTATAAACTCTAGGGGAAGTATATATTGGTTAAGTGGCCTAGCTTGGCTCTGGGCTCATAAAGTGAGGGGAGCAAGCTCCTAGCACCAGGCCACGTACGAAACCTAATATAGATTTTGAGCACCAAAACTTAACCCAAAACCAACCTTAGACTGCCTCTTTTAGGACCTGTTCTAAAAAGTCCACTTCCAAACATATTCTTCTAAGGCATAAGCCGCCACGACTCTAAAATTTATTCTTAGGAATTAATGTTTAGAGGTTGCTTCCCTTCATCGCTTTTGCTATTTTTATCTAGTTTTTTGAGCTGGTAAGGATGCATTATTCTGAGTTCTTAAACAACTCAGAGCTTTCTTTTTCTTCCAAAAACTTTTAGTTTTTTGAGTTTCTAGAAAAACACAGATACCGACATCAGTTTTTCAACTGACGTCGGCAACTTTTACTCATCGGCATTAGTTTTTCCACCAACATCGGCAACCTATATTCACCGACATCAATTTTTCAACTGACGTCGGTCACTGTCAACAAACTTTTTCCAAAATAGCAAGCTTAAAACCCAACTTTATTGCTATAAAACACCCCTTTTGGTTTTTTGAAACTAAAATATACAGTTTCTAGAACCTAGATACCTTTCACCTTGGATGGATTTGACATGCAGTCAAACCAAATCCTTTATTGACCATGCGAGGCGACAACCACTTCTGCCTTTGCCTTTCATATCAAGTCCTCAAATGGAGCATACTTCAAACATTGAACATACTCCTGTCCAGCCTACCCCCGACCAACATCCAATTGTTCCCGAAGGGGATCAAAACTTTGAGAGATTCCTTGACCATAATGTCAAGGCTCTCCAACACTATCTCGTGAGAAGCCAAACATGAGACCTTTCAGGTAATCCCATTTATGGGATGCCAACTTCCTTGGTTGAAGCGGCAATGGTCTCAACAACCTCTGCTACCCAACCCATAATAAATCAAGCTATTACCTCGACCATTAACCTGACCATGACCAATGTCCACAATTGGGCCTCCACTTACATTTTTGGACCTAACTCCACTGGGGTTTTTGTACCCCCTCAACCACAGACAATTCAATCAATTTTGACACCTTTTCAAAACTTGGTTGTCTCTAGCCCACACACTCTTGCACCCAAAAATACAAGAGTGACCACCTACCCTTTAACCAGTGTCACCAATATTCAATCACCTTTGGTAGAACCTAGTCAAGTTGTGCCCTCTAGCTTCATGGCACAAGCCCCCTTGACCTCAACCTCAGTCCCTATGATGAACTACCAATATGTTGCACCTATGAAAGTGCAACCAAGTACATCATATGCCCCTCCTAATGCCTTTTAGGTACCTTACAACTTGGGGGTGCTCCACCTTCTAATCCATCAGTAGATCTAATCAAGATGCCAATGGATAAGATGTCTAACCTTGAGACATCCATTTTTGGTTCAAGTAATGTTCTTTCATATGAACAAATATGCAATGAACCCATTCACCCTTCGGTGCCTATTCGACCATATCCTAACCAGTGGGAACTCCCTAAATTTACTTGTTTTCAGAGTAAAGAGGACTCACAACAACATCTATGAGCGTTTAGACATGCTTGTTACCTCATAGCGCACGATGATGCATTATTACTTCACATGTTCTGCATGTCACTTTCGGGGGCTGCCCTTGACTGGTATAGTTCCATTACTAGTCATTCTCTCTTTTCTTTCACACAACTCACCCAACTATTTATTGACCATTTTTCAATCAAAATCACTAAAAAGGTCTCCATTACAGACCTATATTCTATTAAACAATTCGACGATGAGTCAATAGCTGACTTCATTGCATGTTGGAGAGGTTTGATCAACCAACTCTCCTTTTCTTTATCTCAACCTGAACTCATTGAGCTCTTTTCATGAGCATGTGCCAAGCACATCTCTTCCACTTTGTGGGTTCAAACATTTTGCACATTTGATGAAGCTTTCACCATGGCCAGAAAGCTTGAACTCTGCGTAGTCGAAGAAGACAAGGTCAAATTGCGTAGTAACACAAAATCTAATGACCCTTCTTCTTCCAAACCTTCTTCTTCCCATTCCAAGTCCAAGGGGTCAGCAAATGCTATGGTCCTTAGGCCATCATCTTCAACAACAACCAACCAATCTCAACCTTCCACATCAGAATATGTCACAAAACAATTTCAACAATGATACGTACAGTGTCAATACACTCCAATAAGAGAGTCATATGCTTCTATGTTGGATAAACTCGTCAATCAAGGAGTCCTCAATCTCCCTCAAATCCAACCACCCCAATTTGACCCCTCAAAAGCCATCCCTACATGGTATAGGGAAAATGACTTCTGTCACTACCACTGTGTCAAAGGTCATGACACAAACAATTGTAAAACCTTTAAAAACATCATTCAAGACATGTTGGACAAGGGGGATCTTATTTTGGATAACCCAAATGTGCCAGCTAACCAAACCATGGATGTCTTTAGACAACCATTCCCTAACCATCCCTCTAGTCAGCATAACATTTAGACCATAGTCGATGACCTTCAAGAGCATAATATACGCATGATCGACATGGTTTCTAACCAACCTCTCCCACAGTCTGAAGAGTATAATCAACCTATTTATCCACCACAAGTAGAAGAGCCTTCTTCTCCTATTCGTCCACCATAGGTAGAAGAACTCTCTTCTCTTATTTGTCCACCACAGGTAGAAGAGCCTTCTTCTCCTATTTGTCCACCACAGGTAGAAGAACTCTCTTCTGCTATTTATCCACCACAGGTAGAAGAGCCTTCTTCTCCTATTTGTCCTCTATCCAACCCTCTTTCACATGTGGGAGAGTCTACTTTGACCTCTCCCATATTGGAGGATGATTTGATGGCACCAACGCCGACTGCCTCGCACTCATTCTTCTTATCATCATTAGGGGATCATACTTTCCCCGCTATTCAACTACATACAAAAGCCATGACCATCCCATGTCTCTCAAACCTCACTCACCCACAAGTGAAGGTAGACTTGAACCTCACCTCACCCAATAGTAGTCATCGCACTAAACCAAAAAAGGCTACTAAACCACATCGGAGAACTCCTCCCCCACCATCATCATCACCATCTATTTTGGGTCCACATCCTTCCACTTTTAAAGGAGTGCTCCCTAATACAATACCTCTCAATAATAAAGTGTCATCTACACATGGGGCCACACCACCCATGAAAAAGATGATACGATAAACTCCCCAAATAACTCCTAAAAAGGAGTTGTCAACCCCAACTACAACAAAAAGCACAAAGCCATTAAGGGGATCCTATGCTTCGATGTTATGCCAATTGTTGCAGTCATCTAGCATCACTTTTTTGCCTATTAAACCATATCAACCTCTCGAATCAAAACCATCTTCGTTTGATGACACTAAAATCTACTGGTATCATCGCACACCTAGACATGATACTGAGTGTTGCTGTGCCTTTAAGGTTATTATTCATCAACACTTGAAAAAGGACACCCCTCACATTGAGGCTTCTTCTGACCACTCTTTTGACAAAAATTTGACACCGTCCCATGCCTCCCAAACCTCTTCACCTAAATCAGGATCTCCATACAAGACTATGGTCCCTTTACCACCATCCACTCCTTTATTCGAAATCAACACAATTGATGTGGCCACTAGGCCCCAAGCTATGAAGAATAAAGGAAAATACCAGACTTCTACAACTTTGACATTTCCATTATTTGTCAAGACCTCTCAACCAACACAACCCAAGATTTTTATCTTGGACATGTCTCGACCAACATCACTTGGGGAAATTCTTCCTAACCTCTCTAGTCCACATTACTATGGTATAAGCGACTTGTGGACTACTTGACATATTTTATCATACCTCCCAATCTCTCGAGCAATAGAAGGTGGGATTTTATCAAAAGCACTGCTCGTTACACCATGCTGGGGGGACATCTCTACAAACAAGGTCAAGACGGCCTCCTTATCTAATGCCTAACAACCACTGAGACTTCCCATGTCATCAAACAAGTCCATAATAGGACTTATGGGGGACATTTCAGTGGTAACTCAGTTGCCAAGTGCATCCTTTGCTTGGGCTATTATTGGCCCACTATCAACCAAGACTACAACAACTGTGTTTGGCATTGTACCAAATGCCAACAACATACTAACCAACATCATACTAACCAACTTCACAACCAACATCAACCAAAACCTGCCTATAACAATGACCAACATGTGACCAATTTGGAACAAAGCAAATGGGGTAAGTTTTCTCCTAATTGACTCAGACCTTACATCGACACACAAGCATGGATTAGGGACTTATCGTCTGTCTTCTTTCAAAGGCCAACCAGAACTTGAGCCCCTTTATGCCTTATGTCTACGACCATTTTATTATTAGTCAAGTGATCATTCACTTGATGTTTAACTTGAGCTCATCCCTTGAGCAACCCCCATCATTGTCATTCCTATTCCTTTCAACCCTTTTGTCAAGCATGAATGCCTTGTCCTAATAAAAGGAAATCCTTAAACCTCCATAGTCTTGTCCATGACTAAAAGTCCAATAAAAAACCAAAAAATGACATAAAATTGGGATGCCTATTCAAAGGTCATAAACTATAAATGTAGACTGCTCCCTCAAAGGATAGCTGCATCATTGCTGTAATTAATAGACTACTCCCTTAAAGGACAACTATCAATAGACATTTAACCATACAAAGCAGAATATAGACCACTCCCTCAAAGGATGGCTATGCCTAAATTTTGCTACATACACAACACAACATGACCATAAAACACACCAATATTCCCAAGTGGACTTCTCGCATTGATCAGTCCCAAAAAAAAAATGACTGACAAATTATTAAGTCATGGACTTGTCTATAGTCATTCTCAGGGTCACCTATAAAAGGGTCAAAGTTGTCCCTGCTAAAAAAGGGTTACCCTATACTTACATCTCACACAATCATGCCTATCACCCCAACATACTCAAGGGATTTGAGCTCACTTAACGTCAAGTGATTCGATTACTTCTCTAACACAAACCAATGGTCAATGACGTAATGCATGAATGGGGCTTTTGTTTCCAAAAACCTTATCTATGCTATCATTATAGTCCTTGTCAATGAAAGAGCAATGCACCTTTCACTTCTTATACATCTTGGTCACATCCAACCAAACCAAACCAAACCTTTTTCAGACCACTAACATGACTTAGCCCATTCACACTAGTTTCTATGGAAAACAATACACATGGAAACTATCGACCACACACAACCAATGTTATAGAATACACCATCACACAATATGGAAAAGGCTATAACATCATCTACAATTCATTTTTAGCATACACCATCACCAATATGGAAAATTGCTAGGGACGAAAGACCACATCACCAATGTTACAAAATACACCATCACATAATATGGAAAAGGCTGTAACATCATCATATCTTCATCATTTCAAGCATGTACCATCACACATATGGGAAATGCTAACATCTCTAACCTGACCAACTATCGACCACTTAGACCCTTTTTCTAAACTACATTGGTCTGATGCCCCTTAAAATAGGGGCTACGTAGGTAGCACTCAGTCTTCTGAGGTTAGCTCGGCCATTCCCCCATTTGTCTCCCTAATGGCAACGGCCATTTCATTCATCCATCTACCTTATGAACCAACCATCTAACCTTTAACCAAATCATGACCAATCAACCAGCCCTGACACTGTAGAAGTCACTTTTGACTTCTCATGAGGCACACTGGAGATCACATACATCTCCCTGACCACAACAAATAACCTTTAAGCTCACTTATATCTCAATCTGACTCGACCAATGACCATGGAGATTACGCCTATCTCCTCTGACCATGACCACTTTTGAGACAACTCTACCTTAGTTGTTTTGATTGCATGTATGCTACCTCACAAATAGATAGCAAAATTGTGCACACCTCATATTATGACCCTCACAAGTATCAGATCGTGCTCCAGTTGATCCCCACTACTTGTGACATTTTCATGTTTTCTAGGAGCACTTCCTAAGCTTGAGATACTTGAAACACGATGACCATTGGAGCTATAGCTTTGATCATTTAACCCAATCAGCTACGACTAAATGCTAGGGCCTAGTTACTTTGATTTTAGCACTCCTCGACCTTTGAATGCGATAATTTGACCTATCTATCATGTGAAGTGGTGTATGCGCAATCTCAACTATTACAACGTTTACACTCAAACTTCACCATATCCATCGACTACCTATCAAATCGGCACCCAATATTAGGTTACCTTCCCTCGACTCCCGCTTTGAGGGGGAATACCTCATCACCATACCTGGGGCATCTACTCCTATTTTTCTCTTGCAGTTCATCAAGAACAACCAACAAGACAAAAAGGGGCAAATGTAGACACCTAAAATGTGTTGACTCTCCCTTGGTCCTCTCCTTAACCCTTACACATCTTATTAATTTAAAATACATTACTTATTTTAAATTAATGACATCACCCTTGACACCTCACCCTGACACATCACCGTGGACACCTCACCTTGGACACCTTGCCCTTAGACCTTTTCTCACCCCATGACTCACCTAAGACCTATTATTACTCCTCCCTAACCTCCTAACTAACTCTCGTGCATATTTAGCCTAACCTTTGACCATTCTCCAATGGACGATGCACTTGGTGGATGGAAAATGGGTTATTAAGCCCTTTTACCAGTTCTCTACCTGCCGACGTCAGTCAACTGTCGATCGACACCAGTGGGATTGCCGACGTTGATTACATCAACCGACGTCTAACATAGAGTTAACCTTTTTGAGCTCTTATCAATCATTTTTTGGGATTCTCTCTCACTTAGATCTGTCTCTCTCTCTCTCTCTCTTCCTCTCAGACTCTAAGACATCAACAAGCATCAGACTTTAACTAATGCTCCCTTGGCCATAGAGACTCTACACCAGTTGCTCTAGATTGGACTGAAGCATTACACGGGGACCTAGACATCAGCTGTAACATGCACAAGCATTCAACACCTTGGTTCTTCATCTCACCAGAGCTAAGTATTTCTTCTGCCTTTCATTTTAGTAATTTAGAATAACTTAGTCAATTTGCTATATCTAAATACTACCAGACCAGACCCGACCTTCAACCAGACCCGACTTTCTTCCTGGAGAGGCTATAAAGCCTTCATTTTATCTTGACCCTTTTTAACAACCTATCATCTACTTTTGTCCTTTTGTAGACCTTATTTGTCTCCCTACAACCCTACACAGACCCTTTTAACTCCCAGACTCCCTCTATCGACCACGGGCCCAAACCTGAGACCTGTCCAAGGACCATTGCCCCTACCGACATCGGCAGCCTAATCGACGTTAGCAACTGACCAATCGACACCAACAGAATAATTGACATCGGTAATTGTGACAAACCGATAGCAGAATATAGGTACGCATTATTTCTATTTCTTTTGTTTAGTCTTTCACCATTTCTTTTCTAGCATCAATCTTTTTGTCAATAAGTGGACTGTCATCCCTCAAGGAAGTCTTTGCACTTCTGGGATTGAGCGTATCGCTTGGTAGTCCACCATATCTATCTCTAACAATCTCTTTGTTTGAGTTTCTTATTCTTATCTGTAGGTGTCATCCTCCACAACCAAAGAGGAGCTCCTTCAATCATCTGGATACGGTGTG
The DNA here is from genome assembly GCA_037957365.1 of Torreya grandis. Taxonomy (NCBI): domain Eukaryota; kingdom Viridiplantae; phylum Streptophyta; class Pinopsida; order Cupressales; family Taxaceae; genus Torreya; species Torreya grandis. The sequence continues at coordinate 1,600,068 of JARHVA010002649.1, forward strand.
CAACTTAATCCGAATATCATCTAACCCCTAACCATTTAACTCTTAGTTTCTTATTTCTTCTAAATGTAAAAAATAAAAAAGAGTAGAAACATAAGGTGTTATATACTAACCTAAGTGTTAAATTCTTGTAGATCAAATTGATAAATCCCATATATTATACATGAAACCATTATAATTTTATTTCCAAAACAAGTCAATTCTATCTCTGGAAGAAATATTTATCAAGTCCAAATAGTGTAAATTACATTTCGATGTCTCATTCACTTCCCATGGATTTGGGTATGGTATCTTATTCATTAGACCGCAAGAGGATATCATTACCAAGGTGTTCCATATTGGTTTCAATTATGTTAACAATATGGTCAAGTATGAATAACTCATTATAGGACTTCATCTCACCATACACTAAAATATTCAAAAATTGATGGTATATGGAGATTCCCAGTTCATCATTAATCAGGCAATAGATTAGTACCTAACAAGGGATGATAAGATTGTACCTTATAAGAGTATGGAAGACAAGATCAAGTCACATTTTTAAATTATTTAGTTTAAAGAAATACCAAGTTCTAATAATATATTTATAGATGCCATGGAAACCATTGGGTCTATGCTAGTAGTGGTCAATAATGTTAAAAATTATAAGTTTTTCATTGAGAACCTTCTTCAGCTAGCTCATGAAAAACTACATTCTGAGATGTTATGTGATATTATTGGTCCTAATATCTAGTATTAATAAGACCTATATAACTAACTTCATGATCAAATTATTCCTCTAGACCTATCATGAACCAAACATAAAGCCTTCATTCATAAAGCCACCTAATATACTTTACTCAAAAATAGGCTCTATCATAGGGACTATGATGGAATGCTACTTCATTTTTTATCTTCAAGAGAATACAAATTAGTGTTGAAGGGAATACACAAAGGAACTTATGGGCCCACACTAGTGGCTTGGTCCTTACCAAGAAATGCCTTCAAAATGGGTATTATTGGCCCATAATGGAGATACATGCTTGTTAGCATGCCAATAAGTGTGATGTTTGCCAATGACATATTGATTTGATACATGCTCCTTCATTACCACTCCATTAGATCAATACACCATGGTTGTTTTATACTTGGAGACTCTATCTCTTAGGGAAAATAAATACTACCTCCTCAGATGGCCATAATCATATTCGGATTGCTACAAACTACTTTACCAAGTGGATGGAAGCCATCCCCTCACATATATACCTAGTAAAAAAATTGAAAAGTTCATTCATTACCATCTCATCTTCCATTGTGGCATGTCTTCCACCATTATAATTTATAATGGTGTCCCATTAAAAAATAAATATATCAAAGCCTACTATACTAAACTCAAAATGAAACATAAGAATTCCATGAACTTTTAACCTCAAGGTAATGATCAAGAAGAGGCATCAAATAAGACCATTTTTAAAATTATGAAGAAGATTGTCAATGACATTGGTCATGGCTGGCATCTATAATTATTCCCAACCTTATGGGCTTAATGTATCAGTACCCACACACCTACAAGTGTTATGCCATATTCCTTAGTTGTTGGCTCTGAGGCCATTGTCCCTATTGTGATCAAGTTGCCTTCAATGTGTATTTATCTATAGAATATCATTGATGATGAAGAATATAGAGCATCTAGATTGAAATAGCTAGAGATATGAGATGAATAATGATAAGAAACATTGGAGCATTTATTAACCTATCAAAATTAGCTATATCTTAGTTACAACTAATGTATTCTCTATCGAGAATTCAAAATTGGTGATTTGGTGATAAAAGAGAATCAAAATAATGCCAATGCTAAACACAAGAAGAAGGGTAAGTTTGAATACAATTGGCTTGATCCTTTTATTATTCTTTCAAATTATGGTTATGGGGCATATAGACTGGCTACACTAGATGGAAAAGATCTGAAAGAACCAATGAACATAATGCATCCTAAATGTTATTATTATTACCTAAAAATGAACCATTGTCTATAAGAGTCCTCTCTTGGGGGCACCCATTTTTCCTTCATTCTTATACTATATCATTACCTAGACCATTTTTATTCCTCTTAATTTATTATTCCCTAGACCATTTTTAATTCATTTATTGCATGTTCCTATTACCACTCATGATCCTAATTATGACCAACAAGTGTTGTAAACATATTCAACAATTATTATTCCAAAGGAACTTCAAAATGATCAACATCAATAGCTTATTTATAGACACGTGTTTTAGAGTATGCAAATAAGGGTGTTATTTTATTGATAATTCATTACAAACCTCCTATAATTACTTATCTTAAACATTATTTACCCATCATGTACCATTTCTATTCCAATCTTGTTGTTGCATGGTATCCCCCAATATCTTAGGTTATGTTGTTGGTTCGTGTATTCACTATTATAGCCAATGTAGATATTGTTTGAGATTCTAACTAAGGATGTTTTTGTTCTTTGTTATATGTTTTTTTTTTTTACATTTGAACATATTACCTTGATTTCCTTATCCTAAAAAACCCCAAAACAATAAAAAGACTTAGAAAAAACATAAAAATCATGAAAATTGGATTATAATTTTAATGTGATATATAAAGCCCCAAAATGTTTTTGAAATAAAGCCTCATATCTAAATCACTTCATTTAAGATCAGAATTACTATTATCATACCATTATCCTCCCATTTCTGGGAAAATTGCATCAGCCTGAGGTCCACATGGACTATGCAGGCAATGCTTGGATGTATAGGGCACCTTGGGGCAGCCCAACCAATCTCGTATTTCTCAAATTTTAAATCTCATTTTATATTTCTTTTCCATGATGCTCTCACAATTTTTAAAGACATGTTAATAGGCATTTTTCATTTTAAATTGATGCACTTCACTTATCATTTCCACTTCCATTTACCTTACGCTCTTACCATTTTATGAGTACCCTTTACCTAAATGTTTTTATGATATTATGAGTACCCCTTTCCTATTTATTATTTATTATCGTATACATACTTATCATCACTTTTATTCTATTCCATATCCTTGAGAGAACTAAATTTGGCTTGAAGTCCATGGGACTATGTAGGTAGCATCCACTTCCATTGGGGAATTTGGAGATAACTCAACCACCCCTTCCCTATTTTTCTATTCCCCCTATTGCCATAACCATTTCATTGTACCCTTAGCCTAGGGGCATAATATCTAAAGCATAACACCTTATTCTGATAACTTCAATGGTTTTATCTTTTATTGTGTATTTTTTATATTATTTTTTATTTTGTTTACCTATTTATATTGTTTGTTTGTTTACATTTAAGTACATTTTGTTTCCACTTGAGACTTGATGCTTCATATCTTAATTTTAAGTGGGTTAAAATTTGTGTTTAGACTATTTTTATATCTTTTTGTGTGTGATACATAATTTTTTACACTTAAATCTTGATATTTTATGTTTTGTATTTAAGTTATTTACATCTTATATTTTAACTATTTTATTTTTCTTAGTTTTTGTTTTTTGTTTAAATGTGTTATGTTTTCAACTTAGGTTTTGATATTTTATCATTATCTCAAGTTATAAATATTTATATTTGAATAGGTCCATGCATAATTGACATACAATGTTATTATAAGTTTCTATACTTATGATGCATGATTTCATTTTTGAAATTAAAAACCAAGTGATCAAGATTGTACATAACAATGTGAAGCTACAATATATTTCTGAAATTACTATCAACCTATCTAATACATGATCATAATAATGTTCCATTTTTCATAAACACATCTCATAACATTAACATAATGTTTTTATCTTTGTGTTACCTAAGGATGTGCATCTCCTAAAGTATGCATATACCATATATATATATATATATATATATATATATATATATATATATATATATATCAAAAATAAGGTTTTATCCATTGAGAGAATATATACATCTCATATACATAACAAAAATGTGAATTTATAAGATACAATCTCATCTCTATCTCACCCTATCTCTAGGGGGACTTTGATCAAACATTTGTCATGTGCTTCATGTAATGGATGGTGGTGGTGGCAAACCCATCACTACCTACTATGAGCCAGTTATGTCACTGATCTCTTTGAAGCTATAGTGTTCCATGACATAGATGTTTTGCTAGTGTATTGGTTTTGTGTATACTCTCTGTAGGTGGTATCCTTACACTTTATTAGGGTCATTGCCTCATATAATCTATGATAGTATTAAATCTCATCTTTTATATGTAGGACATCACCCTTTACACATAAGGCATCATCCTTATACATGGTCATGATAGCCAATTCCCTAGACATTACCTAATTTGATACAATTTACTAAGCCTCATCCAAATCCCCATGAAGCCTCTAAATGTCACCAATAGCCCTATCTCAATCCACATGATATCTATCCCTCTCAACCATTAATATCACTAGATAAGTATCATGTACCATGAAATGAGCTTAAACACTTGTCACTTGGGTAACCTACCCTCTCAATGTAACAGTATTTTTATCTCATGTTGTGATGATGCATTGAAGCTTAGTGGTCTCCCCCTATGTCATCACTAGCTCAACTCATATCCCAACTACATTCGTCTTCAACCCAATAATATCTAATAAATGTGTTGTGATCTCATATTGTAATCTATCAATTAGAACCTAATCCTCTACTAATCTCCCTATGATAGAGGTCTCAACCTACCATATCCTTATACCCTAACATATGCTAGATATCCTAGCCTCTCATAAACATATATCATGTCTTATGGGACCACCTATTTCCTTATCCATATTTATATCTTCCAAAGGACCCTATCCCCTATATCCACATCAATCTCCATCTCCATACCCATCACCACCATGTACAAATGGGAGTTGTAAAAATTATTATACACTATGCTTCATAGGGGTATAAATAATTTATTATGTAGGCCACTGTATTAGAACTTGACTAATTTATAGGGGATAAATTATGTTATATGAGACCTTATACCTATACCTTTGCCTATGCTTGCCCTACATTCCTCCTCTTTCATACTCTCCTCTAGTTATACCCTAGCTAATGGGGCCAAGGTCTAGTAAATTGGATGGGTCAAAATCCTACCCACCATACTATATAGGTGTTTATCATGCCAAAATTTACAACCCTACATGTATAATCCAACATTATGGGTTATACCATATCAAAACTAGTGATAACTTGGGCTCTTGGTACTAGTAGCCCCCATTGTCTAATCTCTCATGTGACATGTGCAAAGAAGTGGGGCCCCTCTACCATACCCTACTTAGAAAAAAACTATTATTATACATGATATATCATGTACCTTTCCATAATGAAGTCATTTTGAACTATAATGTAACATGGTGTTAGTATATATGTGGTCATAAAATCATCCTCTATCTAACCAAATTGAATGGCTATATAGGGCCACCAAATCAAGTCACCATCTACCATCTCATTTATGAATCACTAGAAAAATTATAAGTCTCCTTGGTGGCCTAGTAAACCCACTCCTATCTAGAACCAAGCATTGGCTACAAGATCCTCAAGTCCCATTTGAAACCATTGACCAACTGGTTACTTTATAGTAATGTGATCCTAGGCCTAGACCTAAAGTAGAGTGTTGTGTCTAATACTACATCCCTTATGATAAGTGATCATATGAAATTCATGGTATAGTTGATCCAATATCATAGGACGCCAATCAAAGTGAGTGATAAAATCTAACATGTCATATACCACTCCTTTGAGGCTAATTAGGAAGAATCATCCACTCTTATCAATTAGCAGGAGGTCACTAATAAGAGCCATCATAATCAATACCTCTTGGGGAACTAAACATTATGATGGAGGTGGTTTTGATCTAGGAACACTCGCTAGAGGCCAAACCAGGTCCTCCAAAGCATTAATGCCAATAAACCCCTATGTAATTATAAGATCCATCACAAAGATCAAATCCTCTAATATCTCTACTCTACCCTCCAACATCCAATAGATATGTCAACCTTGAATAAACACCTATATAATCTTATCCACATCCTCTAGTGTCATGATGGACTCTCTAATAGATAGGTGAAATGTCAAGTTCTCTAAATGCCAATGATAACAAATAATTATGATCAACTCAAATAACTAGTATCTAGGCTATATGACCTAAATCTACTACCTCAAGGAGCCCTACTATCTCATCTTTCAGGATACTAGGCTGAGATAACACTCATGATCACCACTCTCACACCATCAAAACATTCATTTACTCCTAAAAATCACAAAAAAAACATAAAACCAAGCCAATCATCTCACTATTTTCTTCTCATTGGTCAAATTTGCCAGTTTATTCTAATTTCTAATTTAGAAATTTATTCTTTTATCCTTTTCCATTCTTTATTCTATTTTAATTACCATTTATGGTAATATCATCATTTTCCTAGAAATATAATTATTCTATAGGGAATTTTACCTATCAATAGGGTGATCCCATCATTTTACTTGTTGGTCTATGATTCCACCATTATTCAAGTCATTCCCTCCATTTGGCAAGATGACCTCACTTTTTTTTATGAGTTCACCATTTTTGTGTGCCTAGGCTTTCTCTAATGATTTCACCATTTGACTAGAGATTCCACCAGTTGACTAACAACCTCACCATTTTATTTTCAATATAATTATTTATGTGATTAATTTTGAATAAGGTGATATCATTATTGCGGCAATATTCATCATTTTTGGTGATTTATTTATTTCTATTCCAAATTTGTTGATTGAGTGGTGAAATGACCATTTATATTAGTGAATTTATCATTTTTAAATTTTATAAAATTTTGAAGTCATCAAAGTTAAATTTTATACCCTTAATAAATTTCATAAATACAAAAATTTGAACTAAACCAAAGGTACTTACCAATGCCTTGCTCTCTAGTGGTCACTAGTACTCTTGAATGCACTCCCCTAGGTGTTTGTGGAGAGGGATATTCACCATTTTATTCATCTCTCTCATGTGCAAAAACTAAATCTATGAATTGAAATAGTGGAGGGTAAGAATGAATGTTTTTCAAACCCCCAAGGGTGAATTTATAGCCAAAATGTTGAATTCCACCTGGACCTAGTTGTGATCTATTTTTCTTCTTAAGAGGCTCATTTTTGCCTCATCTACCCATTTTCAGATCTATTTTTTCTAATTATTAAATTTTAGCCTTTTTTTATTAAAACATATGCTTATTTCTTGTATTTGATGTCTCATTTGTCAAAAAATAATTTTTTTGATACCCCCAAAGGGGCATCAAGGGTCTACCAAGTAATGTTTGGGACATTTTCATTATTATTGGTGTATTTCATTGAGCAACTAGATGTTTTCCATTATTTTTATTTTAGTTTAATTTTTTTGTTTTGATGCATGCCTATTTATTTCCCTTTTTTGTTTTCACCTTGACTCAGTCCAAAGTGTTGATAGGGTCATCATCATGGTGCTTCTTGTTACATAGTTATACTTGAGTCTATCCATTGGCATATGATAGCATTCCCATCATGGCTTTTATCATTAGTGTGATGTTGTCATTTATCTATTGGATCAGGGGTTTTTCCTTATGCACATTATAGATTGGTCATCATGGTCTTTTATATCATGGTGCATACCATTTTAGTGTTATATTAAAAATTAAGATGTTAGAAGTCTAATTGGAAATGTTGTATCAAGATCTCTCCTTGTCTACTATCTCCCAACCACTTTATCACGTGCTTAATCATCATTTCTTTGAATTAAAATTTTACCTATAGAGATTAATCATTTTTACTAATCAATGCTCAAATATACCCTTTAAGGGAAAATCATTGAATCAAATGATCAAATCTACCCTATTGGAGGACATTATTATAAATCAACTAGGATTTCCCTTTTTGGGGATAGTTCCCCCATTTAATCTTTCTTCTAATTCTAGGTCCACACCTTACACCCTATTTGGGGAAAATCAAGTGTTCCACTTGATTTAGGATATATCATTACCACTTACCCCCATCTTGGGGCCAATTTATTTCTATTTTATTTAATCATTGGTAATCAACACGTATAAGCCTTATCTCATTTGGATTAATATCATACATAGATTACTTTCATTATTATTATTATTACTTATTTCATCTCTTTTTCAAGAGCCCATGTACATATTTCATTCCTTCCTAGCTACTTAAGGGGGCATCATGGGTTATTGATTATTTTTTAGCCAAGTTTTTCAACTTTTTTTAATGACTTTTTCATTCTTTAAGAGATATTGTTGTGCCTAGTGTCTTGAAATTCTCAAACAAAGTCAAAATGTAGACACTCAGTTCTCACCATCATCATATCAAAATTATAAGTTTTAATGACTTCTTGAAATAATGGAAAAACTAGACTAAAACCATCGAATCACTCTGATTTATTTGTATATGTCACATGCAATTACCAAACCATGTAAATATGTCCCTAATTAGGGCATTAACCTATATGAAATCATCAATTTATTCTAATTCATTTCTATTAAAATTACAACCTATAAAATTTATGTTTTCAACCAATAGTTCAAGACAACTAATTAAATTCTAAATATTGTAAAAAGCCTAATAAAAATTACATAACTAATTTAATCTAATTAAAGTGCTGAAGTGAAAAATCTATATCAAACTATTTAATATCTAATTTTTATAAATAAAAAATTAAAAAATATCTAAATGTGACGTCCTTGGTCATAATGTCAAAAATGTAAAATATCAACATAAATTCAATAAAAATAAGAAATGTTGAGTTATGCCTAATAAATACAATATTAATTGTAAAATTGAATACATTTGGTCTCCAAAGTTAAAATAAATCTTGGACCACACATATTGATCTTAAGATGGATGGTTGGTATCATTTTAGGAAAATTATAAATAAAAGGGTCTCCATGAACAATCATCAAGATTTATTGTGCAAAGATATAATACCAAAATCATGATAAAAGCTTCACCATTTATTCATCTTGGTTGATCAAAACCATTAGTGGACAAGGGTAGATGCCATTGGAATGGAAAAAGTATATCTACAAAGACTCATAATTCATAAACCAAGCTCAAGCCTTTGTAAAACAGTTTCTAGATGGGGTCTTCAAGGAAGGTAAATGTAGTTTTTGTCTTCTTTTATTGATTTCTTTGTCTAGTAATTCTAGATCACCCTAGGGAAAGAAATAGAGTGTTAGTTCTTGATTTTTTTTTGGATTTCATTCACTAACATTGTATTAACCCTATTTATATTTCTTTTTATACATAAACCACAATCTAAAAGTTTGATAGCAATGCATATTGTGACTACCATTGCTATTGGGCATTCCACAAATAAATGTTTCAAGCTCAAGAACAAGATTCAAGATCTTATTGATGAGAATATTATATATATTGACACACCTAATGAAGAGTCTAACCCACAATCAAATGAAAATTCAAAGATAAAAATGTTTAAATATCCTTTTATAATTCATAAAGCCAAAAAAAGCCTATATAAATTGCATTATACATACAATTCTCAACCTCCTCCTTCCACATATGGTCACCCTCTTAATATCATCATTGGTACAGTTAAAAGTAACCAAACATAATATCCTATGATTATATTTGATGATATTGAAGTCGATGTTGATCATTTATATAATATGCACTCTTTATTCAAACATATGTTGACAAGAAATTCATACATACTTTTATGATTGACAATGGATCAAACAAGAATGCATGTACCATAACACTCCACTATTTTAGTTATATAGAGAAAGATTTACATCATATTTATTAGGGTTTAAAACATTTTATGGTCATACATATGATACACTTGGGCATATAGTAATATATTTACAAGTGGGACCTCTCATACTACCCACCACATTCTCACTTATACCAATAACATTATTTAATATGCTATTAGGATGCTCTTGGATATAAAATATTAGATAAGTGCCTTATATAATGCATAAATATAAAATATATTCATGATAATCAAGTGGTTAACATTATAGGTATCTAATATGAATATTATTTAGAACCAATGATATTTACTCCTATAGAACGATTGGTTGGCACATATATTTAAAAACACGGTAATGAAATAGTCTAAAAAACTATTCAATAGAATGATTTAGTTACACATGAGCAAATTATAGAATCAATTTCACCATCTATTTATGAACATGATCTAGTTACACATGATTATATTATATAATTAGTTTATACATATATTTATGAGCATGATATAGATGCACATGAGAATAATCAATTAGTTTCAAAGATCATGGCACATTCTTATAAATATAAAGTGGTACATAAAATGAGGTATTTATCTTATAAGGCACCACATGTTATTTAGAGTAATTCACCACAAGTATAGGTAGTTACATATTCTCCTATAACACATGAGTATATAGGTTCACATGGGTATATGAGTAGTGATTAAAATGGTTATATTACAACATATGATTCTTATTGAGATTTAGAATCATTTACAGTTGACATTTCCTCTTCATAGGAAGTCACTCCATATCAAACCATAAGTTATGCATACATGCCTCTTATTAAAGATTTAATTTGTCAGTTATTTACATTATTTATAGTGTACTTAACTTACTTTATTTTAATTTATTTATACCTATTATATCCCAAATTCTAAGATTTCTTCTATCCCCTAGATTTATTTTCACTTTGGGCACTTGATATTTTGATTTTCAAACTTATTCAAGAAATCTAAAATAAATATCTCAAAATTATTTGAATGCACATTCTTTATGGTAGTTCACTTACTGACCATTCTATCATGATATGACTTCCATTGCACTTACACGATCACATATTTCTACTTTTACACACTACATGATTACACATATTCCCTTGCCCATTGAGGAGCATGTGTATTTATATCTATATAATCATTTATGTTACATTACTATGACTCTTTTATACATATATTGGGGGAATATTTTTTATCTTCTTTTCTTACCACACTATACTTTAACACCTTGTTACATATTATTTGAATCCCTCCCACTTATTCTATTTTCTAAGCCTTGATTCTTAGTAATTTTCAAATATTTTAAATTCCAATCTTGAAAATTTTCAAAAAATAAAAAAAATAAAAAGGAAAAGAATACAAAAAAATCACATATTTTAAAAATATAAATTCAAAAATAAAAAATCAAGACATCCAAGCATTTTCTTATGTTGATATTTTAACTATTACCATATGTTATTTGATTCATGTTAAGTAGATAACATATGTCAATTTTCAATTCACAATATTTTTCATGGGGTATGTGAGTGTTATACAAAACATACTGTTACAAGGTTATTTAATGTTGATTTTCTATTTTTACCCAAAAACCTTGCTAAGCTAAGGGCATCTCTTCATACTTAGTGAAGATTTAAATACGTTGTGTCTATCCATAATCTTCCTACCATAATGAGATATATATCATACAAATGTCTTTATATCCACTCATACTTAACATTGTGTTACATTGATATATTATTTTTTAATTATGACATTCATGCATATGGTTGATGTAGACTAGTCTTATTTTTTATGCCTATTTCAAAATTCTTACTTGCCTACTATAGACACCAAAAATATACACACTATGATTCCAAATTCAAAAAACCCCTAGGTTGCATAGGACCCCCTTGGGACCAATTTTAACCCTTGAATGCTAATCGGGCCCAACAATGGTTAGTTTACCCAACTATCTTAACCTAGATTTTAACCACCTTTTACCTTCACCCTTGATCATCAACGGTCAGGGTGCACCTCCTTAACCAAAATAATGCAAACCACCCACTTTGCTTTTCTAAATATAATTTGTCTAAATCTTATTGTGAGCCATTGCATGGATGATTTATAATTATCTGGCCTAGTTGAACCTTCACTTACACCTCTTGCTTGTGCCTATAATAAGAGAAGAGTTCGGAGGTGAAATCCATATGTAATTATTATCAAGAGCTTCTGCATCTAAGAGCTTCTTTCTTATAGGTCAATCTCCATCACCAATCCAAAAATCTATCAATCATAATAGAGAGTTAATTTGCCACCACCTCTCCACCAAGTTTTTAGGTACCATCATTCAATTAAAATCAAGATAGATTCCACCCACAGGTCAACTACCTCAACCATCTACCCAATAAACTTTTGGTAAGCTAAGTACTTGTTTCTCAATATTCATTTACTTTATTTCCATTTCATAATCAACCTAGATCTTACCCATCTCTCGAGATCCATATCTTAGATCTCATCCATCAACCTTTTTACCAACCCAAATCCAAACACAATAACCCTTAATGGTTGACCCAAACATCGATGGTGTGTCCAACCGTTGATGGTCATCTTCATTACCGATGGTCACTATGGTAGTGAAAACCAACAAGATAATTTCACCTACCTGCACCTAATCAAACTTAATTATCTTTGTTTTTGCCTATCCACAGACCATTTTTTGATTTTATGAATCATACCCTAACTCTCTAGTACTAGTATTAATTAGATTGTCACTAATTTAATCATTTATAGCATATTTTATATCAAGCACTCTTGTGTTAAATTTTAGTATCTTTTGATTCATTGATGAAAGTACTTTCCTATTTTATTTATAAGCTTAATCATTTAAAATGTGTGGATTGATAGCCCCTAAGGAATCTCTCACTTCTAAGATCTAGCTATCGCTAGACAATCCACTTAACTATCTGTCTAACAAATAAGTTTGCTTTAGTGCTTTCTTATCTATAGATCATCCTCCCAAGAAAAATAAGATCTCTTCACAATATTTTTATTTTAATGTGTTCACATCAATAAGGTTTTCCAACCATATATGTACTTAGTTTCTTCTTTTCCCTTTTCTAATTATAAGCAAGAAATTCCATAAAACATTCTAGCATACTCGATGGGACCCTTATGTCTTTACTTGGGTTATTTTTTGCTTGCATTCTCTCTTTATTCTATGCTCATTAAAAAAATCAAAAGTTTCATTTGGGATTAAAATCAAGTGCATACATCAACTACTTAAAAGTCTAGTTCACATAGCTTAACTTAAGAGGCAAAGTAATCCATTGTAACTTCACTCTTTGTTGTACACACTCAACCAAAATACTTTCACAAATTAAACATCAAACAAAATTGAGACAAGGCTTGACTAAGATTTCATCACCTAATGGTAACCTTAATCTTTCCCAGCAATCCTACTTGGAGGTCATTATCAAGTGGAGGATAAACTTAACTCTCTGGTTGATTATAACCTCTAGATATCAATATATATTGGCTAAGCACTAGATACCCTTATCATTATGGTGTGTGAAGTGAGGGGGTAGGCCCCAAAACCAAAATATGTATTGATTCCAATATAGATTATTTTTGAGTCCCTAAATAGAACCTAAAACCAACCATAGAATTCCTTTTTAGTACCTGATCTACAAACCAATTTTAGTCACACATCTTCTTAAGGCATAAGCCAAAAGTGAGATTAATTAAAACTCTAGGGTTTATTGCATCTTTTAGAGTATGATTTTATTTATTTAGTATTTTATTATCTTTTATTTATTTTATTAGTGAGGTTTTTTGTGTTTTTTATCTCCCTTATCTTATATGGTTCTCAATCACCAACAATGAAGAGACCTTGCAAAACAAAATCCATCATCAAGCCAACCTACCTCTTCATCCATGGACTACATTTCTAAACCTACAAAATCTCCTCACCCTTCAAGAAGTCCTACCTTCCCTTTGGAGGTTCCTTAAGGAGATGCAAATTTTTCTACTTTACTAGATAATAATCCCATATACTAACAACATTACCTTAAAACCATGTCTTATTGTATCCTTGCTTCAGCTCCATCCATAAATCCACCTTATGGAATGTGTCCCCATATCATGGGGAGTACCTCCATTTCCATGGTTAGTACCCAACCATTAACTATTCAAGCTTCCTCATCAACCAACAAACCCTTTGAGACTACCATTGAAAACCAACCAACTCAAACTACTATTGATCTTAAACCTTCTACTCCTACCAACCACTCCACCACAATAGGAGTGCATACCTCTAACACTTCCAACCTTATTTTATCTACCTCCAAACCATTGACCATTACTCTACTTCAAATCCCTATGGTATCCATACCCTCTACCTTGCCACTAATTAGTATAAGGGTCACCACCCTTCTATTAGCCACCAACTCAACTACCACCCATATTCACCAAGCATACCTTGGACCAACCTTTGGCTACATCCCAAATATACTAGGCCATGTAACCACTACCCAACCACATACCTCTACTTACCCTTATGTATCCTCCACCTAGCCATTGATATCCACTTACCCACATGTGTAAACCTCTTAACCTTCTACCAACTATCATCATGTCTCTCAACCATCCCAACATTATGCATCTTATAACCCTTTGAGGGCACAAACCCAAGCCAACCTAAAGAATATTCTTATGGAAAATATGACCACCTTAGAGTCATCCATTTTAGGTGCTCACATCTTGTCATATGACTAAATATGTAATGAGCCCATCCATTTATCTGTACCTATCAAGCCATATCCTCTGCAATGAGAACTTCCCAAGTTCTCTAAATTTCAAAGGAAGATTCCAAATAATATTTTAGGGTGTTTAAACATGATTTATATCTCATCACCTATTATGATTCCATTCTTTTCTACACCTTCCATGTGTCTCTAGCTAGTCTAGTATTGGATTGGTATACTTCCATAATTAAGCACTCCCTTTTCTCCTTCACCCAACTGGCTTAAACCTTCTTGGATCACTTTTTGATCAATATATCTAAGAAAGTTTCTATCACTGACCTCTACTCTATCTAGTAGTTTGAGAATGAATCCATTAATAATTTTGTGGCTCGTTGGAGGAGCCTAATTAACCAATTTTACTTTTCCTTTCCTAAACTTGAACTCATAGAGCTCTTTACTCAAGCATGTGCCAAGCATATCTCCTCCATACTACATGTCCAAATCTTATAAACCCTTGATGAAGTTTTTACCATGACACGTAAGTTAGAGAACTGAGTTATTGATGAAGGAAAGCTAAACCTTAAAAATAAGAACTCAACCTATAAAACTAACGAGGCTTCTTCCTCCAAGTAAAGAAACTAGCCTAATACCAACAACAAGAAAAAGCGAACCATGAATGTAGTTTTCCTAAAAGCCACTTCTCCACCTTTTCTTAACCAATTTAATTACTCTAGTTCCTTAAATAAAAACTTGAGGAACCAAACTTGGAAGAACCAAAAGCAATTCACTCCACTTGGAGAATCTTATTCTTATTAGAGAGGTTATTGAAAGCCAATATAATTCAACTTCCTCTTATCAAGCCACCCCAATAATTTGAATCCTCTCATCCCACACCTATTTAGTACAATGATAATGATCTATGTGCCTTCCACAAAGTTATAGGGCATTATATCAATAGGTGCAACACTTTCAAGAGCTTTAACTAATATCTCATTGACAAAGGGGAACTTACATTGGATAACCCTAATTCACCATAAAACCAAGCCCTTGATATATTTAAGAAACCGTTACCTAACCATGCTCCCACCAAAAATGAGAGTAACAACATCAAGTGCTCTTATGATACCCATACAGGTAACATGGTTCTTGATACGTTCATTATTAAAGACCTTATTGACCAACCCATTTATCTCTCATCCTCTCTACTTATTGAGTTAGTGAATTTACCTTCCCTTCCTTTAGATACCCAAACTAAGGAAAAATGATCTTCTCCCCCTTTACTTATTGAGGTAGTGGAGTCCTTAACCACCCTTTCAACTGACACACTAAAACAACCAACCATCACCACCTCATCTTCACCTTTACTATTGAACATGTCACTCCACCTTTGAAAAATCATTCTTGAGGAGAAAACCCTCATGTCTACTCATCCCATGGAGGATCCACCTATCTCAACCCTATAGCCTTTGATTGAGTAAGATGACAAGGTTACCATCCCTATGTCTCTATCTAGGGGCCCATATTTTAGGTCTACCATTCAAAGAATTGAGCTAACCTACAAACCATTCTCTAGGCTAGTGTATAAGTTAGAATTTATCTCCAACCTTGACATAGATCAATCCACCTTCTGGTAGCAACTAGGGCTACCTTATATCATCAAGCAAGAGCTATCATTCATAACTTTGGTAGAACAACCCATCACTTATGCCATCTTAACTTCTACCCTATCAACTAATTTTACCAATCTAAAAATACTTCAACCATTTGAGACACCTAGACCCCAAGAAACCAAGTCACCTTCTCCAACCAAACCTACCAAACCAATCAAAAACCTTAGTATCCTCCCTACACCAATCCTTAGTCACCCATCTATGAAATTAGACCTTACCTCTTCTAACCTAACAACCAAGTATCAAACCAAGATAACAAAAGAGGAAAACCACATAAAGGCTAGAAGGCCCAAATTTTTCCTCCCTCAACCTTTCCCTCCATTATGGGGCCTCATCCCTCTACCTTGAGTAGGAAGCTAGTTACCTTTACCAAAACCTCACCACCTCTTTTGGTGACACCTTCACAATTGATCTTCGATACACCTCTTTTCATCATGATAATAAAACCTAAGCTACCTACCTTGTGATATTACACCTCTAGCTTATATACCTCCTTGCCTACACCAAATACATCAACCAAGCATACCACCCTATCCAAAACACCTACCACCAAACCTATTTCCAAGCAACTACCTCAACCACAAAATCAAAAGCCATTAAACCTTTACCATCTTTATTCGAATCCTATTCAACCATTTTACATAGGTTATTACAAACCTCTTGTTTAACCCTACCTCATATTAGACCCTTTAACCCTCTAGATTCTTAACCCATTTGGTATAATGACCACCACATGTATTCCTATCATAGGACACCCAACCATGATATGAAGAATTGCAAAGCTCTCTAAACCATCATCCACTAACTTTATGATGAGGATGATTTTTTAATAGAAGAACCCCCTAGGATCCCCATACCAATCCTACCAACAACCATACCTACCCAAAATTCACATAATCCTCCACTCTCACCTAAGAGTGAAGATGAATCTAACTAATCCTTTAGTTCAACCTCCCCTTCTATCCATAATATCAATTTGGTCACAAGATCAAAACGAAAGGATAAGGGGAAGGCTAAGGTATCCATTCATTAGACTTACCCCTCTCTAAACTCCCAACCAACCTACACCCAACTGTCTTCATCTTCGACCAAACCCAAGGTGTCTATCTTAGGTGTCTCCCAATCTAACCCCTCAAAATCCATAAGGAGAGTTATATTTAGGTTATAACTTCATTATAACCTAATGAAAATGAGCTTGTATGAGTTAATATCTACCTCTCCCATCACCACCAATTACTAATAGAGGCTTTACAATCCATTAAGGTCCAACCCAAAGACCCCTGACTTCTAGCCACCCTTGTCAATTCCCTTTAGAATTCTAACCGTGTTACCTTCAAGGATTTAGAAATACCTTCCATCCATCCCAAAGAACTAGATCCTCCTCTATTTTCCACTACCTACATCAACCAAACCCATATCAAATAGGTCATGATTGATAGGGGACCTATCATTAACACTATCTCCTCTCATGCCTACAACCAAATCAACTTTCCAGACAATGTCATGTTTGAATCTTTGGTTATCTTTCATTCCTTTAATGATACCATGGCCACTACCTTGGGAACTATCATCCTTCACATATATTTATTACTCTGCATGCTTTCCAAAATTTTTTATATTATATAAGGTGAATTATAATACAATGTCTTAATGGGATGACCTCAAATTCACTCCATGGGTTGTGTTCCCTCTACCCTCCACTCTACACTAAGTTTGAGCATGAAGGCTAGGTCATCACCATCCAAGATGACCCAAGTCCTTTCTCAACATGAAACATGATCTATCACCCCAATGATGTCCTCATACCCCCATGTAACCCACCCTCAACAATTACAACTCAACTTCTAACCACTAAAGTAGATATCATAATCCCTTCCATCGATGAGGAATCAACTAGTTATTCTATAACTACAAAGTAAATCCTTACCATAGACCCTTTGGAATCCATGTTCTATTGTCTTTTACTTGGGGAATATCACCTTTTATCATTTGAAAGTTTTCCTACTCCTCATGAGCATAGGCAACTTACCAACCAGTTGGGATATGACCCCAATGTTAGAACTATCATTCCCTTTAGACCTCCCCATCGTCAGACCCATTTTATCTATGGGGGACTCAAAAAATCCCTAGATACTTATAGCACCTCTCTTCCAACTTGACCATTCACCTTTAGTTTCTTTTATATTGATTAATAAGCTTTACTAAGACATACCTCCATTGGTGTGTGTGGAAAGCCTTCAACCTTAGATGATATGAGTATGGCCCACATGGATTGGTCACCATCAAAACCATGAAGCCACACAAGAATCATGGAATTGGTTTCATCTTACCTAATAAGAATAAATCCAAACAATCCACCATTACCATTGTTTAGGATGATATCCCTTCCTCACCAACCTCACCTCCACTTGCATGTGCAATGATGACATCATCCCACCTAAATTTTTTTCTCATCAACATGATCAACCTTAGACCCCTGACTTATCAAAAGGAGGGGGGAACTATAACCATCCCTTTGACCCATATTGATATGATAGGAGAAGTCTCTCCTATCATTAACACTATTTAGTGCCAAGATGATGATTCGATTCTCACCTACCTTGGTGCCCTAAATTATTCAATCCACAAATCCCTTTCTCTCAAGTCTTCAACCATGTTGAATGAATCCACCACATATATTAAATTGGGTACTTTAGATAACCCTTGCATTATCAAAATTTTCTAATCATTAAATACTAATGAACTTTTGGACTTTCCATCCTTCTTCCAAGATTGTAGCATAGCCTTTTCTTGGTCTTACAGTGATATGGCTGGAATTGATCCCACCATTGCTACCCATAACATAGTCACTCATCATGATTCCAAGCCTATCAATCAAAAGCTCTGATGCATGTATTCCCACTTAGCCCTTCTTGTCAAATAAGAGCTTCAATATCTTCTATCTATAAATTTCATTCAACCTATTGACTACCCCCATTAGGTCTCAAATGTCATACCTATCACTAAAGACATAGGGGGACTATTCATTTATGTGGACTTTTATGATCTCAACCTTTTATCTCCTAGCTTTTAGACTGGTGCCAACCCTTCCACCACCTTCTAAAGAAGGATGTGTCTTTCAAGTGGAATAGTGACTACCAAAATGCCTTTAATTCACTCAAAGAGTACCTTTTGTCTCCACCTATCCTTACCCCTCCCAAGGATGACCAAAATTTATATCTATATATCTCTACCATTGACAATTACCTAGGGACAATGTTGGTTCACCAAGATGAACAACACAAAGAGCAAGTTGTATACTACATTAGCTATACCTTTGTAGAGTACAAGACTTGGTATACACATACTGAAAAACTTTGCTTAGCTTTAGTCTTCTTGGCTACTAAACTTCACCATTACCTTCTTAACCATAAAATCTACATCATAATTAATACTAACCCACTCAAGTATATGCACTCTAAACCTTACCAAAACTAAAATATGCCCAAGTGGCTCATGATCTTAGCATAGTTTAACCTTAAGTTATTTTAGTAGAAGTCAATTAAGGGGTAAGTCATTATTGACCAATTGGTTGAAGCACCTTTAATAGACAACCAACCCATTCATCTTAAATTTCTTGATGAGTCCATTATGAACCTCTCTCAAGTAGAATTAACCTATCAAGTCAACATGTTCTTTGATAGATCAAAGTATCAATGTGGTGGGGAGCTAGTATCATCCTTATCCCCTTTGATGGTAAACTTCTTCCTTTATCCCTCAAGCTTGATTTTTAATGTACCAACAACATGGATAAGTATGAAGCCCTAGTCATAGGCCTTTAGACTACTTTATCCCTAGGAGTAAATTAAAAAAACATATTTTGTGACTTAAAAATTATGGTAAATCAAATATATGGATCTTACCAGTGTAATAATGATGTTCTACAACAATACAAGCAACTAGTTGATGAACTCCTAACATCATTTAAACACTATCACATCCAGTCAACCTCACAATCTACTAACAAGTTTTCCATCACCATGGCTTTCCTTGCCTCTCATATCCAATCCAAACCCTTAGAGTCTAAGATATCTATCATTATCCATAGAATTACCCAACTTTCTTATGTCAAACTAGATTCTCCCACTATTTTTAATGTGGAGGAGACCCAACCTAGCCTTTGGTATCAACAAACCTTTGAGCACCTTAACCTTGTCATATTTCCATCTGGTCTTTTAAGGAATTCTCAAAGAGAATTTATCTATAGTACCTCTCATTATACCATTATGGGAGGAATTATTTACAAGCATGACTTTGATGGCCTCTTCTTTTATTGACTATGTAGTCATGAAGCCACTCATGATATCAAGGAAATCCATGATGGTATTTATGGGGCTAACTTTAGTGTCCTCATTATAGCTAAGTACATCCTTCATCTTAACTCTTATTAGCCTACCCTTAACCAAGACTATTGTGATTATGTAAAAAAGTGTGTCAAGTGTCAACAACATGCTAATTTACATCATGCACCTAGTCATAGCCTTCATGTTTATACTAAATTTTGGCCCTTCTCATAATAAGGTCTAGACCTTATTGGTGATATTAAACCTCATTACTTGTAATGACACCATTATATCATTACCATGACTGAGTATTTTACCAAGTGGGTAGCGGTTATTCCTCTATTCTCCAGCAAAGTGGAAAAGATTAGCGACTTTATCAACCATCACATCATCTGCCACTTCAGTGTTCCTCATAAGATTATCATTAATAATGGTAAATACTTGAATAAAAAACAAAAGGGTCTATGTGATGCATTTAGAATCAATTTATGCTTCTTCTCACCCCATTGCACTCAAGCTAATGGACAAGTAGAAGCTTTTAACATCATTCTTAATAGCATGCTAACTAAAATAGTCAGTGCATTTGGTCAAGATTGGCATTTACACATCCTCATTACCTTGTGGGTATATTGTAATAGCATTAAAACCCCTATAGGTACCACCCCATTTTATCTCATATTTGGAGTAGAGGCTATCCATCCTCTTAAATTACAAATCCCCTCTCTCTACATATATTTGCAAGAGCTAATTTCATAGGATGATTATCATCAGTACCATTTAGCTCAACTCCAGCTACTTGAGAGTGTCATTTAGAAATCCTTACCCATCTTCATGTCTATCAAGAATGTGTCAAGTATGCCTATAAAAATCAAATTAAAGTGAAATAATTCAATACCATAGATCTCATATTAAAGGAAAATAAACATGTCACTAATATGGAGAAAAAAAAGTGGGATAAATTTTCTTTTAATTGGCTTGGATCTTATATCATAACCCATAATTATGGAACATGAGCTTACCAATTGTCTTCTCTTAAAGGTCACCTAAAACCTGATCCCATTAATGCTTCACATTTGCATCTATTCTTTTATTGAGAAGGATCACGTTTACCTTTTATCTAACTTAATCTCATCCTTCACCATCAACCCACATTTTATCTCCTTATTTTATGGGTAATCGATTAAAAATAAATCATGTCATTAGATGTCACCGGTATATCCTTATGTTAAACAATGGGTATCATGGCTCTACCCATGGCATGGTTCTCATGGTACTTTCCACACCTTCACAAGATGGATTCCCATGATCATTGTCACTTAAACTTCTTCATACCTAATCAACCTTCTTATTATTTTAGTTTTGCCTTCATAAAAATGAACTACCAAGCTGGCCTAAACAAGTCTATGTTAACAAAAATTGAAGCAAAATGATTTTTTTCTATCACTCACAATCATGGGTCATTCCTATCATTCACAAAATTCTCCCTTGAAGGACAAATATTGAAAATCTATTTAAATTTGCTAACATTAAAGGTGGACTACTCCATTAAAGGAAAACTATCAAAATCATTAAGAAAAAAACATAAATTTGATCATTCCCTCGAAGGATGGCTGAGCAAGTATTTTTAGAAAGCATAGCATTTCATCAAAAGCTTCCTACATCGATCAAATTCCCATATACAACAATTAATAGAAGACCCATTATCAAAATCATATCAAAAATGAATTAATTTTTAAAGCCATAATCAGCTCTCAAACAACATAATAAGGTGAAAGCCACAATTGGAGTTTATAGGTAGACTTCCCACATCAATCAATATACATAGTTTTGACATATGCTTATTTACCCTGATTCTTTGGATACCTATAACAAAGCCATGATAATATCTCAACAAGGTTTCATTTTCACCCATCTCCGCTTTACACTATATACAAGGGATTTTTGAGCTTACTTGACATTATGTTGTTAGGACACCTTTTTAACCAACTAATGAACACTAATGCAAAGCATTCGAAGGGCTTGTGTTCATTAAGCTAGTCTAACTTTGGTTTTATTTTAGTCCTTATCATTGAAGAATCATCGTGCCCTCTTTTTACCCTATCATGACTAGTTAATATTTTCATGATGATGATTATATCTTGATTATATTCTTTAGTCTCTCACCTAGTGTTGTTACTTAAAATACCTCATATGTTTTATCCTCCAAATTAATAACCATAATCATAACCATAACAAAAGCATAAAATCCATGAGCATTTGAATAATAAATCATTTTCCACAACATGTTTAAAGTCTATAATAATGCAATATATACACATTATGATTTAGCATGTCATAAGCATAACCATAAATCCAAGACATACCATGCCTAAGCTAAGCATCCATAACATAAGCATAATACATGACCACATATACGCATCACATCATAAGCATTAAAACATCAACATCAAACCATACAACCATGAACATGAGCATAAATAATGATCAAATATATAAAATCTTGAGTCAAATAATCATAATAATGTGTACATGTATATAGATAGGACTCTCTCTCAAAAAATGTACATCTCATAGCATTGACTCGCAAGATATAATCAAAATGATATACAAACTATAATCCTATAGCTATATCTATGCTCTAAGGGCACCATTACCTCTTGGAGCACCACTAGATCCTATTGCCTATCCACCTACTATACCTATAGAGTCACCACCTATCCTTATCTATCTAGTTATAGATCCTACCCATTGACCTGGGGTCACCAAAACTTCCCTACCTACTAAGCTATCCTTATACTCACCCCATCATAGCTCATTTGGAAACTATGCCAGAATAATAGCCTCATTATATTATAGCTCCTACACTATATCTAAGTATTATGCTATAGGGGTCAAGCCAGTGGCACCACCTATCCTACTACTACTCCTCCTCCTCTCTACCTTAGAGAGTCCCTCTCTTAAGTCACCAAGCTTAGAGAGGTCTTGACCTGATCCCTCTCACCTATGATAGGAGTAATATGACCTTATAAGGTTATATATTGACCTTATAACATGACAATCTAGCCCTATAGCATGGCCACCATCCTTTTTGTACCTATCCTTATGTAGTGGCTAAAACCACCCTTACTTGTCCATCATGGTTAGCTCGATCCATGGCCATTAGTCTCACACCTCTATCATCCCCACTAATGTCTGTAACTACATATATGGGTTAGTACCATGCCATATACCCATGTACAAACTGGACATCATCTATCAAAGCCCTATTTGATATTTCTTCATATGTACCATTTAGTAAGGTAGGAACATGTTGTGGTACTAATAATAAGATCGTGTACCTAGGTAATGGGCCTAAGATACCTTATACCAAGCCAAACTATTAGTGTACCTTGTCAAATGGAATTAGCTCTACCTCTCCCTCTCACTTGTCACATATCGATTTATAGTTCTGAAGGGAGAGTGTCTATCTCCTATAAGCTAGCCATACTAAAAGCTAGATGTATGACCTCTAAGTGATGTCTCTAACCACTAGTGCACCTAGTTCACCCCTAAACAACTCCACATCATGAGTACCACCTCCTACACTTAATGCAATAAAATCCCCCCTCCATTGCATAAAGTTGATGGGGAACTCTATCTATGTGTACCCTACCCACAACATTCCCACTAGTCTCAGTACTTGAATATGCTCATAAGCCAAACAATGTAGGACCAAGTTGACATTGATTCCATACCTCCTATAGACCTTGAACCCCCACAACTCTCTATAAATCTACACAAGAAAAATAGATACCCAACCAAAGATAGTTTACCCCAATAATAGCTTGACTATTACCCCTAATATCAAATAAGGAAATCTCCTACTACTCAAGTTAGGTAGCCCAAATCATGTCATTGTAATAATGAGAATGGTCATAAGTCTCCTCTCAGTAGGAACCCTCTAATACAATGATATATACTTGAATCTCCTATCATGCCATCTAACTTGATCACTCTCATCTCCATATAACAATTCAACACGATCATCCCACTCCTCTCGCTCTATGTGGTATATTAGATTACCATGGAATGGAAGTCGAGTAATCTTATATAAATCCTTATTAAGAATGGTCATCTTATCATTCAAAAGTAAGAAGGTGTTTATAGTAAGATACTATCTCTCAATGAGTGTTATGACCATAGATGCATATCAAGACACATGATGGTAGTGCCTCATAGCTTCCAACCCCACCTCATCCATATGGGCTAGTCATCAGGGGTCATCCCCTACTAAATATCTACAAAGATCCTAGGGACTTGATCCATCATTTGGATCTACTCCCATGCATGCAAAAATAAAGGTTAACATGCATTAACATTGCTCATTTATAAATTGATGTCTTTACCATCCTACACTAACCTGAATCAACTTATCCTACCCTAAGTTGCACCCATTACCTACACCACCTTACCTTTTGTAACCCTTACCTACCAAAAGTTTTGATACCTACCTTATCCTATCACAGTAATACCTAACAAGCACCTAAACCTCTTTTTTTATGCCTACCCTAGCTTAGCCAACCAATACCTCGCTACCTTCTCTAACTAATGCCTACCTCAACCCGAGCATTTTGAACCATCCTATCCTAACTTATGCTTGACACTTCAACCCTTTGGCAAACATGTCATTCCTACTTGACAATCTCACTATCCTAACCTACACTTTGCATTTTAGCTACCGTACACCCCTTTAAGCATTTCACACACCTGGCCTATTCTCTTATTCCTCTTAAGCCATCCAACCCATACCTACTAAATCAATTTATATAATGCAAGCCTTACAAATCCAACATTCTATTTACCTTAACCATTAAACACTTATCAAAATGTCCTTTTTAAATTTCATCAACCACCGATGGTCATCATGATCAATTCTAAGGGTGTTAACCATTGACAATTAGACTTGACCATTGATGGTCACTATGGGCATCCCATGGCTAGAATTCCAAAACCCTATCACCCCCTAAAAATACCCTAAATGCATGTAAAATAACCAATTTTTCTACCTAAATCCCTTCTCCATCCCAATTTACCTACCCACCCCTACCAATTCTTGATTTTACCCATACTTTCAACTAAAACCTACCCAAATCCTACTTAGAGATTTCTGACCTAGAAAACCCAAAAAAAACCCCTTAATTATTTTAAAAAACCAACTAACCTATCAATTTTAACAAACACTACCTACCTCATTCCACAATCTTTGTTGCAGATAGAGCCCACATCTTGTTGCTCAATCACACCCTTACCCACCCTGCATCTCAGTCCCAAGAAATCACCTCAAGCACATACCTCTAAACAATCACCAAAAACCAATTCAACCAAATATTTGGTCAACGCTCTCATATCAAAATGTCAAAAAAATGAGAAACTAGGGCACAAAGTTAAAACAAGCAACAACAAAGTGAGTGAAAAGTGATTCTATTTTCACTTTTACCCTATGGAGTTTTAGGGTTTCCAACCTAATCATCAATGATCAAGGTGACCATCGATGATCACCCTTTGGAACCCTAACTATCGATGGTTAAGATACCCCATTTTGATGCTCACACCCTAGCAAAACCCTTTTTAACAAAACCAACCCACTTTACCCACCCATGAGACTACCTTCTCCACCCACCTTGATCACCTCATCACCTCATCATTGGTCCATTTTATCCCAACTAGTGCACATTTTATGACACATTTTATTTGGTCCTTTGATCATAATGACAACATTACCATGTTGACCCTTTTGAACTTACACCACCTTATGCTTACTTAACCTACTTGTATCTTTTTGGGAGTACTTCCTACCTCAGATACCCATGACACTTGACCTATTTATGTTTTCCATGAGAGCACTTCTTTCCTTGGATACCCATTATAAATACTAACCTTATTTAGGAGAATAACAGGTATACCTAACCACCACACCTACATGTGGTCATGTGGTGCACTAGTCACTTATCTTTCTAGCACCGACCTTTATTGTTATCAACCATAACAACCTTATCTTTGTGTGATCTTGGTTATTTCACTTTTTGTCACACTTTATGTGTTTATTTATGCTTTAGTGCTCAACCTATCACCCATCCTCATGATGTTATACCTTCATCATCACTATTATCCACATTTTCAAACTTACACCTAATCCTATTCTTCCTCATCGCCTCCAAATTTGAGGGGGAACACCTCCTCCCATACTCAAGGCAATTAGACCTTTGACGAGCAATCAATTTTTATTTTGAAGCTTATTGATTCAAATCTATATAATAAAAAGGGGTAAAATATAGACATTATAAATCTACACACTATGATTATGAATTGTAAAAACACCCCTGGACCACCTAGGACCCCCTTGGGACTAATTTTACCTCTTGAATGCTAATCAATCCCAACCACAATAAATTTTCCTAACTTAACCTAGATTTTACCCATATTTTACCTTCACCCTTGACTATCGATGGTTAGGATGACCATTAATGATCACCTAGGCTGTTGACGATTAGGGTACACCTCCTTAACCAAAAGCATGCAAACCACCTACTTTGGTTTTCTAAATATAAGTTTTCTAAATCTTGTTGCAAGCCATTGTATATATGATTATAATTAGATGGCCTAGTTGAACTTTCACTTCTACCTCTTTCTTGTGCCTATAAGAAGAGAGGATCTAAGAGGTGAAATCCATCTACAATTATTATCAAGAAATTATACATCCATGATTTTCTTTTTGACCAATCAATCACCATCAACAATCTAGCAATCTAGTAATCATATCAGAGAGTCAATTTTCCACTACCTCTCCACCAAGTTTTTAGGTACTATAATTCTATCAAAATCAAGATAAATTCCACCAATAGTTCAACTACCTCAACCATCCACCCCAATTGACTTATGGTAAGACAAGTATTTATTTCTTGATATTCATTTACTTTATTTCCCTTTCATAATCAACCTAGACCTTACCCATCTCTCAGGATCCATCTTTTGGATCTTGTCTATTAGATTTTTTACCAACCTAGATCTAGACACAATAACCATCAATGATTGACCCAATTGCTGATGGTTTGATGAACCATCAATGGTCATCTTAATCATTGACGGTCACCTTAACCACTGATGGCTAGCCCAACCATCAATGATCACTAAGGTAATGAAAACCAAAAAGCTAATTTCACCTACCTACACCCAATCAAACCTGATTCTTTATGTTCCTACATATCCATAGACCCTTTTCAAATTTTTTGAAGCATAACCTAACCATCTAGTACTATATTAATTATTTTGTCTCTAATTTAGTTATTTATAACATATTTCCTAGCAATCACTCTTATATTCAATTTTAGTATCTTTCTAATTCATTGATGCAAGTAATTTCCTATTCTATTTATAGGCTTAATCATTTAAGACATGAGGAGTGACAACCCTTAAAGAATCTCTCACTTTCTAGATCTAACTACTGCTAGGCAATCCACTCAACTATCTATCTAAAAAACAAGTTTGATTTAGTGATTTCTTTTTTGTAGGTCATCCTCCGAATCCAAAGATGAGATCTTCAAAATCTTTTAATTTCAACACATGCATATCAATTAGGTTTTCCAACCATACTCCTACTTAGTTTCTTCCTTTCCCTTTTCCAATTATAAGCAAGAAATTCATTGAAACACCTACATGATAAGTTAGAGATTTTTTTCTTATTGTGAGTGGTCCTTGGCCTTGTATGTGAAACATATACATATTTTTGCTTTTTATCATGCCATTTGAGTGTTTCCCTTGGATTTGAGTGTTTTTACAACATTCATATGAATTTTGTATGTGGCTTTTGAGACTTATGCATGAAATTCAATGCAAATTATGTGATATTGTGTGGCATTACGTGTATGTTCATTACTTATTCCTATGGTATTATTATTCATATCATGCACTACTTCTATTCTCTACCTTTAATCTTGTGCCATGATAAATATGATACACATGTTATTTATGTGCCTCAATTTTATATTCAATACTATGATGCAATACATTTCAAATGTTCACATACTTCTACATGATTATATATTTAAAATAGTTTTTAAATTTTATATTGAGATTATTAACTTAAAGGCTATGTCTCTCATCTCAAAATGTGGATTCACATTGGGCTTGTCTTAATAATTCAATCCCTTATGAATAAATTTTAGACTTATAAAAATATAAATTTTATATAATCATAGTATGGTTCAAAAAAATTAGATTATGGGTGCATATAACATATATGTGCACTCATTCTTATAGTTTATTTTAATCAATAAGGATACATAAAGAATCATTACACTCTCTCTCTCTCTCTCTCTCTCTCTCTCTCTCTCTCTCTCTCTCTCTCTCTCTCTCTCTCTCTCTCTCACACACACACACACACACACACACACACACACACACACACACACACACACACACACACACACACACTAGATTATGGAAGCATATAACATGCATGTGCACTCATTCTTATAATTTTTTTAAATCAATAAGGATACATAAAGAATCATTACACACACACACACACACACACACACACACACACACACACACACGCACACACACACACACACACTGATACATGTGTGTGTACACACACACACACACACACACACACACACACATACATATGTTAATATAAAAGTTTTTAAAAATTACAAAAAAGCTCTTTCTAGACAAGATCAAAACATGAGAAACAATCAGAGAGGATAAAACTGAAAGATAAAACAAAAGGCCCTAACTGGACAAGTTGACAACATTGAAATTCAAATGCCAAAATACCCTAAAAGGATAACTAGTTTAGGGATTTATAACATTCAAGTTTTTAAATATAAATACTTGATAATTTGTTGGATCATCATCAACCATAATTGTGTCACCATCATTGGTGAATGGAACATCTAGTGGTTGAAAGTGAGCCAAGAATATCCAAGCATTAAAGACTTATTCTAATTTTCCTATCACATACATCTACCAGAGCGTCTTCCACTTCATCATCATATAATT
This sequence comes from Torreya grandis, assembly GCA_037957365.1. Lineage (NCBI taxonomy): Eukaryota > Viridiplantae > Streptophyta > Pinopsida > Cupressales > Taxaceae > Torreya > Torreya grandis. The sequence goes on from JARHVA010002649.1 coordinate 1,629,628, forward strand.
TAAAATCCCTTATCATTAGTTTTGAATAAATACTCTAATGAAGTGGCTTCTCCATTTGCTGGACTGGGAAGAGAAAGTTCACTATTACAAGGACATTAACTATTGAATATAAGTTGACTCATTCTTATAGTTACTTAAGTATATATTCATATACATTTGATGCATATGTATGGACATATGAAAAACATTTACATGTTTCAAACAATTATAAATTTAATTGACATTCTATAGGGGACATGATATTCATTCATATTCATTTTACTACATATAAAATTTCAAATTTCACTTCTTTAAAGTTCAAAAGTCTTAAAGGTATAAAAATTTCAAATTGATTCTAGATTTGTCTACAACGTATGATTCATCTCATTTTTTAATTGAGTCATGTTAGCATTTACTAACATTCAATGTCTATGGTAATAATTTAGTGAGACACATTTAGTGGTTCCACCCCTTATACTAAAATTATTCTAAAAGATTACTTTACATATTTAGATGAGGGTTGGAGAATACAATCTTTTTAACTCAAGGGATTTCACTAGTGTTAAAAAATTGAGTCTCGATTACTATTAATTCACCATAGATTCAACATTTATCTAAATGCCTCAACAAGAGGTCATTTAATTATCAAATTTCAAGTTATAAGGAAATTAATTCATACTCTTTCAATTTTATTCTTTCCTTGATCTATTTTTAATTTCAAAAATACAAGTTTCAGATTTTCAATTTTCAAACGTGGACATTAACTAATTTCAATGGCATTATTTCAAGTTTTACATTGACACACCTTTCAAAATCAAGATTCACATCAAATAAAAAGTGTGTATACACACTTAGGTATTCATATTATTTAATATTTTTATTTAATTGCATCACTAGAATAATATGGGGTGAGGATAAATATAGACACTAAAATTTAAGTATTACGTGTTTGAAAATATTTAATCTTGACATCTTTACCTTTACCTATTTGCCATTACATTAACTCAAAATATTTTAGATACTTCACTATTATACTTACTATCTTAAAAATATTAATAATATCATTTAGATATCCCTAATATACTTATATATTTAGGTCATTCAAGTTCTAATAATCTTTGTCCTTATGGGATAAGACTGCACTAGGTTAGACAAGGTTGTAGCCTAGCCTTGTCCACTAGTGCACCCTCATCTCCCATGATTTAATGGTTATGTTACAAATTATAGATGATTCATGTTGGAACTCTCATAATTTTATAAAATTCAATTAATGGAAATATTTAAAATGTACCACTATATAAACACCTCAAGGCCACTTAATACATTTACTCAACAACTTATTTTTTTTAAAGTATTCTCTATAAAAGCTACTACACATTAATCAAAGGATCCATATTATTCCCAATTCAAGTTCTAATTTATTATAGTATTCATAGGTCAAGTCTAAAACTATTTTATTTCAAATAAAGGGTATTTTTTATCAAGCATTCAAACCAATTCACTAACTTCATCTATAATGCAAGTATCAAAATTGACACACTCACTTTAGGAGGTTGAATTATAGTAGCCTAAGGCCTTTAAGGCTATGTAGGAAAAACTAAAATTATGTGGGGTTTTCTAAGGATAGTTTGGCTATTCACCTTACCAAATTCACCCTTTTATATTTTATGTATAATCAGCTTATGTGTAGGGACTAGCGTTTCAACATTAAGGCACATTTGTGTGACAATCCAATATTTGTATAAAATTATCCTATAATATCTAATTGACATAGGTATCTGAATAGGAAAATCACTTGTATAATTACTAGATGCTAGCACAGTCAAATAAATAAGTTTATAGTGCACCCCTATCCACCCTTACATAAGCCTATGTTAGTGCATTACATAATTACGTTTTTAAGTGAAACACACTTTAGAGACTCTTTTTAGTTAGTTACACATCAACAATATACTTGAATAGTTAGCATAAATATGATTTGAACTAGGCTTGCATATTTCATTGAAAGTTACTATTTATAGTTCATTTCAATTTTTGTAATTTATTATATTTTACATTCAAATTATTTATTTTATATAAATATGAATCAAATTTAAATATTTTAATGTTTATATCATTTATTTTATAAAATAAAAAATAACCATTAAACATATTTTCATTGGTAGTCATGGCTAGACCTCAAGAAGTGGAGTGCACATATGTTAGCGTGTTGATTTCCACATTTACAAGGACCACCAAATGTTGACATAAAATTTTCAACTTAAGCACCTAAATTTATGTGGTTTGAAATAAATTTAGTTGAATCTAATGTAACACACATATTATCATTGTAGGTTATTACTAAATTAATATATGCATTCATTAGCCATTCATTCACATACATGGTACATAGTGCATAAATATTTCCTACTCCAACTCTCTTTATCCATATATAAGTATAAAATGTATGTATTTAGGAAGGTTATTTAATTAATTTATGTATTAACTTATTTTTTTAGTCAATATTAGACATTTTTTAGGAATTCCCCTAAAAAAAGTTAGAACTACCAATTAAATACACTTCACTATCTAAGTACTCAAATGAGTTCCTAAGAGGTAGAGAACACTTTTTAGTGTTAGTTAATTAAAAATTAAAATGTAATTAAGATAATTATTATTTTATAGGGAATTTTAGATGCCATAATTGATTTGGTTTCATGATTTGATGACTTGTTGAGAAAAAAAGTATTTTTGTATGTTGACCTTGTCTTCAACATAAGTCAACCTTTTTTGCTTTAATATTTGCTTTAGTCTACTTTCAATTATCTTAGAAACTATTTTTATAAGTCTAATTTTAAATTTATTAGATGCATTCCCACATTAAATTTGAGACAATAATCTGAGACCTCTTAAATATCACTTTGCACAACTTGAAAAGATTTATTTTCACTCTCTTGATTAGCTTGATTATTGGTTGTTATTATCTTGAAAATTTCTATCATATGTTTTGGTTTTTTGAAGTAATGATAAGTAAATTTTTCTTTTCTTACCTATGAATTTGTCTTCAATTTTTCCCTTTGAATTTGTATTTTAGAACTCCCTTGATTTTGATTTTGATTTTACTATTTGGTATTTGAAACATTTGCCTTGGTTTGAAGTATTTATTCTTGATTTCCTATGTATAGTCTCATATTATCCTCATGGGATAAGATAAAAGCTACTAAATCATCAACACTTATAGTGTTCATGTCAATACACTCCTCAAGATTGATCACAATATGTAACCATATTTGAGTTAAAGATCTCAAAAATTTCTTTATTATAACATTATCTTGTTTAGTTTATCTATAAACCCTCATTCTATGCACTAAGTCATTTATATTTATATAACATTATCTAAATACTTCATTATTTGACATTATTAAAATTTGAAAATTTTATTTTAAGATTTTGGATTTTTTCTTCACTTACCTTAATGGATCCTTGATATGAATTTTCTAGGGTATTTCATGCCTCATGGGCATTATTGCATCTTGAAATTCTAGGATAGGTTCTTGGGTCTATGGTACTCTAAAGATATAAAAAATCTTGTTCATCCACTTTTTCTTCATCATTTTTTTTGATACTATGTAAAGGTGTTCCAATCTTGAGGTGGTGTGTACCCATGGAGAAAATTATCCCAAACTCATTTTATGCATATATCATTACTCTATACATCTACACTCTTTATCTATAAAGTTTTTATGTCATTATATATTCCACCTTATTCCTCTTATTTATATTTTTTGTTACTATGTTATTTTAATCTTATTATTGTTTCTACACCATTTTACATCTTTATATAGACTTTAAAAGTCAAAGGTTACATCTCTTAATTAATTGTCACTTTTGGTAACTATTAGTTTACACTTAATTAATGTTTAACCTTAAATTGGATATAGGGTTATTGTACCTTGGTGATATAATAGGGTTTATAATATAGAAATCAAAATGAATAAGAGTGATAATCAGATCCACAACAAGCTAATTGGGTGCTAAACTCAGATATAAGCATACACTAAATTTAGTATATTGATTATAGGATAAATATATAAAGTAAAACTAAGTTATGCATATAAATAACAAAGAAGTAATATACTTATCTAGTTCTAATGTTAACATAGTGTTAGATCTAAAAAAAGAAAAAAATAGTCTAAAAGGAGAATCTTGAACAGTCGTTAGATTCTAGATCTAACATTTATAGTGCTCTAGACACTAATGTCAATTTGGAATAGTTATGTCAATATTATTATCTAGGTTCAATGCAAGTTTCTTGTACAAAATACTTGATGAAAAAGGATGTGACCACTTAGATGCTTCTGGATTTGAATTTTCTTTCACTCTAGTGTATTTAGATCTAGGTCATGGACTATCACTCCTCATGAATTTGTAAAATCCTAGTTCTTCTTTATTATGACGATAGGAAAAAATGGGCTAGTGAGCACATGGTGTTGAGCTGACCCCAAAAGACCTCGCTATTAGTGGGAACTACCTACATAGCCAATACTCTATAAGAGGGACTCAAACTCATGTAGTTATCCCCTATGTGTTGGATTATGTGTGAATCATGCAATATGTGGAAATAAAGTACATTAATGACATAGCTTGTAATTTAAAAATTTAGGATCTTAGACTAATCATTTAGTACTTTAGACTTGTATCTATTGTACCTATGACTATAATGGAAATAAGAAAGATTTGTTTACTTGATTTCTATTTGAATGATCTTTGGTAAGAATACTTGGTATTGTTCCCATGTTTTTAGGTAAGGAATGAATGACAGCTAATCTTATAATTATATCAATTCCTTTAGAGAAATAACTCACATGAATGAATTTAAGCCAACCATTAGGATACATTTCATTTGTAAAATATATGACTTTGAGGTATTAGATACTTGCATTGGGTCAAGTCACTAGTGTTTATCCTAGATGTTAGTCTATAGGGAACATGAAAGTAATTACAGGTTCAAAACTTACAAAGATGGAAGATAAGTACATTTTAATTAGGTTAAGATATAAGGCCTATGTCATCAACATAAGACTACTTAAACTAAGATAGATAGGTTAAGGGGAAAAAAATAGAGCATATGTAAGACTTATAGAAGTGGAAAAGTCTAAAACTAAGAGGAATAACCAAGGTCTGAGTTTTACAAATGTATAAGACTGATGTGCTATATAATCTAAAAATATCAACTACATTTCCACCAATTTAATCTAGTAATTAAATTATGAGTTTAAAGGGAAAAAATATGTACAAGGGTCTATAAAACACACCTTGTCTTTGTATTTACCTAACTTGAGTGCTTTATTGGTGAATGACCTACAACTATGATCATGTTACAATATATAATCACTGCATATAATATGGGATTGAAAGTATTTTAAATATATTAAAATTGAAAGAGTAAGGTTTAAGAGTACATCTATGTGTCAATGTAACCACCTTGCCTAATGACAAGTTGATTTGAAAAATATGTATCATTATAAAGCTCTGAAACTAAGAATCAAACAAACTTATATAATTTTTGAAAGTGCATATATCCAAAGAGATAGATAGAGAGAGAGAGAGAGAGAGAGAGAGAGAGAGAGAGAGAGAGAGAGAGAGAGAGAGAGAGAGAGAGAGAGAGAGAGAGAGAGAGATTAGAAGACCCATGCCCTCAACTTTGGAGAAAAAGTGAGTTACCACCTAACATTTGAGATTAGTTTAATCATGTAACCAAATGATACTTCTAACCTAGTGAGTTTGGATGATACAATCAAATCCAACCTAAAAACTTTGTAAGATTGAATGATTTAATCATCTCAACTAGACCAAAAAGTAAACCAACTACTACAACAAATTAGTTTAATAAAGTCTGTAAAAGTTAAATTAGGGTATCAATACATAAAAGTGTTTTAGAATCTAAAACTAATTTGGATTTTATAATATTAGGCACATATTACATAACCTATGAATATTAGATATGTCTCATGCTTAAAATATGTATAACAATGGTACCAATGTATAGAATTATAAGTTGTGAATTTGAATCATATAACTATGTGCTATAGTGAATTTGAAAAACTATATAAGTGTGGATAACATGCTTGCAAAGCATGCCCCCACTAAATATGGAGAAATTTGAAATTGATATAAGTATCAATATGGATAACATATTTATAAAACATACCCCCATTGTAATTTAGAGATGCTAAATACTAAATAGGTGTGGAGAAAATGCTTCTAAAGCATGCCTCCATTGAATATAAAAAACATGAATATGTGGAATCCATACCCATATGACATGCCTCCACTGAATTTGAAAACTAATGTAAGTACCACATACTAAATAAGTGTGGAGAACATGCCTCTGTGACATTACCCCATTAATATACACCCATTGAGTTGAGGGAAAGATAGGAACTAGTAGTTACCACACCTAAAAAAAGAGAAGACAACTATATAATATAAGAATGGAACCATGTAACATATCTAAGGAATATGTCTATCTAGATATAACAGTGGAAGTGTATAAAATAAATGTGATCACATGAAGGCCTAAGATGCATGATAAGGATAATGGTAACATTTATATATTACTAATACAAGATCAACAAGAAAAAAAGAACACACACAAAAACACTCAAAATAATTTAAAAAGGCAATGGTCCAAGGAGACCACAAACAAGGGGCATGTTTAAATGTTACATAATCAAAGGGACATGACTTAGTCAAATGTACATAAAAGCAAGGATGACATATTAAAATGTCCATACAACAAATAATGACATAGAAAATTTTAATGAAAGCATACATATGCATGAGGGATGCAAGAAAAAAAATTAAAATAATCTAACAAGACATAAAATAACAAGGCAAGACACTCAAGGAAGTGCATAAAGTAAAGCCTAAGCAAATAGCATAAACATGTCATAGTATCCCATGAATCAATATGTTAGAAAAAAATGTGAAGTTTATAACATATCAAGTACCTTATATAAGCTATGATGAAGGATAAAGGTATTTATAAGTACACATGTAATATCAAATATGATAGTATAGAGTGATCATTGAATCATATAACCAGTATGTACCAAGATCAAAGAAGTAGATGTCGTCGATGTCTACATAACATGAGTAGAGAGAAGACCTAAAATATTAAATAGGAATAGATTATGTATCTATGTATTTATGTATCATAATAAAGTAAAAGTATGACACATGTGTATATAAGAGTAATTGAATATGCCATCCATCAACAAGGAAATAACACATAGATGACAAGGATCTAATTGAACATGTAGGTGTTGAATTTTTTAAGGATTTTTGGATGTTTTTAATTTTTTGAATATTTGAAGAGGAAAGATCAGTCTACGATGCCATCTAATGGATGGTCATAGATATATACCCACTGTGTACCTCATGTAATAATATTATGATGCTATCGAGGAGTATGTATAAATTCAATATCTATCACAATAGTATCAGTGATGTTCTACATATGCAAAGTGGGACTTTGTGGTCGTGAAGTAGTAGTAAGAGTAATAGAAGTAGGGGTTCAATGAACCCTTTATTGAGTGATTTGTGGTTTCTTTAGAATAACTATAATAGGAATATGTGTAGATTCTCTAGATATATGTTTATGGTGTGTAGTAGATATAGATTTTATGGAATCAATTATATGTCTTTGATGTAATGGTATTTTGTGTATTGCCCACCTAGTAAATATAATTTCCTATTGATTAACTTTTTGTGGTGAATGAGCAATATTATGCTTGGTAATTAGTTGTTTGGGTATAAGTTTTTCTTATTCAAGAGGATACTCATACAAAATTTTAGAAAATGTAATTACCTGATTAACATAAATGCATTTAACATATCTATGCACTGTAGAAGGTACTACTCAAAGTCTAAGGATACAATGTCTTCAAAATAATATATCAAATATGTCCATGGAAGGTATGAATAAAAATGTAGTAACCACTTATGTGGGACTGACCTATAAACATAGGTCAATCTAGACAAAATCCTTCTAAGAGGTGCCATCAAATGCTCTAATTGATCTAGTGGAAGTATATAAATCATTATGAGTATAACCCAAGTGTGTAAGTAATGTCATCGTACAAACATTCCCACTTGTGCCATTATCAATCATAACACTTTGAATATGGTGTTTGTCAAGGTATGCTCAAATGAATATGTAATGAATATCATATTCATCATCCTTAATCTCATTATCATTGAAAGTAATAGAGGGTCTTTGAAGCATAGGAGGAATGTGTCATGTGTAAGTACCAATTATCTCATATAGTATGTGTCTATAATTTGGTGGGGGGATGTGAATTATATGATATTTACACTTATGTTTCTTTTTTATAATAGTCTTGCAAAGGATTATTAAATATTTTATGTTTATGGTGATCATCAGGTTATGAGCCTGATTCCTTTGGAGGATCCTCAAATGTAAGCTTTGGTCATTAATAAGATCTTGGATATTGTGCTTCAAGGTAAATAATATACCTATAAAATGCCTTGGTACTTGATGATAATAATAATCATTCACATCATATCCTTTTGGTATAGGTCAACTAATATCAACCTCGATAAGATGAGGGAGAGATATAAGCTAACACTCTAGTAACCATGGTAATAATGAAGATAGGGACTTAGGTAAGCATGTAAATAATCTCTTTAGTGCATTTCATAAGATAATCCAATTAGGTTGTTGTGAAACTATGTTAATTGTGGTGTTTTCATTTTTAGGCTCAAGAAGTTTTACCTTATAACTTAGTTTGATTGTGAACTTGGTACTAGATGTAGATGAATTTGGTGTATTTACTACATACTTGAGCTTCTTCAATTAAATAATCTTCATTTCAAGATCCATATAATGTGGAATAAGTCATCAAAATATTTAAACTTATTAAAAATAATGGACTCAAGTAATAAAGAAAATAAACTTTGCTTGAATATGTCTTGCAACTCTTTATGTACCATAAGATTGATCATTTTAGCTAGCATTGTATTATATCTCAAAACACATTCATTGATATGTTCATTGTTTCCTTGTTTGATTTTGTAAATTTGAGCATAGGAAATATTTTCATAAATATTAATGAAAAAGTGTGCAAAATGTTTTTTACAAGATGTTTGGATGTTTACATGGATTGGAGAGGTAAATCATAGAGCCACCTCAAAGCATAGTCCTTGAGGCTTCTTGGAAATAATTTGGTCAAAATTTTATCATTGGAGGCATAGTCAAGGCATGTCTCATAAAAAGACCTTTACCATCATAGAATGTTAACTTAGTTACAACAAATTTAATTGGTAAAGGGTGCAAAGAGATATTAAGTGAAAGAGGGTTACATAATACATTTTATGATTCAATAGCATGAGGGGATTTTAAATATTTTTGTTCAATGTTTATAACCTTGTCCTCTAAGGTCTTTATAACTTGAAGGAGTGTTTGAATAATAGACCTAGTGGGATTTAGATTAGTAATTTGAGTAGTCACCAAAGGGGATGTAAACATGTTTTGAGTAGTAGTAGGCCTAAAAATTAGTATTTGTGTTGAAACAATTGGTAATTCCATGATAAATTTATCAATAGTAGTTTTAGGAAAAAAAAGTGTAAACACATAACCCATGCCCCCACTAGATCTATTATGTTTAATGTGTTCAAAGGGATGGATGTTTCCACTATAATTTTGGAAACTTTTGCTTTGATTATATTTTTAAGGATATTATCAAGATATTTAGGGATTTATAAAATATGCTCACAAAATAATGCAATTTATTACACTTGATCATGGTTTATTTGATAATTTCCATTTGTTTCATAGTTTGACTATTGACCAAATTTGACTTTTTAGTCAAATTGGGGCACCTATAGGTAAAAAAATCACTTTATAGGTATATATTGGGTATAATATGAGTGTCATTGGGTTTATTATATGTTAATTAATGTCAATATATGTTATGTTATCTTTGGTCATTAGTTTTCTTAGTCCTTTTAGTCATTTTAGGTCATTTTAGGGGTTAAAAAGGTGCATTTAATGCTTGGTACAGGTTTATTTGGAAATTTGAAGATTTAAAAATATTATTTCATGACAAAAATGTCACTATAAGTCTTAATATAATATTTTTCATTGAAATTTGTAGGTTGTGTAGAAGAAAAGGCAATTTTCTAGTGAAAGAAGGAGAAAATGGCACTTATATGATCTCCTTGGGAAGTGTACCACATGGGAAATGGTAAATAAGTGAATATTAACATTAAACACACTAATATACATTACTTAACTGATATTAAATTTTAATTTCTTTCTTAGAACCGTTTTGCTCCATTTTTTGCCCTTTTTGGCACACTAAAGTGACCCTCAAGTTTTTACTCGGTATGGATAGCTCATGGGGTTTCAAGAAAAAATAATTTTGGAGATGATATTATGCTCATATTCCTTAAGTTTTGTATTATTATTTTTAAATATGATCAATTTTTATTTATATATCATCCTTTTGAAGTTGACTATGTTTTTCTGCTTGGAAATCTGTGAACCCTGCAGGTTTTGATTCATTTTGGGCATGTCTGTATGAACCAACTTATTATATTATTTATAAATGATGTTGGATATCCAATATAATGTTTCAATTATTTTTTTCATAGTTATATTTATTTTTATTATTTGAGTACATCAAAGTTGTAAGAGGAGTATCATTTTATGTTGTGGACAGTCTTTCCACCATTTCTAGATTTCCATGCTTTGATAATGGTTTCATAGAGTTGTGATAGGTTATTTACCTTTTTTTTAATGTGTTAAAATTATATCATTCTATCTAAAGTTAATTTTCCAAGCAATATTCATGTTTTAAAATCATTTACCACACAAACACATAATCTGCCTTCATACAAATAAATCACCACTTACAGGTGATTTGAGCAGAGAGTTGTGGAATATTTTATGGTGATAAAGAAAGTAATGAGATTATTTTTTAGGTTATAAAATTGATATATAATCATGATAAACTAATGTGGGCGGCTATTTTGGCAAGAGCAAGTTGAACTACATTCAAGAGGATGACTGAGTATTTTGGGATACAGTCCCTGAAAATAAAAAATAAAGGTCTAAGGGATTTTCATAACCTCTTTATAATAAGTTTAAATAAATACCCAAAGAATTTTAATGTTTGTGCTTGACTTCCCATAGTATAGGTTAGCTCCATGCCAAGAATAGAGGTCAGAGGATGAAGGGAAGATGGTCATTTGGAGCCTCAAAATTGCTTATAAAACACTGAACTCTTTCAATGTTGTCTACAGGTCTGAGTCAAATGAATTTTTTTCTCATTTTAGGTTGTAAATTAGACTATGAATCATATGAAGATGAGTCCAAATAGTTTAAATGAACATCCACGGCAGTAAGATCATTAAGGAGAAGGAGAGATTGTTATTTTGCCTCCCATATAATTTCCCATTACGTACAATGTGGAAATAAAGACCTACAAATAGGGTTTCTCAATATTCTAAGAAGGAATCAGTATAATGAGTTAAAGTGAATGTGTAGTGATTTGAAAGGGTAACATGATGAACCAAACAAATAGGTACCTTCTTCATGAGTATAATGAGCTTCGTAAGCTCTAGACTAAGCAATTACACCTACAACAAAGCTATAAAGGTATATGTCTCATTCAATAGGGGCAATGGAGGGCTCAATTGGAATCACAAGTGCTTGTGAAGGGATAGGAAAGCATGAAAGGAGAAAATACAGTGATATATGACCATGGAGAGTTTTAAGGAGGTTTTTAGCCATGAAATAAGGCCTAAACAATATAAAGTGTACCTATAGGTAGGATAAAAAGCATGGTACCTTAGTCAATTAGGTATGGAGATAGAGTTGTATTTGCTTAGTGTCTTAGTGGTGTTTAGTTCCTAAAAGGTAAATATAAATATTTAGAAAAAAAAATGGATTTCAATATTATGTAAGGTATTAAATCATCTTCATCAAGCTCAAGTAAACCTTATTTGCACTTACCATGTGCACATATAGTCAGTTGACTATGACTGAGATAGAAAGGGAGATGGAAATTGCTATCTAGGGTTAGTATTACATTAACTCAATATGAATAGGGACCCAAACATTTATAAATAACTATAGAGGATTCAATAAATTCCACAAAACCCTTTTTTAATCTTGTCTCATGAAAGTTAACCTATAGGTGCGATTTTAGAGGTCAACACAGTCACAATTAGTAGGGTTACACCCAGTCTTGACTATCAGGGTATGGAAGGAAGTATTGAGAAGTTGAAGTGATTTAAAAAACCAAAACACATTTTAATGACATAAATATTATAATTTCACCCAAATACAATTGAATACAAGAAGAGATAAGACCTTTTGAATTTAAAACATAATCCAAAATAAGGTACAGTTAGGGTTTACACAACAAAGCTTAAGACCTTAAAGTATGGAAAGGGATAAGGGGATTTTAGGTGAAAAAGGAACCTAAGGAGTATTCATAATGAGTATTATAGAATTTTTTTACTCTTTTAAATTTAAATAAAGCAAAGAAAGGGTCCCAAAAAAGCAAAACATAGCTAATTTGGAGAAATCCTACACAGTCTGCCTATGCAAAGTTTGCCTTAGAAATTAAGGAGGTTTTGGGGTCTAGAGACCTTACCAACGGGTAAAAATTTGTAAAAATCATAATTTTTAATTGGATAGGCTCCTCCTATATTTGTTTTTACTGAGAAAATATGGGAAGTTCCCTCTATTTTGTCTCAGATAGAGGGCACTTCCCCTCTGACATAAACCCTATATTTTGACAAAAGAGATAGAAAGGTGAAATAGAAGCCAAGGAGACGATTAAAAGAGGTTTTTGAAGTTATAACGCACCTATTGAAACATATGAAACCTAGATATAAAGGGTGAATATAAATATAATGGTCTAGACTCATAGATTTGCAAGTAGGTATGTTAGACCTTGAAGGGACTTAATGCTAAATGGGGTAGTAAATTTATTTTATCACCTTGGGTAAAATTTATAAAGAATTGGAAAATGTTAATAGGGATATATAAGAGGTTTTTAAACCTTTTTGAGGCAAAGGAAACCATCAAAATTACTTCTAAGTTTAAGAGTACAGGTAAGCCTACTAGGCAAAGATTGTGCCTAATGAGCAATTAGGAGTCACTCATAATCCTAGTATGATATGAAAATTACTATGAATTGGAGAATGTTTTTGGTTTTATATATATGTTCCCAAGATATTTTTATTTAGGTAAAACTAAGGAAAGCCATTTTGGACCTTGAAACCACTTAGACTTGTGTAGAAGGAGAACAAAGAATTGATAAGAGAAGTTTTAATGCTTATATCTTTCATGAGGCATTGCATGAATGGAAAAGGATTTAGGGGAGGTTAGTATGGGTATTTAATGTCATATTTATGGAATTGTTTTCAGGTTAGATGTCTGGTTTTTATGAATAATCCTTAAAAGGTCAAACAGGCCTAAAACCCTATTAAACCCTTAGCCAAGACCACTTTGGGAAAATAGAGTTGTAAATGAAATATAATGAGATTTTTTGGATAGGATAGTGTTTTGAAATTGTATAGGACTCCTTCAAGTTTATCCCCAAACTCTTTAGTTGTACATACTTGTACAAATGGGGGCATAAACAAGGTTTATGCCACTATTTTATGTGTTTTTTAAGTTTTATAAGGATTATGAGCATGAAAATAACTTTGGGAGGAAGATATAGACTTGGTAAAACCTCTAATATTAATTTAATACTCTATATAAACTCCTAAGTACATCAAAAAATAGCTTCATATTAGCTAGTTAAAAATAGCCTAATGGACAAGTTAGTGAGAAGGGTGAAGATCTTGAAATGGGATAATTTTAAGATATCCCTAATGATTATAAGGATATTTAGGTCCTTGAAACATTTAATACACTAACTTTTATGTATTTTCATGGAAAAATTATGCCTTTTTCAAATCCAAGTGTGTAGGGTGCATGAAAAGAGAGTTTTTTGGAGAGTAGATGATAATTGCTCACTTTCAGAGATTTACAAAGGACCAAGCCAAAAAACATTGCATGGAGAGGAATTTATGATGTAATAACACTTAATTACAATAATAATACCTGGTAATAATTAGTTATAAATCATTAAAATAGGGATAATCATACAGACAATTTTTTTGAGTTAGAATGAGGGGTTTCTTGCCACTTTCCATGAGTTTTATGATTTGGATTGACACTTGTATCTATTGAACTTGAAAATTTCATCCTAAATAACTTTATAATACATAAATAACTAATTGTATCAGCTTGAAAATTGTCTTTCTGACCCTTGAACTTCTCTCTTCTTCTCTTTCTCTCAAGTTCTATAAGAACTAACCATTTTGGCATTATATTGGAGGCTCCACCTGAGTATGGCAAAGTCTTGATCAAATGTATAAATTTTGATAAATAATAAAACTTATTTTTACCTCTTCCATGGCTACTCTTAGTGTGTTTAATTTTATGATGGATCTTGCTCAGTGAAAACTATAGATTCCTTGGCATGTTATTCCATTCTTTCACCTATTTAGAACCTCTTCTTGTAGGGCATGTGAAGTGTTATAGGAGATGTTCATGGCTTGAGTAAGTTATTATATTCATTATTTCCCTCATATTACTATTTAATAGTTCTCATATCTTTTCACATTCATCCATAACCTCACAATGTAGCATTGATGTGAGAAGATGAAGACTGGAAAAGTGTATTTTTAGATTGTCCTTTGATTTCAAGTGTAATATGCATATATTTGGATTTAATCATGTTATTTGGTGTATCACCTCCATTATATTTGTTTTATTTTAGTTATCCTTCTCCCTTTTCACTCCCCAAGTTTAGTAGTAGTTGAAATTCAAAGTGGTACATCAAGGGAGCTATCCCTATCTAGAGATTCACCTCATTCCCTAGGCTACCCACAAGCCTAGAGGTGATTCCATTATGCCACTTATATGAGGAGAGATTTAAATCTCCTAAAAGGGTTAAAATATAAGTGACGATATTTTTTGGCATGCTCGATGGGACTCTTATTCCAAGAGGTTAAGATATTTTTGGTGTTGTCTCTCAATAATAAGCCTTTGGAGGCATCTATCAAAGCATCAATGGTGACTCTAAAGTTGTATCAATTGGTCAAGAAGCTTAGGTATTACATTTGAAGATAGTTGATGATCATTTCTTGTGTCCTTACTTCCTAATGAAGTTTCATGGATGACCTTGGTTTTGAGTTTTGTTCTCTACAAGTTGGTGAAACCTTTTAAGCTTGTGTCATTCCCCATCAATATGAACAAGTTCTTAATGAGCCTTGGTGTGACTATAATCAACCTTTTCATGAAGTGTACCAATATTAAAATCAGCCTTTCTATGAACCATATTTTACTCCTCAACAATCCTATGATCCATGGCAGTCCTATAGTCCTTCATTTTCCTCTCTATATGGACACCATGTTGTTGGACAATCCTATAAGAATGACTACCAAGAAACACCTCTTTATTAGCCTCAATATGAGCCCTATATCTCATATCATAATGCCTATCAACCTCAAGGGTATTCCTATGAGTCTTGTCATATGAAACCAAATGTTCCCATGGATTATACATAAGGATATCATTAAAAAAGTGAAGCTCTTACTCATGTAGATGCCACTCCTCCTAATCAGCCCAAGAATTCACTTCCATTAGAACTCACTAGTGATTTCCTCTTTTTCGAACACACTCATAAGACTTCTCTTTCATTCCACAATCCATATCCAATTCCTTCACCTTACACTACATATCATACTCTATCTCTTTCTCCTCAAATCCATGAGCCTATCCATCAACCTTTCACATCATTCTTTCTCAAGGAGGAACCTATCTTGAGAGAAGCAAGTGAAAAAGAGTAAATTGAATTCATGGCTAATCAAGAGGCTCTCATGAGTGATTATGAGGAATAAATCACCATAGAATATTCCCTTGGTGAATAAAAGGATAATCTAATATCTGATGTGTCTATATTTGAAGGGACGTGTCTCCATGAAGAACCCCCTACACTTCACCCTTAATCTGATTTTGAGTTATATGTGCCATGTCCACCAGTTAGTTCATCTTGTCCTCACCATATCACTCTTTGCCTTGATGGACCTATGGTATCAAAACTTAAGGAGGATCAATTGGTTGATAAATAAAGAGAACTCTTAATTGAAAAAAGCCTACCTCCTTAGTAGCCTCATTGGGCTAATTCACATGATTTCAAGATGCCTAGTCTTGGCATCACCATGAAGGAGAAAGAGATGAATGATATTAAATCCCTTAAAGAATACTCTATATCTAATCAAAAGGTTGTATATGATCATCTCAAACATGAAGTGGAATGTGCTATCAAGCATGGAGAACACTTTCAATTCATCTCTCAAAAAGTGGCAGTCCTAGGAGAGTCTCATGAGACCAAGGTAGAAGAAGTAGCTCTTGAATATGGTCATGAGGAAGAATATTTATGGTATAAGTTCAATGCCATATGAAAGGAATTTGATGAGTTAGTTAAAATATCTTCTTCTCTAAAATATTTCATAGCTAATGATAAGACCAATATTATTGATGAGTTTAATGAACATGATCTTGAGTGTTTAACCAAACATGGAGAGGAAGCTCTTTTTCTGGTCAAGATCTTGATGTTATGAAACCACTTAGTGATACTAACATTCAAGAAGTGGGTTGACAATGATGATTGACAGCTACAAATGGAGCTCTTTCAAGAACTTGAAGAACTTTTCCAACTTGAGGGCCAAGTGTATGACATGGTAAAAGAAGAGGTTTCTATAGAAGATAGTGATCAAGATTGGATAGAGTTTGCAATTCTCCTTGATGAGATATAAAATCTTACAACTAAGAAGAATATTAGTCTTGTTGAGAGCACCATGAAAGACAAGAAGGTATTCCTTACTCAATCATAATTTAAAGTTAAAATTGAAGATCCACATGAAAAGGTTGAATATGTTTGGATGCAAGAGGAATAATTATACATTACAGACTTGCTTGAATATGGTCTACTTGAAAGTATGACAATTGAAGTGCCAAAGAATAAGTTTGATCCACAAGACATCCAATCCAAGGAGAATCATAATTTTCACCATGTTCTATCTCATGAATAAGGTGATGCTTCAAACTTACCTTTTAATCTAGGAGGGAGGTATGATTAGTTGTACATAATAGTTTTCTCATGTTTCCCCTAAGTGCCTTGAGCACATGTGTGTGTGTGTGTGTGTGGTTGCTTTCTTTGTTGTGTGTCTTTGCTTTATATGGTTAAGGTAGTATTTTATTAGTCTTTATCTTGGTAAAAGTTTGAGTGAATGGTAAAAGGTCTCTTTATCTTAGATTTAGATCACTCCCAATCCCAATAGATTGATAAGGCTACTGGTCTAGTTAGTATAGTAGGCATACTATCCCTATGAGACACCAATTTGTTGACCAAATTTGACTTTTTAATCAAATTAGGGCACCTATAGAAAAAAATTTCACTTTAAAGGTATATATTGGGTCTAATATGAGTGTCATGGGGTATATTATATTTTAATTAATGTCAATTTATGTTATATTATCCTTGGTCATTAGTTTTCTTAGTCCCTTTAGTCATTTTGGGTAATTTAAGGGGTCAAAACGGTGTATTTAATGATTTTTAAAGATTTATTGGGAAATTTGAAGGCTTAAAAAATATTATTTCATGAAAAATATGTCACTATAAGTCTTAATCCATTGTTGGTAATTGAAAGTTGTAGGTTATGTAGAAGAAAAGGTAGTTTTCTAGTGAAAGAAGAAGAAAATGGCACTTGTACGACCTCCTTGGAAAGTGTCCCACATGTTAAATGGTTATTTAATTCCTATTAACATTCTTGAAACTCATATAAATTATTTAAATGATATTAAAGTGTCATTTCTTGCTCAAAACTGTTTTGCTCCATTTTTTACCCTTCTTGGCACACTAAACTAACCTTCAAGTTTTTGCTTAGTACAAATAGCTCATGGGGTTTAAGAACACATTAATTTGGGAGATGATATTATGATTATAGGCCTTAATTTTAATATCATTATTTTTAAAAATGATCAATTTTTATTTATTAATCATTTGTTTGAAGTTGACTATGTTTTTCTACTTATAAATCTATGAACCCTATAGGTTTTGATTCATTTTGGGAAAGTTCATATAAAATACATATTTCTATTGTTTCCAAATGATGTTTTATTTCCCATATAATTTTTCCATTATTGGTTTCACATTTAGAGTTTTTTATGAGTCAAGTACATCAAAGTTGTAAGAGGAACATCATTCTATGTTGTGGACAGTCTTTCCACCATTTCCCAATTTCAATGCTTTGAAAATGGTTACATAGAGTTTTGATAGGTTATTTACCATGTTTATAAAATTTTAAGATGATATCATTCTATATAAATTTGATTTTACAAGAAATATTCATGTTTTGCAATCATTTACCATATAAACACACA
Source organism: Torreya grandis (assembly GCA_037957365.1). Classification (NCBI taxonomy): domain Eukaryota; kingdom Viridiplantae; phylum Streptophyta; class Pinopsida; order Cupressales; family Taxaceae; genus Torreya; species Torreya grandis. Next base: position 1,648,128 of record JARHVA010002649.1, read on the forward strand.
ATCTACCTTCATACAACTAAATCTCCACTTATAGGTGATTTGAGCAGAGAGTTATGGAATATTTTGTTGTGATAAATGAATTAATGGGATTATTTTTCAGGTTATAACATTGATATATAATAATTATAAAATAATGTGGGAGGCTAGTTTGGCAAGAGCAAGTTGAACTACATTCAAGAGGATGACTGAGTTTTCTAAGACACAGTCCCTAAAAATGAAAAATAGAGGCCTAAGGGGTTTTCATAACCTATTTATAACAGGTTTAAAGGATGCCCCAAAAAATTTTAATGTTTTCACTTGACTTCCCCTAGTATGGATTAGTTCTATGCCAAGAATAGAGGTCAGAGGATGAAGGCAAGATTGTCATATAGAGCCTCAAAATTGCCTATAAAACACTAAACTCTTTCAATGTTGTCTATAGGATTGAGTCAAATGAAATTTTTTCTCATTTTAGGTTGTAAATTAGACTATGATTCATATGAATATGATTCCAATTTTTTCAAATAAACATCCATGGTAGTAAGATCATCAAGGAGAAGGAGAACTATTGTTTTGCCTCCCATACACTTTCCCATTCCATACACTACGGAAATAGAGACCTACAGGCAGGGTTTCTCAATCCTCTAACAAGGACTCAGTATAGTGAGTTAAAATTACATGTGTAATGATTATAAAGGGTAACATGATGAACCAAAAAACTAGGCACCTTCTCCATCAGCATAACGAGCTTCATAATCTCTAGACCAAGCAATTACACCTACAACAAGGCTCTAAATGTATATGTCTCAGTCAATAAGAATAATGGAGGGCTCAGTTAGAATCACAAGTGCATGTGAAGCGATAAGAAATAATGAAAGGAGAAAATATAGTGATATATGGCCATGGATAGTTTTAAGGAGGTTTTTAGCCATGAAATAAGGCCTAAACAATATAAAGTGTACCTACATGTAGGATAAAAAATAAGGTACCTCAGTCAACTAGGTATGAAGGCAAAGTTGTGTTTGCTTGGTGTCTTAATGGTGTTTAGTTCCTCTAGGGTAAATACATATATTATGAAAGAACCAAATGGATTCAAATCTTATGTAAGGTCTTAAATCATCTTCATCAAGCTCAAGTACACCTCATTTACACTTACCATGTGCACCTACAATCAATTGATTGTGACTAAGAGAGAAAGGGAGATGGAACTTACTATCTAGGCTTAGTATTGCATTGAATAAAGATAAAAATGGACCCAAAAATTTATAAATCACTATGGAGGATTAAATAAAGGCCCCAAAACCCTTTTCAAGCTTGTCTCATGAAAGTTAACCTACAAGTGTGATTTTAGAGGTCAACACAGTCATAGTCAGTAGGGTTGCACCTAGTCTTGACTGTCAAGGTATGGAAGGAAGTATTGGGAATTTGGAGTGATTTACAGACCCAAAAACCTTTTCATGACTTAAATATTCCCATGTAACCCTAATAAAATTGGAAACAAGAAGAGATAAGACCTTTTAAATGCAAAATGCATTCCAAAATAGGGTATAGTTAAGGTTTACACAACAAAGCTTAAGAATTTAAAGTATGGAAAGGGATAAGAGGATTTTAGGTGAAAAAGGAACCTAAGGAGTATTAATAATGAGTATTATATCATATTTTTACTCTTTTAAATTTAAATAAATCAAATAAAGGGTCTCAAAGATGCAAAACATAGTCAGTTTAAAGAAACCCTACACAGTTTGCCTATGTAAAGTCTGCCTTGGAAATTGAGGAGATTTTGGGGTCTAGAGACATTAAAAAGGGGTAAAAATTTGTAAAAATAATAATTTTGAGTTTTATATTCTCCTCACATATTTTTTTTATTGATAAAATATGGGAAGTTCCCTCTTTTTTATCTTAGACAGAGGGCACTTCCCCTTTTACATAAACCCTGCATTTTGACAAAAGAGATATAAAGGTGAGCTATAAGCTAAGGAGACCATTAAAAGTGGTTTGTAAATTTATAAAACATATATTTAAACATAAAAAACCAAGATATAAGGGGTTAATATCAATATAATGGTATAGATTCATAGGTTTGCAAGCAGGTCTATTAGACCTTGAAGGGACTTAATGCCAAATGGGGTAGTAAATTTCTTTTTTCACTTTGGGAAAGATTTATAAGAAATTATAACATGATAATAGGGTTATATCAGAGGTTTTTGATAATTTTTTAGGAAAAATAAACCATAAAAATTCATTCTAAGTTTAAGAGTACAGGTAAACCTATTAGGTAAAGATTGGGCCTAATGAGCAATGAGGAGTCACTCAAAATCCTAGCATGATCTGAACATTCCTATGAATTGGAGAATGTTTTTGGGGTTTAAATAGATTTTTAAAAGATATTTTTTTTATATAAAACCAATTAAATCCATTTTGGACCTTGAAACCACTCAGACTTATGTAGAAGGAGAAAAACAACCTCGATAAGAGAAGTTTCAATTCTCATATCTTTTGTGAGGCATTGCATGGATGGAAAAGGAGTTATGGAAGGTTAATAGGGGTCTTAAATAAAATATTTTTGAAATTTTTTTATATGTTGGATGTATATTTTTTATGAACAATCCTTAAGAGGTCAATGAGGTCAAAAACCCTACTAAACCCTCATCCAGGACTAGTTTGGGAAAATGGAGTTGGATATGCAGCATAATTATCCATTTTGGATAGTATGATGATTTTAAATTGTATATTACTCATTAAATATTCTCCCCATAATATTTGGTTATATAGACTTGTATGGATGGGGGAAGAAACATGGTTTCTACCACTATTTTGTGTGTGTTTTTAGGTTCTATAAGGAGTCTAAGCATGAAAAAAAATTTGGAAGGAATATATAGACATGTTATAACCCATAATGTAAATTTAATACTATATAAAAACTCCTAAGTTCCTCAAAAAATAACTTCAACTTAGCCAGTCAAAACTGGCCTAATGGATAAGCTAGTGAGATGGGTGGAGATCTTCAAGTGGGGTAATTTTAAGGTGTCGCTAATGCTTATAAGTTCATGTATGAAATTTAAACATGTCATAAAATATATTTTATGTATTTTCATGGAAAAAATATGCATTTTTGTAATCCAAGTGTATAGGGTGCATGAAAAGAGAGTTTTTTGGATAACAGATGATGATTTCTCACTTACAGAGGTTTTTAGAGGACCAGACCTAAAACCAATGAATGGAGAGGAATTTATTATTTCATTAAAATTAATTACAATAATAATACCTTGTATAAATCATTTATAAGGCAATAAAATAGGGATAACCATAAAAGTAGTTTTTCTGAGCTAGAATGAGGAGTTTATTACCACTTTCCATGAGGTTTATGACTTGGATTGACATTTGTATCTCCTAAAATTGGATGGTTCATAAAAAATAATTTTATATTTCATAAATAAGTGATTTTATTATCTTTAAAATTTTCCTTGTGACCCTTTCATTTCTCTCTTCTTCACTCTCTCTTAAGTTCTATAAGAACTAGCCATTTTGGCATTGTATTAGAGGCTTCACCTGAGTATGGAAAATCCATAATAAAATGTACACCTTTTGATCAAAAATAAAATTTATTTTTACATTTTTCATGACTTCTCTTAGTGTTTTCAATTAGATGATGAATCTTGCTTAGTGAAAACTATGGATTCTTTAGCATCTTATTCCATTCTTTCACCTATTTGCAGCCTCCTCTTGTAGGGCATGTGAAGTGTTCCAAGAGATGTTCAAGGTTTAAGTGAGTTATTATATTCATTATTTCCCTCATATTATTCTTATCTATTCCTCCTAGCTTTGCATATTCATCCATAACCTCAAAATTTAGCATTGATGTAAGAAGATGAATATTGGAGAAGTATATTTTTAGATTATCCTTTGATTTCATGTGTAATATTCATATTTTTGGATTTAATCATGTTATTTAGTGCATCACCTCCATTATATTAGTTTTATTTTAGTTATCCTTCTCATTTTTTACCCCTTGAGCTTAGTAGTAGTTACAATTCAAAGTGGTACATCAAGGGAGATAACACTATCTAGAGATTCACCTCATTCCTTAGGCTTCCCAAAATATTAGAGGTGATTAAATTGTGCCACTTATATGAGGAGAGATTTTTATCTCCTCAAAGGGTGAAAATCCAAGTGACAACAATAACCCTATCAATATATTTTTCATTATCAACATGGTTATCATCATGATCCAACATATGAGATCTCTCATTGGTTTGAGACATCTTATATGGTGGTAGGGGAAACTTAATGTGTTAAATATGCACACATAAAAATATAGATATATTCCTATGTTTCATGAAAAATATTATAAGTATAAAATGAAGAAGTACAATAATCTAAAACTCTAGCTAGTTTAAAACCCTAGGAATCATAAAAAAATTCATTCAAATGAATCAATTTCATGTCAGGTTCACCAAATGTTTAAACCTAAATTGGATATGGGGATATCTTATCTTGGTGTTATAATCTATGGTTATTAATATATAAATGATAATACATAAGGGTGACAATTAGATCTACATCAAGCTAATTGGGTGTTAAACTCAGATATAAATGTAGATTAAATTTATTAAGATAAATATAAAAATTACAACTAAGTTATGCATGGAAATGAAAAATAAATAATATAATTATTTTTTTATAGTTATAACATGGTGTTGGATATGGAATAAGACAAAATTATCATGGAAGGAGATCTTAGAATACTCATTAGATTCTAGATCTGACACTTTTGGCATGTTGGAAACTAATGTAAGCCTCAAATGGTTGCATCGATACTACTATCTAACTTTGACATAAGATTTTTATACAAAATACTTAATATAAAAATATGTGACCATATAAATTCTTATAGGTTTGAATTAACCTTCACTCTAGAGCATTTAGATCTAGGTCATGGACTATCACTCATGAATTCATAAAAACCTACTTTTTTTTCATTATGATCTTGGGTAAAAATAGGTTAATGGGCACATGGTGTTAAGATGACCCAAAAGTATCAATATTAGTGGGAATTATCTACATATATAATACTCCAAAAAATGTCCTCAAACTCATGTAGTTATCGCCTACATGTTGGCTTGTGTGTGAATCATACAATATGTGGAAAATAATTAAAACCATGATGTAACTTGTAAAATTGGGATCTTGGGATGTTCCTTTATTAATTCATACCTATAGATGTGTTTTACCTATGAATATTATGGAAATATAAAATCTTTGTTCAATTGAATGTTGTTTGAATTCTCATTGGTAAGAATACTTGGTATTATTCCTATGTTGCTAGCTGAGGAATGAATGCATGTTGATCTTGTATTTATATCAATACATTTGGAGTAATAACTCACATTAAATAACTTAGGATGAAAATTATGATACATTTTATTTTCAAAATAGATGACTTTAGGGCACTATAAACTTGCATCGGGCCAAGACATTGATGTCGACACTAGTGTCCATCCCATACATTAGTGTCCATAGAGCATAAAAGTAGGTACAAGTTTAGAACTTATATAGATGGAAGATAAGTAAATTTTAAGAATTATAGATAATAAATAAGGCCTTGTTCATAAAAATAATAACAATTATACTAAGATATATAATCCAATGGGTTTAAGATAGATCAGATGCAAAACTTACAGAAGCGAGAAAGGTCTAGAAATGAGAGGAACAACCAAGGTCTGATTTTTTTAAGTGTATAAGACTGAGGTGATATAAAATACATAAATGTTTTATACTATTATCTTTTTAGATATCAATTATATGACATAACATATATGCATTTTCATTATATAAATTGTATACATCTAAATCTGCTCCCTATAACTATTCCATTAATCTTGAATTAATTTTATTTAAAATAAATAACCATTTTCCTAATTAAATATATAAATATAGTTCCATATTATATATTTCTTACATCATACTAACATATTTACACACCCCATGCTATATTAACACCTTGATTATCCCACTAACATTACACTAAACCACTAATCCCACCTCATTTAATAACTACTTGCCAATTTAAAATTCAAAATATTATACCTACCCTACTAGCCAACCTATCCATAGCTTATCCTACATACCTAATTTATTAAACCCCAATAAAACCCATAAACTAATCCTTATTAATCCCTGATCAAATTTAGAATCCTCTAAAATCTAGAGTCTTATCTACTTCTCTAAAATTCTCTAAAACTAGAGGGTTCTTATGAATTTAAAATTCATTTTAAATCCTCTTCACCACCCTATAAATAACCAAGCATGGAGTTTGGTTGAATTAATTTGAATCTGTAATCACATAAAAGCTCTCTTATAGCCTTCATACTCTCATTTCATCCATATTATCCTTTCATTTAATAATCCATTAATCCTTTCATGTTCACTTGAGATCTTGAAGCCACCATTATTAAGCAATCCAATAATCCTTGGAGAATCCATTTAAAGATGTTGGAGGGAAGGAAAAAAGAAGCAAGGTGATGGTAATAGACTTATAATAAGTTATTATTGCTTCTATATTCTCTCTCATTGATGTTTTTGTATATTTTGGGTTAAGTTACTATATATAGGATATTGAATCTATAGCTCAAATTTTACAAGCATACATTGGTGACCACTGTGGGATCCCTCTTTTAAAATAATTCTTGTATGTGTAAGACTTGTTAAAATTATATTGAAATACATATTAGGAATATATTGGGCTCAAAAATCTCAAAATTTTCACATATAAGGAGAGTTGCAGTTTTGATTTATAATTAGTGATTTTGCATCAATGATATTATAGTTCCCAATTGTCACTTTGAATAACCACATGGACTTGACCATTATCCATTAGATTATTTGATATTTTGGTGAAATTTTCAAAATTTCTTCTTGATAGTTATGATTTTGAATATCATCTATGATTTTTCTTAAGCTAATCACAATTTTGGCTTAGGTTTTATATTAGGGTTAACATCAAGAATTTTGATCTCTTTCTAGTTTTTGCACTTCTGATTTAACCTTGTCATTTTTCAGAGATAAAATATTTTTTTTTTCACTTTTAAAATAACTATTACTATTATATTATTCAAAATTTCTCATCCTTACTTGCGCTATTAATTTTTATCAACAATTTTGCTTTTGGTAATCACAGTTTTGATTTATACATAAGATCATTAACTAAAAAGTGGTGATTTGGATCTCTGAGAATTTTATTACTTATGTCTAACTATGGTTTGGTTTTATAAAGGAGAAAAATTTGCTCATACAAGTTCATTACCCCCAAATTCAATCTTTTGTGTACATTGTGCAATATCACTTGTATCTAGTAGTAATTTTGTATCCTAATTACAATTTTAACATTTGAAAAGGTAGTTTTGATAGTAGTTAGATAATAAGTGTTATTTATTTATAAATTTATTGTTGATATTAAGTTTTATACATTATTATTTCTATAAATAATTTATTTTTATTTAGCATTATAAGCATTATTAATAGTTTTTACATATTTTTGTAAATATACTTTAAAAATTATTAGATGCAAAACTGCTTCTAGATAGAGGTGATTTTGATTATTATAAGTGATTTCAATTATAGTTCACTAATAGGTGTTATTTTAATTTTCAAATATTATAGTTTTTATTTACATTCATAAATAATTTAGTGTTTTTATCTTGTAGTATCATCTTACAAGTAATTTTAGAATTTCATATAATTTATTTTCTTACATGTAAAATCACTTCTCAAAAGTAGCAATCCTTATTGTTAAAGTGATTTTTCAATATGATCTATGATATTTAATTATAAATTTTTTATAATACATATAACCTGATAGCATATAATATAATCTATTTATAAAATAATTATTGATCTTATATATTTTGCATAAAAAATTAGAAATTTTTTTATAGGTTGCAAAATTGCATCTCACATTCTACATTTTTTATTAAATAGTTATGATTTTGAATAGCCATAAGTAATTTTTAGTCATTAAACACACATTTACCATGAATAAATATATTAAAAAATCATAGATTGTTCATTTGTAGTTTTAATCTGCTAGTCACAGTTTTGCCTCTCTAGAATTGATTTTGAAAAATCTAACTTTGTGCACTATGTAGAAGCAATTTTGAGGAAGTAAGTGGAAATTTTGACTAACTAGATAATAATAATATTTATTTTTAGGACACATAAGTGAAAGGCCCTACATTATATTGTTAACTTATATACTTGTAAGATCAAGACGTGATTTAAAATTTAGATTTAGATTTTGTTATATATCTCTTTATTTGCTTGTTCTCTTATCTTACACAATAAAATAATTGGTTAAATAATTTTTGTCTACCTAATTTTTACATCAAAATTTTATTTTATAGGGTGAAACATGATGTGGAATTTATCTCCACACATTTTCCTAGTATTTAGGGGTTGGTGACATGGATTGCATCACCATGCATTCAACCATACTATATGTTTTAATGGAGTATAAAAAATAGGGACAACTACAATTAGGCCAATAAGTTGACCCCATAGATATATTCTATGAAGAGAAAGATTTAACTCTCTAACCCAAGAATTAGACAATACCCTACACAAATTTTGGCCCCACATACCTTGCTTATATTAGGGATGGCCCTAAAAATCCTTATTTAACTTAGTGTAGGGCCTTTCTATCATAACAAGCAACTTATTTCTAGAGCTAGTATTAGCCCCCATAGTGACCATCAAGTGAAAATAGGTTGATAGGGTTTCGGAGATTATGTAATGGGTCACCATCTTATAGCCTCACCATGAAGTTGTTAGATGGTCCAGTCATCAAGTTACACACCTAATTAGTTTATTAAATATTAGGGCTTGTGATTAGTGTGAATATGTATATTTTTACTAGACCAATATTATTTTTGAGTTGATTTATCCTCATCCCTTTCTTAAAAAATACCTAGAAAACCCCTAGGATATATTTTCATCTTAGGGCTTAACTTAAATCATTTTCATCTTCATCCCATCCTCCACAATCTCAAGTATTATATTTGTCTTGTAAGTAAGCTATAGTGGTCACCTATCCCTTATTATAAGTGTTGAAATCGTCCTACTCATCACTCTATAAATATTAACCTGATTAAATACTACCAAGGTCTATAAATTTATTATAATCTTGTCATCCACCTGTACATAACTAGCCCTCATTTAACTTTCATCTCACTAGTGTGAATAAAGACATCTAGTCATCTCATTATCTAGTCTCCTTGATATGTTGAATCTTCATAGAGTTATCACATCGGTAATACTTGATCATCATAGTTCATGATCTCAAAGTACAAATTTCACATCTATTATAAATACATTGACCATTTTATTCTAAAATTAAGACAATTTTATCACTCAAAATCACATTTCTTTCCATCTCATATTACATCAACACCTAATAATATCTATATCATTGCACATTACCCACCATGTTGATCAAGAACCATCACGAAATCTTAATATTAGGACAAGGATAAAACCAAGAAGATGATATCCTAAGGACACTAGGTGAATAGAGTGGGGATAATGAATAAAATCAAAGCAGCATGCAGAAACCTGAAGGAAATGAAAGACTCAATAATGAGTTCTTCAATAATGATAAATTTAGAGCCTGATTTGACCAGTCTATATATGAAAATCAAGATCACATCCTAGCCCAAGTCATTAGAATGGGAGGCAAATTACCCCTACTTTTAACCTTAAATTTTTACAACATCTCATTTGACCACCATCTAAACCCAAAAATCCTCTACGCCCACATGTCACAACCAAGAAGAGAACACTGGGCTCATAGATCAAGTAGAATCCCCTCAAAACAATCATATTTATGTTGATAGAATAAAATTTATATTGAAAGATCACCTAGACCATCTAACCCAGAAAAACAATTCACTAGCATCCCAAATCTATTTTAATGCCCAAAGACCCACATCACCTAGAAGAACAACTAAAAACATCAACATTGATCTCTTAAAACCAAAATTGACCCAAAATAATAATCCCAATCATTTAATGGATCCCTCTTTTGCGCAAGATTGGAAAATAATGAAGGAAACTCTTCAACAGATAGATTCTCACACTTAGGTAATGAAATATAGATACAAATACTTATGTACATACCCACTAGACATGAGTATTCTACATATGCCCTTCTTGATACATTTTAAAATTCCAAAATTTGATAAATATAATGGGAGAGGAGACCCTCATGACCATATTCAACAAAATTATGTATCATTCTATGAGGTCGCATATAATGATGCTTACTTGCTTTGAATCTTTCCTAAAAGTCTCACAAGACCTACTCTTGAATGGTTTATGCACTTACCTAAAGGGTCCATACTACTTTTGAATAATTAATAAAATGATTATGAGACACTTTTCCTTCAATATCGAGCATGGCATTTATATATTTTATATCTATAACACCAAACAAATGAATAAAGAGAGTCTCACATCATTCTTACAATGATGGAGAAACCTAGCCCACCACTTCTGATGTACCATCCCCAAGAAAGAGTTGGCTAAGATCTTCATCAATAATATAAATGAATAATTAAAATATCAATTAAAATTACAATGTGCCAAATCATTTGATGAGATAATAGAAAAGGGTATCTAGATATAAAAATCACTTATTAAAAGGGGTACTATTAAGATATATACCCAGAATGAACAAAGTCAAAATCAAGATAATGTTTTTTAGGTAAACCAAATGTCTTAAATAAAAATAAGAATGTAGTTGGGGATGGTGTTACTGATTCAAATATGTAAAAATAGTACACAAATCTTCCCCTACTACCAAAAATCAAAATATATCCAACATTATTGCGCTAAAAGGAAAACCAAGGCCTAAAATAGGGAAAATTCATCTTACTAGTCTTAATGTTCCTGTTGAAAAGGTCCTAAGGATATTAATTGCTACAAATATGATAACTCTCCTAGAGATTAGAACATTGGATAAGAATAAACCACACCTTAATTAGTACCATGATTATGATTTTTATCATTACCATTAGGTAAAAGGGCATGATACTGAAAAGTGCATGCAATTAAGACATTTCATCCAAGACTTGATAGAAAAAGGGGAGATGGAAGTTGAAGGTAAAAGTCAAACAAGCAATATAAAAATAGAAATAGATAATATATCAGGACCCCCTATCAAAGCATGACCAAAAATAAAATAAACTGTTAAGGGATTAGGATCAAGCCTCTAACTCAAATAAAATTGATTACCATTCCATCCAATATCACTGCATCAACACCATCAAAATCAAAATCCCCCAAGAGCCCACAGATCTACCATTACCAATACTTACAAATAATAGGGCTAGCATAAATTGTGTAGTTACTATCAGATGTGGTAAAATAATATTTCTTGGATCACCTCCAAAAGATCCACATGCTTCTTTGTCTCAAAAAATCACCATCCCTAAGAAAGATTCAAATCTTCCTAATAAAACATGATATTATCTAATAGCTTGAGAAGACCCCAACACAAATATCCCTCATGGATATTCTCAAAACTTCTATACATTAGGAGATATTAAATCAAGTTTTGAATGAATTGAAAGTTCTTACGGATATTGACACAAATCAATTTCAAGCCTCGATGGGTCACTTATATTCATCACAACAAATTATGTTTAGTGCCTAGGACATGGCCCCAATAAGTACTTACATAATTATCCCTCATTCATTGAAATATCTATTACAAATCACAAAATTCCATAGGTTCTTATAGATGAAGGATCCACCCTAAATTTGTGTAATATTGAATTCATAAAAAATTTAGGATATTCAAAATCTTTACTAGGGCCTACTATAATAATGATAAAGGCTTATGATGATAATGAAAGGTCATCTCCTAGAAAAATATATCTTCCCATAGCTATGGGGCTTGTAGTTCACCAAATACTAATCCATGTAGTGGATGTTGATCTCCCTTATAACATGCTTTTGGGATGCCCTTGGATCCCTGAGATGAGAATGGTACCCTCCACCCTTCATCAATGCCTCAAATTCCCACATTAAAGCATGAAGGTCACCATCCCATGTGAAATCAAACATTTTTCATAGCTATCAAATGGAACAATAATTTCATGATATTTATTGTCTAAGTAACCAAAGATCGTCCTATAATCCAAAAGATATGAAATATGTATACCTTGATAGTCTATCACCTATGTCATCTGAGTCACCAAAAAACACTCAACTAAAAATTATCTCCAAGGGGTGTGTGGAATATGAGTATAAAAGCCTTTGAGTAGGTAATCTTACACTATACCCACATATTTATGGGTCCCTAGCTATGAGGAAAGATAAATCTATTGTTTATTAGTTTGGATTGACTACTTTCACTAGCACATGAATGCTATCAAAAGAATTTTTTGAATAACTTGATGGTTCTTGGATTATTCATGAATATGTGGCCCTAGATTTTCAAAAGGAAAAATATCCTAGATTAAAAAAAATTCTCCAAAATATAAACTATAAGGGTTAAAGACTGGGTCGAAAGGAACAAGGAAGGTTGGAACCTATTAGTATTCAGTAACATCTAAAATAACTTGGCTTAAGGTATAAACCATAAGGTATTGACCTCAAATCTATCACCACAGACTCTTCTTCAATTCCTAAAGAGTCTACCTCTAATGAAAAAGATGAGTAAGGTTTCATTTATAACCTCTATGAAGACCTAGCTACCATGAACGTATTATCTGACACCATCATTTCCACCATTAATATATCCCTCTGTTACCCTAAACTAATATATTAAAATCAAAAGAAAGAGACATACTTTGATATGTTTCAAAGTGGTGAAGCCATTATTGGGTCTATGGGATCTTGAGGTTTTATGCTGTTAAAGGATCACGAAATGGGATTCACTATTAGTTTAGATTATTCTACCTATTTTAGAAATTAAAATAAATCATTGAATCAAATATAAGATGAGGAATATGATGAAATTTATCCCTCTCCAATTATATAATAAATCTAGCTAAACCCTTATGAATAGGAGCTTTATCAAGAGTTAGTTGCATAATTCCTAGTTGAGTTTGCTTTAGGATAAGAACTACCACCACCCCTAGCATATATTCAAGATCAATCACCTTCCTTAATTGAGAAAGTCATAAATTTTAATATTACAACCAAATAAAATAATATAATAATCAAATTGGGGGTAATTCTAACCTATGAATAACATTATTTTCTTATTAAGCTTCTCAAAGAGTTTATAGACATATTCACATGGAGCTACTATGATATGTCTGTATTAGATCCCACTTTGGTGGTACATCACCTAGTAGTGCTTCCAAATGCAAAACCAATCAAATATAACCTATGAAAGATGCAACCTAAAGTGGCATTATTAGTCAAGGAATAATTACAAAAATTCTTGGAAGTAGGATTCATTTGGCCAATTGATTATTTTGAATGGATTTATAATATTATCCCCATTAGAAAACCATAAGGAGGGATACAAATGTGTACTGACTTTTGAGATATCAATAAGGCATGTCTAAAAGATGACTTAGCTTTACCAAATATTGACATGATCATGGATTCCAAAATATTGTATGAAATACTCTCCCTCATGGATGTCTTTTATGAATATAACCAAATCAAAATTGCTTCAGAAGATCAACATAAAACTACATTCATTATTCCATGGGGGACTTTATGTTATCAAGTGATGCCCTTTGGACTTAAAAATGTATGATCAACCTACTAAAGGGCCATGACAGCTATTTTCCATGACATGGTGCATGATATTATGGAATACTATGTGGACAATATCTTAGGAAAGTCCAAGATAAGAATAAAACATCCAATAATCCTTAGATGAATCTTTAAGAGGCTCAGAGAGTATAAGGTCTGACTAAACCTCAATAAATGTGTGTTTGGGGTCACTTTAGGCAAAATTTTTGGATTTATAGTATTTCATCAAGCCATTTAGGTAGATATTTTCTAAGGTAAAATCCATTATTAAAATGTCCACCTAAAAACTTGAAATAACTAGGGAGCTTTCAATGAAAATTACAAGTCATTCATCGATTCGTATCTCAAATGGTAGATAAATGCCATCCATTTATTCATCTATTAAATAAAGGAGCTCATTTTGGTTGAATTTAGAATGTCAAACAACATTTGATAAACTAAAGTAGTATCTATTGAAGCCTCTAGTGCTCTTCTCACCAATATCAGGAAGGCCATTTATTTTGTATATATCCACTACACCATGTACTATAGGGGCTCTGTTAACATAACACAATGATGAAGGAAAATAATGAGCTATATATTATCTATGTAAAAAACTTATACAAATTCAATTATAAACCTATAGAGAAATCATGCCTAGCCATGGTCTTTGCTTCACAAAAACTCAAACATTATATGTTAAATAACCAAGTCAAGATGATTGCAAAAGTTGATCCACTTAAATACATGTTATCTAAATCTACTTTAACAGGAAGGATGGATAAATGGACTATGATATTAAGTGAATTTGATAATGATTATGTAAATCAAAAATCCATCAAGGGGTAGATTATCACATATCAACTAGTAGTAGTACCTGTAATAGACATGAAACCTTTGACAATAGCCTTCCCTGATGAGCCCATATTAACCACTAATGAATCACTAGGATAAAAACTATATTTTGATAGATCCTTTACTACACATGGGTTAAGAGAGGGAATAATTTTAGTAATACCATAAGGAAACCTAATCCTTAAATCTTTTTAAATATCTTTCTGATGCACTATTAACATCATTGAATATGAGGCATTAATTGTTAGCCTTCAACTTTCCATTCAATTGAATATTTAATGTTTATAAGTTTTATGTGATTCTCAGTTGATTATAAAACAAGTCAATAAAGAGTTCCAAAATAAATATGAGAAGTTACTTCCTTACAAGCAAATGGTTGAGTAGTTAAAGAAAAAGTTCCAATCCATAACCTTTGAGCAAGTACCAAAGGGAAGTAACAAATTTACAGATGCAATAGCCACTATTGGATCTCTAATAGATCTTGTAAAAGATGTGTTTGAAGGAAATTTTATGATTGAACAATTATTATTACATGCACATCAAACTTTGGCTCATTATCAAATCTATGCAATCCTTGATCCTAGTCAACCATGGTACCATGACATCTATGCCTACCTCCATGACAATACCCTTATACCATATCTCAGTCCCCTTCAATACAAATCCTTCATCTAGTGCACATCCCATTACACTATTCTCGATAACATGCTCTATAAGTGAGGATATGACATGACTCTTAATATGTTTAATCTCAAAAGAGGTTGTTATTGTAATTAAGGAGGTTCATGATGGTATTTGTGGAGGCCATATTAGTGGAATGGCCCTAGCCAAGAAGTTGCTCCAGACTAGATATTAATGGCCAACAATGGATCATGACACTTGTCAGTATGTGCACAAGTGTGTAACCCATCAGAAACATGAGAATATTATACATTACCTATCTCAAGAGCTACAACTTATAATGAGACCCTAGCCTTTTTCAATATGAGTATTATATTTCATTGGTAAAATTAACCCTACCTCATTAGATCAACACAAGTTCATAATTATAGCCACAAAGTATTTTACTAAATTGGTGGAAGATATGCCACTCATCTACACCATAGGCCTTCAGATATCTAAGTTCATTTTGAATCAAATCATTTTCCATTTCAGAATCCCATAAAAAATAATATCAGATAATGGAAAATATTTTAAGAATCAAGAAGTGGAAGATTTGTGTAATAGATATTATATTGAGAAACATTTATCCATAGCTTATTACCCCTAGGGCAATAGATAAATGGAAACAAAAAATAAGACACTTATAAAAATACTCAAAAAGATTATTAATGATGATAGAAGAAATTAACGTCTATATTTATATCCTACACTTTGGTCATATAGAACCAACATTCAGATGCTTATTGGGACTAATCCATACTCTTTGGTATATGGAACGAAAGCAATTCTACTAGTTGCAGTTGAATTCCCATCATTGTGTATATCTTTATGGGGCATGATCACAAACAATGAATAAAGAAATGAGCGGTTACAAGAACTATAATTATTAGATGAAAAGTGTTAGAATTATATTGATCACCTTAAGGCATATGAAAATAAGCTAAAAGGCCAATATCATAAGAAAATCCAGTCTTGAGAATTTAAAATTGGTGACCTAGTCCTTAAGGAGAATTAGACTAACACTAATGTTGAGTGAGAAAAGAAAGGAAAATTTGAAGCAAATTGGCTTGGTCCTTATGTTATTTTTGCCAAATTTGGATCTGGTCCATATAAGTTGGCCACTTTAGATGGAGAAGAACTGGATGATCTAATGAATATTATGCATCTTAAATGGTTCTATACCTAGAGGGATTGAAATATTTTATCCTTTATCTCTAAGAACCTATCATTGGGGGCACTCTAATCCATCATTATTTCACATCCCATAATTCTTATTCGTTTCCCATAATTCCACACATCTCATATAATCTACTCATTCCCATATAACCCTGATCCCAAGGTGGATGGAAGATATATGCTTTAGGAGATATGAATCTCAAAAATGGGGAAGATTGATGTTGAAAATGCAAAGGGGGAAACTATTGAAGAGTCATCCAAAACATTTGATCCACTCTAAAATTAATATTTACTCCCAATATACCAATCCAAAACAAATTTGATCTCCCATATGGCTCTTATTCCTATGAGCCTCAATAACACATATATTTACTCACCTCCATTCATTACCTAAACATGTATCCACCTATTCATTAGAAAAAGGGTCATTATTTACCCCTCCTCCAGGATGACTACTATATTTTGTAAAAAAACTTAAATAGAATCCTGAAATTTTTTATCTAGTTTTTGGGATTACAATATCCCTGATTGATCCAGTCTCAGTTATCACTAATCACTATAATCTACCTAGTTTACTATTATAAATATTATTGGTCATTCGATATATTATATCACTTTGTAAATATTTGATTTTCTCATAAAAAGTCTTATTTGCCTATTAGGTCATCCTTTAAATATTTAAATTAGGATTGATTTAACTTATTTAATATTTGCTTTCTTAGGAAAATCTTTTTAACAAATCATTCTCTTTTATTCACAATAAGGTCCTTTTATTAGTCACTCTAAATCCTCTTTCTTTTATCCTTGTTGTTTTGTAAATGTTCATTCCACATAAATATTTGTTGATGAATCCTTTTAGGTCATCATTTATCCTCATATCATTTTATAGACTTTAGGTCATCTTGTCAATGTTTATAGTCACTCTACTCACATTATTAGGACATTTTGTAAATTTGTTACAAGCCCACATATTAGGTTAGAAGTGTAATTAGGTCATGTATCCTTCTTACAAATCCTTTTTACCTAGGTTAAATTTGTAAATACTTTTAAAATCCTTGTAAGTTGTATCTTTGTAAATAAGCCCTTTTAGTATTTTATCCACATATAGATCTTTTTATTAAGTTATTTTTTATTTACATAGTTACGTCATCTTGTAAATATTCATTTCATGTAAATATTTATTGCAAAATTTTTATGTTACGTTGTCATTATTTATCTTTTAAAATCTTTTTTTGTCATTGTAATCATCTTGTCTTGTATTAGATAAGTATGTAAATACTTATGGGGTAAAATCTTATCTTTTGATTTTATGTCTTCCTATTTTCATGATTAAGGAATGAGGATGGAAACAAATGATTACCCATTATGATTTGAGGAATGTCACTAATAGAGTTACTTCTTAAAGTCCCTACACACTATAAATCAATGTGACCTCAACTACCCAAATGTCATAAGTACATCCTAATTAAGTGTAAAAGTAAAAATGTAGTGCTAACATTTCCATGGCTTTAAAACATCCTCAAAATCCTAAAACCCATACCCCTAATCATTAATCTATCCCATTAGACCTTCTTAACCTCTAATTGAGCCATCCACCTCCTTAGTGCAGGAGGATTTACCCATTGTTAATTTATGAGACATGTAATTATATTCACTAAAAGACATCCTATCACAAATCTTAGCACATGTCACGAGTTATTGCCACATTATTCATTCCATTATAACATCACATTACATCCTTTTTATTATCCATTTAATACAACATAAAATTAAATCATAACATAAAATCACTATCCAAATCTAAGTCACTTAAGTCATTATTATACCTATCTATCCAAACTAGATAATCACATCATCATATACATCAAATTAAAATGCATCCACAAGACATAAAATATTAAACCATTTCACCACATATAAATATATCCATTAAATATTATACATCCATCATACATCAACTATCAACATCTAATCACATCATACATGTATAATATAGCAAACACATCACCAATCACATAATCAAAATACATAAACACGCAATATAACATAATAAATCACATCATAATCATATAAATGTCTTTGAGTCCTATAAAAAAACATATAAAAATATGAGCACCATGGACATCCATGTGCTAAGAATGAAATATAAAAGTCCAATACAAATTTAATGTCTCATATTCTAGATCATGGCAGTCCTAGTGGTCTCTTAGGTAGCTGATGCATAGAATGAGAAGAGGTGTTGGCCTTGTATGAAGGCGCTCATTGGTAAACCAACACCAAGACCTCATAAAGGCTCCTATAATATTGGGCCTCCCTTGTCAATCATGATATATGGTGATTCATGTCACCCAAGCCTTGTCTTTGAAATAGAGTATCCCCCTCATCCCTGGATCACTCTATTACCTATAGCTTAGACTCCCACTAGCTCAATTTGGCCTAAATCTGAGCTATCTAACCCTATAAAGCTACTATCTATGTATCTGTTTCCCCAATATACCCAAATCTTGACACATATAAATATGCCATTGAGATATTTGCCTCTATAAATCCTCAACCTAATGTTGATATTTATCCCTCTCTACAATGATCCCAAATATCTCAACCACTCTATCTCTCATTTCTTGCTCTAAGCTATCAATCTTCATTTGATCCTTATCTCTAATAGGTGATCTATAGGGCCCTACAATGCCAAGACCTATCCTTGTCACTCCCTGATCAACCCCCTATGCCTCTATCAATCACCATTAGTGCCTGACCAACCCCATCATCTCCACCATTCCTTCTTACCTGTGTATATTGTATCTTTGCCCATTATCTCCATAACTATACATGAACCTACAAGATCTTCCAAACTACCCCTCTCCTCCTATCCACCCAAAATGGCCTCAAAAGTTTCCTTGATCATCTCTACCACCACCATCATGTGTAAGCTATGGTAACCCTAGGATATGCCATTACTATCTAAAATTTCCACATAATAGGAACTATACTATCATAATCCATAGGAGCTATATCCCTATCAACTATGTCGCCCCACTATGGCCTTTCTTAATCACTTTGATAAAATAGGTGCTCCTCTCTAGGGACATTATGCTAATGGCTAAACTACCACACTCTATCTAACATGTACCTCTCTATAATATAATCTCAGTGCCTTGTCAAGTAACACTCTATCAACATCTACATAGTGTACTTTACATCCTCTAGCCATCCCCAATATACTTGTCTATATGGAATCCAACTAATATGATCATCTATAAAACTATCAAATGCCTATCTATAAAACATCATGTCAGTAGTATGTGGTCTCTAAAATCCTAGGATGATATACCATCCAAATACTAGTGATTGGTTAAGCTTGTGATCTGCTCAGGTACCTAACATCCTCTTGATCGTGACATGCTCCTACGACCAGATCTATAAAATAGTGATGGTCTAAAACTTGTTTCTCCCTTGTAGGCTCCCATATGTATCTCTCTATATAGGTGACCCAACACAATCAAACCCTAAGAAAATACCCTATAATATTATACCATGTCAATAAAAAAATAACCCAACCCCAATTAAAACTAATATCCACTCTTATCTAGCAATAATATGCTAATAACAAGAGACATAAACACCAAAGCTAATCTATCTACAATCCCATCTCTAAATGCTCTGTCAATATTGATTTATGAGTCATGAATCCAGACCTTATAATTTCCCACATAACCACATCACAATTGCACTCAATGATTGAGTCTTCTATTATATTATATTTCCTCTCATTAGTAGTCAGAAGATCCACTGCACATCCTCTAAGATCATTGTCATCTCTCTAATGATAAAGTGGAAGGTGTTCATCTTTGAGTACCACCTCTCCACCAATGTGATAATAAGGGCCTAATCTATCCTAATCGAAGACATCATGGAAATATAATAAAGACCTGACATATCTAAAACCATAAAATTGGATGGTCTAAGGTGATGTATCTCATACAACACCATGGATCATTGTATTCTAGATGCCAGAATACCTAAATCCTCTTGTACCAAAAAAAACCTATTAGCCACTAATCACTACAAACATATACCTTAACTTATATTTTTCCTATTATATCCTTACCCTATCTACCCAACTACCTACTTCATTATTTTTCCCCTTACCCAATTAGCCCTTATCAAAATTGCTATTATCTCTTAGCTCTAAACTATGATTTCATAAAATTGTTAATCCCTTGGTTCCAATTATCAAAATTGCAAGTATTTTATTATGGTTTTGAAATTTCACAACTTACTAATTATGGTTTTTTGAAACCACAAGTCACCCATTATTTTTTTGAGAAATTTCAAGTCACCTATTGTGTTTTTGAAAAATTGTATTTTGCCATAAGAAATTTTGCAAAACAATAGGTCACAAGTGCAACACCATGGTTTACACATGTAGAATCATAACTATGGGCAATGCCCCCAGTTGTGATTTTCCACTCCATGCCTTTTCCCCTAATAAATGCTATATTAAATGTAATAAATGAAAAAAATAACAAATTAGGGCAAGCCACTTACTGCTAGTCTATCCTTTGTAGGTTTCCGTAACTCCCAAACCCTCTTATTGCAATGTGAAGTATGTGAAATGTTGTCCATAGTCTTTAGCTTGAGAGAAATATTTTGAAGATAACCAAGAGTCAAAATGAATTATTTTAGCTCCTATTTATTAATCTTTTAATCTAATGACACATGTAAGGGAGATTATGATATCCTTTTATCGACTGTTAGCTCCAGGACATATGCACGGGGGAACTACAGGTCAATAAAAGGATATAAGATAAGTGATTTGAGATAATAAATAGATTTGATATGATGATTGTAGCTCAACATGATTTGATAAATTTGAGTGACCACAGGGGGATGGAAAAGAAAATTAGTGGTCGAGTTATCCTTGGGAACTAAAAAGTGACCAAGTGTTGCCTACATAGTTTGAAAAGACCTTCGGATGATGTAGTTTTGACTTGAGATGTTAGATGGGGAGTGGGGAGATGGAAGACAATGCCCATAAAAATTATTTATAGGCTGATAATGGTTATGGGAAATGTGATTAAAAATGATTAAAAGATTGATAAATGATTATAATAACCACAGTCAAGCAATCCAACATGCAATCCAATGATCTTTGGAGAATCCATTTGAAGATCTTAGATAGAGGACAAAAATAACCAATTGATGGTAAGAGACTTCTAATAATTTATGATTGATTCTATATTCTTTCCCATTGATGTTTTTGTATATTTTGGGTTAAGTTACTATATATAGTATATTGAATCCATAGCTCAAATTTTATAAACATACATAAACTATTATATTATTCATACAATTGTATATAACATGCTTCAAAGCTTCATATGATACCAAACTTCATTTATGGTATGATTGTAGCCCGTGTAGTGTTA
Source organism: Torreya grandis (assembly GCA_037957365.1). NCBI lineage: Eukaryota > Viridiplantae > Streptophyta > Pinopsida > Cupressales > Taxaceae > Torreya > Torreya grandis. The sequence goes on from JARHVA010002649.1 coordinate 1,669,979, forward strand.
TGCAATATGATTTAAGACTATGCAATGTATCTTTATACTCTTATGATTCTATTAAATATTCCTACCAAAAATAAAATATAGTTTTTTCCTCTTTGATGGGACTCATATCTAAGTGTTGTAGATAATTATAATAGATAAGGGTTAGTTGCAACATGTGAAACCTAGGTAAAATACAACCCATATAGTAAAAAAACCTACAATGACAATAGAAAAAAATAAGGATATAAATAACATGAAGTTGGATACTTGCAATGGAGTGGTTGTAGTCAAGGGGTTTATAGAGGTTGAGGAGGCTATATACGAGGGGGTGAAAGGCCATAAAATAATATAGTTTACTATATATGTGTTAGAAACCACTTGGTGAGGTATTATTCTTAAAATTGTAGAGAAAACCATGGAGTTCAAACTATATAACACAAGATACGACTATGTGCATAGAATTTTTAGACTCTAATAAAGCTGTAAGAAAAAAAAGAGAGGTTATAGACCATGATTATACAATCAAAACAAATTATAGTGACACGAGAAAATAAATATAAATCTATATATGGAGAACATGTAAGCATAGTTTTAAAATATCCAAATAAGAAATTATAAAATATACTATTCAAAAAATGTTGGTAAATTGATGCCATTATGAAATATAGATTTTCAAATATGTACTAATCAACACATTTTTCATTTTAAGTTATATTAGGAATATTGACCCAAAATCATATGGGAATTGATTGGTAAACCCATTTCAAAAATTTGTCCTTATTTCTTTAACTTGAGACCCTAGGGAAGTATGGATCCTTTAGGCATCTTGAGTGATTTTGAGTTTAATGTAGAAGGTTTGAAACTAAAAAAGACTTTGTTGTGTGGATCTGAAAAGAAATAATCCCCCATATGCTATACACTTTGGGAAGAAACAATTTTATAAAGGAAAATGATTATCATAACAATAAATAGTTAGAAGGACGATTGGATGGAGGATTATATGGAAATGGTCATCATTTATATGAGAAAAACACATAAGAAGACTTATGTCATCTTGTTCAAAATAAGTTCATCAATTCATAAATATATTGGCTAAACACATAAGAAGACTTACGTCATCTTCTTCAAAATAAGTTCATCAATTCATAAATATATTGGCTAACATATTTAATATATTGATCCACTAAAATGATTATACAAATCTCATATCAGAAAGGGAGGTATTAAGCTATTATAGACAAGCATTATTCACACACAAAATCATGTCATTGGACGTCGCTTATGCACAAACTAATTTTTATGAGTTATGGTAACTGCTTTTTGAGACCTTATTCATGGTTTTATATTAATTTATTTAGTTTTCAAACCTACGTTTTTAATTTTGGGAACTTTGCATATCTATAGATTTTAGAATTCCAAAACTAGATAGATAGAGTTTATAAAGTTTATATTATCTTTTATTTTTTAAATTAGTATATTATTTATAAATTTTATATTATGGATTAATAAAATATAATGCAATTTTTTCTAAAAGTTTTCATCTTTTAATTTTATGGATTATGAACTTCTTAATTTTTTTAATATATTATTTGTTTGTTTTTTTTAAATATATTGTTTGTTTGTTTTTTTTTTGTTTTAATATATTATTTGTTTGTTTTTTTTTTGGCTATGTAGGGAATATCAAAAACTCCTTGTAGTAGACCAACTCACATATGTTGTTTTTAATATTATTGTATTTTAATTATAATTATTTATTAATTTTAAAATTAGATTATAATATTATATTTATTTTTTAAGGAATATAAATTTTAAATGAGGATGGATATGACAATGATGATGATGAGGATGTCGATGATAGTGCATATGAAATTATATGGAATGATGATTGGAAGTAAGATGAAGATGAATATTAGCTAGATAAATATATGATTTTATATTTCATAATCATTTATGCCCATTATATTTTTTATTTAATGAATTCAAATCATTTTTATGAGTATACTTGCAATGACTATTTTTTATAGAATATTCTTTTGTTCAATATCCATGATGGATGTGGGTTTGTTTGAAATTTTTGTTAATAAATGTAAATTAATAATTTTTTTTCTAAATTATCTATTAATTGTGATTAAAAAATATTATTATATATTTAAACTTAAATTTTTAAATGTTCCAAAAATATCAATCTATTTAAATACATTTTACATATAATTAATAATAATTAACTATTTTAAGAATAATAAAATTCATAAATTATATATTTTATATATGATTTAAATCTATCACATTTTTTAGTTGATCAAAATATTTGATTTTTTTACACACACACACACATGGTAAAATTGAGTTATTATAGAATTCAAAAATATCAACTCTTGTCAGAAAATTTGATGCATATTTTCCTACTAATTGATAAAATTAAAAAATTTATTTGAAAAATAAAAAAAATAAATTTATGTCATAAAAATAAAATAAGGTAACATGCATCATGCCGATTTTTCATTAAAATCTCCACCAAGTACTATCACTAAAATTTTGATAGTTAATATCAACCTCTTCTGAAAACTTGTGTCATGAAAAATAAAATGAAATTATAATTAAATATTATCCCAAAATTGATGCAACTATGAAAACTAAATTAAAAAAATATTAGTGTTGACATCAATACACACTACTTAATATAACAACACTAAAAGAGGTAAAGGAAAAAAATCTTTGATATTTGTTTTATACTAATAATATTTATTTGATATTATTTTTGCATAATTGACTAACCAATTTTTAATATTTTTTTTGTCACCTTATCTCACACTTCTTTCCAAACTTAATAAATTACCAAAATAGTATTTAAATGTTAATTATTTTAAATTTTAAAAATATATAATATTAAAGAATATCATATACAAATTACATATCAATAAGTGTATGTAATAATGAAGTTTATATCGAGGCCATTGTGTTAAGTGTTGGTAGCAATTTTTAACAATTTTTAGATTGCAAATGAGATAATATGTATACATATGCAAACTTTCTTGATAATGCGTAGAGTAATGTAGCATTATGATATGTGATTGTTCAAGTGTTTCAATAAGCATATACATTTACAAATAAAAGTGTTTTTTATATACGTAAGAATAGAAATGCAGAATATTAATATAGATCTAAATAATGTAAATTTGAAAATAGAGCTGAATTTTTTTAGGGTTGTGATTAAAAAAAATAAAATGTACAAATATTAAGTAGGCTTACAAATATACTAACATAATATTGACATTGTTGACATGATAAAATGAAGATGCAATATGATGCAATACATGTTTTCAATTAAAAATTATTGTATCTATTGATTATTATTATGCATGTTTTTTTTTTTCCAATGGTGATTATACCTTCAACATTGTCAAATAAAGAAACATTAGAGAGCATATATGTTTATTATAACTTTTATAATTTTTAATGGTATATGAAAACCTTCTTTTTACATCTGATAATGCCACTTTTAAATTTGTATATATATTTTAAGGGTAAAAAGATTAAATATAATCATATGGCTAATCCTTAATTAACTAATCTAGCTTGTTTTCACTTGGATTGCCTAAAAAATTAATGATAGAAAAATGAAAATTAGTAAAAGACTTAGATTAAATAAAATTTAAGGAATTCATCATCCTTAAAAAGAACAAGCATTAGATTTTAGGAATGAGTATTAAATTTTTCTTAGCATGTCTACATATTTTAAGGTTTAAAATATATAGTTTTGATCCCATATATTTATTTATATATTTAATGTATATTTATTATTGTTTGTTTACACATTATTTGTATTTAACTAAAACTAATTAATTTCTAACATTTCATGACTAATTTATGTTTTATTGTTAAAATTAAATTTTAATCAATAAATTATTTTATTTATTGAAACAACAAATGACATTTTTCTCACATGATAAACATTGAAAGATTGAAAGATTCTTTGGAAAGCTATAAATAAAGATAAACATTTATTGAATTTACAATAGATAGGTAAGTCTACCTATCAAATCTTAACTCCCAATGTCCATTAATTTCCTACAAAGTTCATCTCATAAATTCTATGTGTTATAGTGATGATGTACATCTATTTTCAACTAATGAATCCATTATTCATCAAGACACCTGACCCACCAAAGGCCACACATTCAATCGTAAAGGCAATCAGATCTTGGGTTTGTCACGCTGAGACATCAAAATCATCATAATTATGATTTTTCTTTAAATGCTAAAAATATTACTTAAAAATAGTATTTATACAAGCTTCCATTTCCTTGTGTCATTTAAAATTTAAAGTTTATTGAGAAAAGTTCACATGTGGAGTGAAAAAGGCTTATGGACCATGGATAGGAGAAAGTAAATGCTTGGATATCCAAATGTGTATGCATCACAATGTAGGTTAGCCAAAAACTGATTAAATGTTTAACTTGGGGTTAAAATCCAAAATTATAATGTCTCAATTATTTTGGTGTTAATTGTGTGGCATAAATGTTAACATGTATCCATGTTAAATCAATATTTATGGTTTGATATCCACTATTTTATCATGCTCACTTTTAATTATTAGAGTGTAGGTGTTAGGAATAAATGCAAGGACATGTGAATATTGTATTCAATATTATTATGTAATATCAATATTAATGATTGTTTATGATGTCACTCAAAGAATATTTCTAAATAACTTACTAAAAATATTCCATTATTTATATTTTAAATTTAGGCTAAACTTTATAACTATTTCAATAATATATATTTGAAAAAAAATCAATGGTTGAAAATAAAAGAAGTAAATGCAAAGTGATTCCATTAATCCTACCTTAACAATGACTAATAACACGGATCTTCCTATCATAAATTATTATTTTTATTGAAATATAATTGACATATTTAAAATATAAAAGACTGAAAATTAAAATTTACTTTGTTATTTTAATTTGTATTTTTTATGTTGCATCCATGATAAAATATAAAATTCAAACCAATTTTTTTTAAAAAAAATTGAATAAAATTTAGTGTTTAATCAATTGTTATGAAGTGATTTATTTTTGGATATTAAATTAAAAAAACTAAAAAAGTTTATTAAAATTATAGCTAACCCATTTTAATATTTTGATTGGAAGATTGATTTTTTAATAATATTTGATTGCATATTCAACACAACAAACATGTCACAAAATGAATAATAATAAAAAAAACAAATCACAAGCTAAATGAAACAAGATAAATAAAATAAAAAATGGTTAAAAAATAAGAAAAAATATCTATATAGTTTTTTCTAAAAGCTTATTTAATTTCATTTATGGATTTTGAATGCATCACATCTTTAAAATTAAAAAAGGTTATATAACAAAGACCAAAAAAAGGAATGAATGAATGAAAGAATTTTTTTTAATAAAGTCCATGAGACCAAAAAGTCTTTGGGACTAAAGGCTGTAATAAATCTATTTTATGCTAACACTATATTTTGACACAAGGGTTGTCTTACTAATCATGCAAAATTTGAAACCTCTTCTTGATGCTAACTTTTCTACTATGGATCTTGATTAGAAAAATTGCTATATTATTTAAATTTTCCTCTTCGAATAATTTAGCTAAGTTTTCAACCCTTAATCTATGTCTGTACTTGATGTGAATGTCATTATAGACTATACATTCCATAATAAAGTGTCATTCTATCTCCACTACTCCATTGCCATAAAATAAACAGATTTTCATTTCCCATTTTTTTGGGGTATTATCCACCTACCAGTTTCACATTTAAGATGATGCGAGATATTTCTCAATTATAGAATCAACATCTTTATTTTACATTTGATTTATTCTTTGTGCTTTTATGTGGGATTAAACTCTTTGATGTAGTATGTTTTCTTTTGTCCTAGCTATTTTATCTACATGATTATCCTAAATTTTTCTCTCACATACATTTTTATTTCATCATTGGTGTTTGGAAATTATTATATGATGATGTTTCATTTATTCATTCATTTGTTTTTTATTTCATCAACATATTTTTCCTTCTACTTAGCCCTTTCTCGATTACCATTTTGGGCCATTGATGGTTTTCCATATTTTCCATCTGTTTTAAATAACTTAAAGTTTGAGTCATTACTGTTGCTTCCAATAGAAAATTACATCTTTCAACTAATAGAATCTCATATTAAATCAAGGCTTTGAATTTGAGGCTTATTATACTAGTTTTTAAACAAATTTCAAAAAATCTAAAATGACAAGTCTTTTGACCACAAATGTTAAAAAAGTCAAAATGAGTCAAAAATTGGTCAAACTTATTTTTATTTATCCAAAGACAAGAAGGTAAGTGAAGGAAATGAGTAAAATTTAAAGTCATTTGTCTTTTCATAATTCCATGACCTACCAAGAACAAGGCAAATTTTTATCACTTGTCTAGCAAGCTATTGGAATTTGATGTGTGCTTAAGTACATGGCATAATCTACCTCTTTGTAAAATAACTCCCTAAAACCTAACATGTGTCCAAACACACATCATATCCTAGTACCTCTACAAGGATAGCCTTTGGACTCCACTCTTATTTGAAACAAACATGAATTTTTCTCTTTACTCATGTAGGCCTCAGAACCTAAAATACTATCGAGAAAGCCTTTGGATCTTGATGCTAGTTGATGCACACCAAAAGGTATAACATTACTACATATACTATCTTCACATGTGTATATATTTCACATTATATTTTTAATCCCTTAATCTCTTCCATTTTTTCATTAATCTACTCCTTGCTCCTTGCATTATCCATCCCTCTTTTCTTTTATTTTCAATCTTTCCATTATGTGATTAGTTACATTATAGGTCTATCTATTTTGAGTTTCTTTAGTTGGTCACAATCTAGGGTTTTGATCCTATAGTGATATAGTATAATTTTAAACTATTTATTTGACTAAGAAGGTATATCAAACAGATTTTTATTCTCAATTGTGATTTTTTAAACTCTGATCTAGCCTCAAATAACCTTTTTTTTGAATTGTATATTCATCTAGTCATTATGATTGATCTAGACAAACCATCAAAATTTGGATCTTATTTGGGTATTCATCAGAGTCTAATCCTATGTTAGGCTTATCTTCAAATTTTTTCATGTATCCAAATAGTTCTAACTCTAGTATTTGATTGAACCTTCCTAAAATCCTAACCCTACTTGAAACACTATTGAAACCTATATCATTATTCAACATACTATCAAACTTTGACATACTGCTTAACACCTTCGTAAAATCCAACCCTATTCATGACATAAGTAAATTCTTCCTTCTACATAAACACTATTTGGAACTTGCAATCTTTTCAAACATAATACATACTCTGCTCTCTATTTAGGCACACTTTGGAATCTACTACTTTCTTAAGCATACCTAATTTCCCACTCTCTTTAGAGGATCAACTTAGGTTCTAATTCCTTTTATAAGAAAGTGGTATTCATTAGATGTAAACATTTGGGACTCTAATTAAAGTAACTCTTAAAAAAATTACCCTAAAGAATAGTCCTCCCAAAAAGGGTCCATAATTTGAAGAAGACATAGACATGAAGTATCAGTTTCAAGGGGTTGATCCACCCTCATACCTATATTAAAATGTTAAAGAAATAATAAATACTAATCTAGGTCACATTAACATGGAAGATTTAAAAAATTGAATTGATGGGGTCTATAATATAGACTATGGCAAAATTATCCATGATAATGTATCATCTCAAGTAGTTATCTTCCCAATTTTAGTATAGTGTTCAGAACTAGTCCTAATAATGGATAATCATTATGATGCACAAAAGAGAGAAATCAAGAATTTAAAAGGAGAATATATCTTATGTTTAGGACTAAAAGATACTAAGTACTTACTATAATTACCTGGTAGGAAAACATTTGTTAATTTGACCCCAACATCAACTCAATAATTTTAAGATTCCAATACTAGTTCCTATTCTAAGTGGATCAAAAAATAATGGTTGACAAACCAAAACATATATCAGTAAGAATTCCTAAGAATATTTCTAATTTTGAATTCATGAATGAAGTCAATGATATGATAACACTCTTGCATAGAGTAGTGGGGGGCCCAATTGCAATAAATTTTCAAATATGGATGTGTGTGTAGATCATTCATCAGAATAAGCAATAAATTAATTAGGGATAATTGGTTAATGATTCTATTCATTATTAAATAATAGAGGTCAATACCACTTCTAAATTATACATGACCTCTTATCTCATTTATGTTGTTGCTAGGAGAAGATTATACTATGGATTGAATATAACAGGTGACTTGTAAACTATAAAAATATATGATTTATATCTTCAACTCTCATTAAATGAAAGTGTACATTATTTTCATAGGGTAAATGATGAAATTTTGAAATATGTGATTCAAATGTTTGAACCAAAACCATATAATTTGAGGATATAAATATAAGCCACTATAAATATTTCTAGATGGGGAGCCTGGTTAATCCAAAACTCAGAAGTTCTAGTTGACGAATATTGCAATATCATAGAAATAACACAATACCAATGGATTCTCTGAGAAGATATGTCGTATTACTTAACAACCGCAATACAAAACATGCACTTATCTCTGTGAAGAGATGTCTACCTTCCCCTTTTGGGTTATAATGCATTTATACATATGTTTGAAACCACCGCGGGAGATTACGTGGCTTGAGGAAATAATGGGTGACAAATTAACGTCCCAGCATTAAGATAATACAACGCTCGAGGACATACATCCTGGCATTAAAACAATGTAGTGCTTGAGGATATAACATTAAGACAATGCAATGCTCGAGGATATAATTGCTTGAGGACAAAACAAAATGAGAACAATAAAAAAGTCAAGGAATTAACTGCCACCGAATGGTCACTTCGAATTGTTGCCTGGATAGTTCCTCCCTCCTTGAAAATCAATGGTCCCCATTGCGTCAAGATTCCCCATTAGGTGGGGTAGCTATGTCTTGATTTGATTCGCTATGAGCCACTCACCATGGTGGCTAAGATGGCCTCTTCTGACCACTCGATAAAGCAGAATAGAGCATCCTCTTGTTGTCTTCATCCAAGTATCCACAATCTGATCCTCTTTTACTGGAGCAAGACTCTGTGGATCTAGTTCATCAATGTCTAGTTGTTCTGCCACAACTGAAGTGTCCAATATAGGTGGGTGATATGGTTTGATGAGCTCCATATTGAATATTGGATGCAGACCAAGGTAGGCTGGTAGGTTCAACTCAAAAGCATTTTCTATAACTTTTATGGTGATGGTGTATGGACCATATCACAGAGGCTGAATCTTTCTGTGTGGGCCTGCAAGTTGTTCTTTCTAAAGCTATAACCAAACCTTGTCACCCATAGCAAAATGGTGTGTAATCATATGTTTGTCATGGCATAGCTTATACTTCTGATTCATCTTCTCCAGGATGTCGTGAACTTGTTCCTAGATATGCTACATGTGTTTAATAAACTTGGTCACTTTTGCTGCCTCAGAGCTTCCATGAGCTGTGTAGTCCATGGTGGAGTATGGAACAACTATATCAATTGGTGCCATGGGTTGGAACCTGAAACATAATTGGAAGGGACTGTGCTTGGTCGAGCTGTGTAGTGCTCAATTGTATTTGTGTTGGATGAATGGAAGTCCCTCATCCCATGTGCATGGGTGTTTGGAGTGATACATTTGAATCATGTGAGCAATCAAGTGGTTGACCACCTCAGTCTGACCATCAGTCTATGGACTTCATTAGCTTAGTATCCATCCTTTTCCATAGAGCAGACCAAAAGATGCTCAGGAACTTGCTATCTCGATCTGAGACAATGGACTTGGGGAGACCAAAATGGAGCCATACATGACTAAAATATACTTGAGCAGTTTCCTCAGCAGACATATTTTTCTTACAAGTAAGCATAATAGCCATTTTTGAAAAAAATGATCAACTACCATAAAAATATAGTCCTTGCCATGTTTGGAAGTGGGCAAACCTGAGAGGAAATCCATTGAGATGGATTCCCAAGGCCTGGTTGGTTCTGGCAATGGCATGTACAATCCTTGCTTCCTATTTTTTGGCTTGGTGATTGCACACGGGGTGCAAGATTTGAGATATCTTTCCACATCTTTGCACATATGGGGCTAGTAGAAGTGTTTCTGAAGAACTGCCAATGTTTTTTTGAAACCAAAGTGGCCAACTATCCTACTGAAGTGTGCTTCCCATATCATCTTTTGCTGCTCTACAATAGGAACACAGATGTGCCCCATATGGAAGAGGACATTATTTTGAAAATAAAAGTTAGAAACATGCTCACCTTTTTGGAGCACTTGATATGTGTTAGCAAAGATAGGATTTACTTCATACAGAGCACCCCAAGTGGCAGTCTCATGTCTGCATAGGTCAAGCACTATTGTGAGTGTAGTAATTGGTGGGTAGCTTAGGTAATTTACAATTGTATTTGAGCTCCCCTTTTTGTGTTTGATTATCAGGTGGAATTTCTAAAGACACGTGGCCCACTTTTGGTGCCTGTCATTTATAGTTTGCTTTGTGTCTGGATGAATTCCAATGGTCTGTGGTCAATGTGGATGACTATCTCTTTCCCCAGGATGTAGTGTTTCTAGTGTTTATAGGCTTGTACAATGGCGTAGAGCTCCTTATCATATGTTGGATATTTCCTGGCTATATCAATGAAAGTTTCACTATGGTATGAAACAGGATGGCCATGTTGCATGATGACAACTCTCATGGTATATTTAGATTCATCTGTCATCAACTCAATTGGTTGATGTAAATTTGGCAAGGAAAGAATAGGGGCTGAGTAGAGTCTGTTCTTCAAATTCTCAAATGCCCTTTGCTATACTTCACACCACTGAAATGTAGCTTTAGCTCCTCCTTTAGTCACTTGGGTTAGTGACCAAGAAACATGTGAAAATCCAAGAACAACCCTGTAGTAGAAATTTGCAAGGCCCAAAAAGCTGTGAAGCTCTATGAGGGTCCTTGGTGTGGGCCATTCTCGAATACCCTGAATCTTTTCTGGATCGACGTGGACTCCTTCCTCATTCACAATGTACCTAAGGTACTGAATTGTTGCCATTCTGAATGTGCATTTGTCAAGATTTGTGTATAACTTGTGCTCTCAAAGAGTTTGAAGCACCTTACAGACATGTTGCAAATGTTCTTCCCATGTTTTGCTATAGATGAGAATGTCATCTAAGTAGACCACCATGAATGAGTTGGTGAAGGGTCATAGGATGTCATCCATCATCCTCATGAAGGTTACAGTTGCATTAGTTATACCAAAAGGCATAACCAACCATTCAAAGAGCCCCTCTTTAGCTTTGAATGCAGTTTTATAGACATCAATGGGATCGATGGGAATTTGGTGATAACCAAATTTGAGATTGATTTTAGTGAAGAACTTCGCACCACGGAGCTGGTCCAATAGGTCATCGATTATGGGGAGAGGGTAGTGATTCCTCATGGAGATTTTATTCAGGGCTCAGTAGTCAATGCAGAGCCTCCATGTTCCATCTTTCTTCAGTGCCAAGATAATTGGGATACCACAAGGTGAAGAGCTTGGCCTGATGTGACCCCTTTTGATCAATTCTTGAATTTGTCTTTTTATCTCATCATTCTCCAAAACTGATCTATGATACACAGGATTGTTAGGCAAAAGTGATCCTAGGATTAAATCGATAGAATGTTGTACCTGGTAGTACAGTGGAAATCTTGTAGGTGACTTGAATAAGTTAGCATATTTTCTTGTGATTGATCCTATCTGCTCTTGTTGTTATGTTGATTGTGTAGTTAGGACCACAACATTGGCCTCCTTGGATCTATATGGTTTGACCATCATGAGAACAAATTGCTTTGTCTTCTCCACCAATCTCTTGCATTGCTTAACACTGATCAGGGAAACAGATGTGGAAGGTGGTACCTATGGTACCCTATAACAACATGTTCCAAGAGTGAGGGTGATCCTTTAGGTTTGGAATTCATAAATGCCATGCTGCTCATACATGAATGATTGACCAAGGAGGACATCACAAACATCTAGATTGACCACATCACACAAGACTTCATCCTGGAATGGTTTTATAGCATATGAAAGAAGGCATTGATGGGTGGCACGAAGGTCTCTCCCTGGGCTTAACTACCCAATACTATATGGCTTTGGATGAGGCTTCATGGATAGACCTAGACTTTTCACAACTTTAGCTGAGATTAAGTTCTTTTGACTCTCGCTATCAAGAATGAAATGTAGAGGCTTGCCTTTTACCCATAATTTGGAGTGAAACAATCTTTCTTTGTCATCTGGTCTTTCCTCATGGGTTTGTGATGAAGCGATGATGGTGTTGGGCTCAACATCTACAATTTCTTCTTTGTCCTCTTCGATTGTAGGTTGTATATGAGGTAGAGTAGTAGACGTCGAGCATTGTGACTCGGAGAGCAATGACTTGATGGCTTGACATTCTTATTTGGAGTGAGTTCTAGTTTTTTGGTAATGACACCATTTTCTAGCCTTCCCCTTATGGGATTTCTTATCCTAAAACTCGTTTTGCTTCTAGTTTCGGCCTCATGTTTGACCTTCCTTATTATTTTTCCCTTTTGAAGGTTGATTCTTCATATTATTCCTACCATGCTTCTGTTCAATCTTTACTACAAATTTATATGCCTCACCAAGGGTTTCCAAATTGAAGAGTTCCATTTCCCCTCAGATTTACCATTATAGTCCACCACGATATTTGAGACTTTTATGTTTCTCACTATCTTCAATGCTTAGTCTTGCAGATAAAGAATGAAAAGCATCTGTGTAATCTTGCATAGATTGGTCCTTGCCTTGGCGGAGTTATTACCACTATATGTATAGATCATCATACGCACCAAGGGGATAGTATTCTTCTTTTACTACTTTCATAAAATCATCCCAGGTGGGTTCCACTCGAAGGCCAATGATATCCAAATTGAACCTCTTTTTGTACACTTCCCACCAGTTTTTCATGGGCAATGATAATTTCAAAAGAGCAAAAGTGATCTTTTCTCCATCCGTGAACTTATTTACTGAGAAGTAGGATGATAGTTGGTCCAACCAATTTTCCACCACATCAACATTGATTTTGCCTTCAAATGTGGGAATATCAAAATTTACCTGAACCTTGAAGGGTATTGGGGCATTGAAAGGAAGCTCCCTCAATGAGGAGCCCAGCTATGTAGCCACAGAGCCAGAATTTCCCATCAGAAGTGTTTGAAGAATTTGAGTAAATTGTTGGAGCATCTGCACTTATTGCTACTAGAGGGCTTCATTCACCATTTCCTTGAAAGGATCAGATGTCTTGGTATTGTCTGCTATTTGAGGTCATTTGGGGTGCACAGGGGGAGTGTCTGGAAGCTCTGTCGCTTCCCACCCAAGTTTCTAGTATCCTAACCTCATTCTCAGGAACATACACTCTCAAGACAAACTGCTCTGATACCACTGATCCAAAACTCAGAAGTTCTAGTTGATGAATATTGCAATAGCATAGAAATAACACAATACCAATGGATTCTCTGAGAAGAGACATCGTATTACTTAACAACCGCAATACAAAACATGCACTTATCTCTACAAAGAGATGTTTACCTTCCCCTTTTGCGTTATAATACATTTATACATATGTTTGAAACCACTACGGGAGATTGCGTGGCTCGAGGAAATAATGGGTGATGAATTAACATCCCATCATTAAGATAATACAATGCTCGATGGCATACGTCCTGATATTAAAACAATGCAGCGCTCAAGGATATAACATTGAGACAATACAACGCTCAAGGATATAATTGCTCGAGGACAAAACAAAATGAGAACAATACAAAAGTCAAGGAATTAACTACCACTGAATGGTCACTTCGAATTGTTGCCTGGATCACTGGTTCATATAGTTCTTAACTTTCACTTATTTGAGAATCTATGTTTGTGAGATTATTTCATACATGATTCCAAGGTTTATAAACATTTGGGCCTTAATGGAAATAGTAAGGCGATTGACTGAGACACATAAGATCTTATCTAACAAGCATAAGTCTAGAATAAAGTTTACTATTTTTATTGGTCAGTACACACATTCATTTTTGGCTAAAGTAAAATTGATTGATGAATAAATGTCTCAAGTCACTATTTAGTCATTCAAAAACATGACTTATTTTGATGCCAAAGGCCTAATTTATAATATTCATGGTTATTCATATCAACATGTGCATCACTTCAAATATTTTTGGATGTATTACAATGATGAGAAAGATGTGAGAATTCATGATTATTCACAATTCACTTTTGAACAGGTCATTGCATTTGATTTAGTAGAAATCAATAAGAATATAGTAGATGATAATGATTCATTGGAACCCATCTATAAGGAAGAAGTAATTGAATCAAAACCTATTCCAAGAGTAGATTGACACACAAAATAATTTACTTCACTTATTGATAGAACCCAAGTTGTATTAAATATGACTCTCAAATGATTGAAAATCAAAGGTATCAATGTTGATATAATAGGATTTCCTCCTCCCATACAAGAAGTTGAATTGGGAAGTTTTTATCAACAACATCAAAAATAAATAGGAGCATCTTCATCAGCAAAAACTTTAAAATACTCAAAATAAATTGAAGCACAAGCATAAACATAAGTTATCCCATGAGCTATTCCATTAAAAAAGCCACTTAAGATTAAAATAAGAAGGTGAAGTGAAAAGTTATCTATAACTCAGAGCATTTGAATTCTAGGAAAAAATCATTTTGATAATCTTACCTAGTCCCAAACCTTGGTGACTAATACTACACAATAATTTTTGGCCTCATATACATTCTATCTATTTCTATCTTATGTTTCCTCTTAGCTTGATGCTTAATTAACTTTGCCTCTTTTTCAAAATGTTGAATTGCCTCTTGAATATTTTATTAAAACTTTAATTGAAACATTAGAAAAAGAGGAAGGTGAAATTGTAATAGAAAAATATCAAGACTTACAAACTCCTCCTCGTCCCCTTGAGACTAAAAAGAATTCAATATTAATATTGTGCAATAATGTCCTAGTACATAAGTTCCTGATTGGTTAAATGAGATAGTAAAAAAAATAAAGAAAATTATGCAATCATAGGTGATTGATTTCATCATTTTGATAATTTTTCCTCCTCATGCAGTCAAGAAGCCAAAAATAATTTCAATAATAATCATAGATCAAAAAGGGAATAGATATACAGAGTTAGTGTTTCTTCATGTTGAGAATGATAAAGATAATGTTAAAGATTATGATTATCAAATCACAAAAGTGCACTTAGGAAAAGATACAAGGGAAGGTGTGAAAGAAAATGTTTAGTCTATAACTGGCACATTGCTTGAAAAAATGGACCAAGACAAAGTAACCAAAGGACAAATCAAAGAAAAGGTTGACTAATTGACATCGATGGTACATAAATAAGTAAGGCCAATTCAATATTCCCTTTAGTTGTTAATCAACTCTTATACTCTAAAATACTAAATACA
Source organism: Torreya grandis (assembly GCA_037957365.1). Lineage (NCBI taxonomy): Eukaryota > Viridiplantae > Streptophyta > Pinopsida > Cupressales > Taxaceae > Torreya > Torreya grandis. Next base: position 1,685,510 of record JARHVA010002649.1, read on the forward strand.
TAATAAGAAATTGGGCATATGGTCAAGGCAAAAAAATAATGGTTCGAGAAGATTTTGTAGTAAGGCATTGCTACCATTCATACAGTGATGATCATGTGTTTTGAAATCTAACCAAAGTATGATAAAAATTTGAAGTTAAAGATAAGTATGCTTAGGAAGTACAAAAATGGAATAGATTAATTCCCAAGTTAGAATATTTATCCTATACTTGTCTATATGACCTCATTCAAGAAGAGGTTATTCAAAAATAAGAAGTTGTATACCTCATTGAGTTTCTAGGAAATTCCAAGTTTAGGATTTGTATTATCAAGGAAATTATTAAAAAATTCAATGATTCTAAGTCAATAGGAGCTGATGTTCTCCTTGAAATAATGGGAGGAGTAGGGAAATTGAATTGCACATAAACTAATGATGATGGGAAAGTGGTTTCTGAAGAGATCATTATAAATCAATTTAAAAATAATATTAAGGAAATCTTAACTCCTAAAGATGAATTCAATTATAGGTAAATTTAGAGGTTGATCAAATATCAAAATAAATTGGATAATATTGAAGCAATTCTGAAGAGACTTCAAGGAATAGCTCAAAATATGATGACATACATTGTGATATAGAGATAGCTTTGACATATTTAGATGGTCTAGATGGATACAAAGTACTATAAATCCTATAAAAGTTTGATGAATACTAGGAAAGGAAGTCACTACTAAAAAAAGAGAATCTCCAGATCATCCTCAGTAAAGAATAATAAGGATAGTTCATCATCAAAGTTTAACAAGTTTCCTACTTATAACTGTTGGTTGTTGGGGATCAACCAACAATATGATTACACTTTTGAAAGCAATAAACTGCGAAATTAAATCAGATAGATAAGTAACTAGAATGATAAATAGCAAAGAACAAGAGATACGAGAAACCACCCTAAAAACTTGTATTAAACTCTTTACAGAAGGAATACAATTGAAGAAACTTCTTTCTTCCACACCTCTCTCAGATGTACAGATCTCTCTTTAGATCTCTATCCCTCAAGAGCTCTCTCTCTCAAGTAAAATCAACTCCAACAACCTGGATTGATTTTCCTATACAATTTTATACTATTCTTTCAACATTCACATACAATGAACTACTACAATAATAAGCTAAGATCTAACTCTACATATAGAATTAGGAGACTTGAGCATGCACTTACAACCAACAGTTAAGCCTCTTGAACAAGGGCTCTAAAAATAGTCTTACTAATAATAGAGACGCAGACTTAAGACTAAGACTTAAACTCATCATGTAAACACTCAGTTCTATCCATGAAAATAGCTTTTTGGACGCACAGGTAACTGACGCCAGTTCCTGCCTACTTGCCTGTGACCGACGTCGGCCGATCCCCTGCCGATGCTGGTATCTCTTTAACTGCACCTGACCGACGTCGGTCACTCCTGACCAATGCCGGTGACTGTGTAAACCTACAAATTTGGTAATGCGCTCATATGTGAAGCTTTTAGGCTCCACACCTTAACAATCTCCCACTTGGAGATAAACAGTTGCACCAGTACCTATACAGCAACATCTTCTAGCTCCTCCATCTTCAACTCAATCATGAAGACCAACAGAAGTTGAATGAAGATTCAACTTCTCTTTTGAAACCGGCTTGGTTAGCATATCAACAAGATTCTTGTTTGTATGGATCTTCTCCAGCTTCAACTCACCATCTTCCAATGCCTATCTTATGAAGTGGTACCTTAGCTGTATGTGCTTTGTTCTTGAATGAAAGGTTGAATTCTTAGCCAAATGCATTGCACTCTGACTATCACTATATAATCTGCAACTCCCTTGCTCCTTTCCAAGCTCTTCCATGAACCGTGTCATCCATATCATCTCTTTGTTAGCCTCTGTGACTACAATATACTCTACTTCTGTAGTTGACAAGGAAACAACCTTCTACAACTTTGAAATCCAGCTAACTGCCGTTCCACCTACAATGAAAACATATCTTGTGGTGCTCCTCCTGCCATCCAAATCACCTGCCATATCTGAATCTACATAACCATGTAGAGAAGTATCTAAACCTCCATAACACAAGTGCCTACTGCTAGTTCCTCTCAGATATCTAAGGATCCACTGAACCGATTTCCAATGTTCCTTACCTGGATTGGCCATATACTTACTTACAACTCCCACTGCTTGGGCAATATCTGGTTTAGTACAAACCATTGCATACATTAAACTCCCCACTGCGGAAGAATATGGAACCTTACTCATGTACTCTACCTCATCATGTGAATTAGGACATTGTTCTTTACTCGACTTAAAATGTCTAGCCAAAGGTGTGCTTACCGGTTTAGCATCCTGCATATTGAACCATTTCAACACCTTGTCCACATAATCCTCTTAAGACAATATCAACCTGTGATTTTTCTTGTCTCTCTTAATGCTCATGCTAAAGATTTTCTTTGCTACTCCCAAATCCTTCATAGCAAATGTTTGAGCTAATTTCACCTTAAGCTCAGAGATATCTTGCATGTGTGATCCTGCAACCAGCATATCATCTACATACAACAATAGAATAATATATCTACCATTATCCAATCTCTTAAAATACACACAATGGTCAGATTGACACCTACTATAGCCATGCTCAGTCATAAACCTGTCAAATTTCAAATACCACTGTCTAGGAGCTTGCTTGAGGCCATACAAGCTTTTCTTCAATCTTCACACTAACTTCTCCTTACCTTTGACCTCAAATCCTTCCGGCTGTTCCATATAAATTTCCTCATCCAAATCTCCATGAAGAAATGTTGTTTTAACATCTAGCTGCTCAAGATACAAATCCTCAATAGCAACCAAAGACAGTACAATCTGTATAGAAGTCATTTTAACAACAGGAGAAAAAATCTCACCAAAATCAATACCTAGCTTTTGTGCAAATCCTTTCACTACCAATCTGGCCTTATATCTCATCTGTCCATTCTCACCTTCTTTCAATCTGTAGGTCCATCTGTTCTTCAGTGTCCTCTTACCAGCTGGCAACTCAACCAAATCCCATGTTTGGTTCTCTCTTAAGGACTCCATCTCCTCAACCATGCCACGCTCCCACTAACTCTTGGACTCCACCTGTAATGCTTCTTGAAAACTCTCTGGTTCTCCACCATCAGTTAGCAATAAATAGAATAATGAAGGAGAATATCTAATTGGAGGCTTACTTACCCTTTCTGACCTCCTGATGGGCGTCTAAGACTCATTCTCAACACGCTGTCCACCCAAATTCTTTGATAGTGACCGACCTCGGTCACTTCTAGGCCTGTTACTGGCCAACGTCGATTTTGCTGACCGACATCGGTGCCTATTCTATTGACATCGGTCTCTGTATGACCGACATTGGTTTCTGTTCTGCCAATGCCGGTTCCTTTCCTGTCGACGTCAGTCTCTGTGTTTTCTTGCAAGTGATTATTTCTTCTTCTCGCGAGCTCATTTTGGACCGTCACCTCGTCCAATTCACCATTGCTCTGCCCAGATTGATTCAGCTTCTTTAGCTGATCACTATACATCACTTTTTTATTGAAAACAACACCATGGCTCATAATTATCTTGTTAGTTCCTAGATTCAAAAATCTGAAACCAAAATCATCTCAGCCATAGCCAATAAATGTGCACCTCATAGACTTAGCATCTAGCTTCTTTCTATTTTCCTTATCAATGTGCACAAAGGCTTCACAACCAAAAACTTTGAGGAATGAGAGATCTACCTTTTTACCTATCCATGCCTCTTCCAGAATTCCACCATCCAGAACTATAGAGGGTCTTTTGTTAATCAGGTACACTGCAGTGTCAACAGCTTCTGCCCAAAACTCTAAGGGTAAACCAACATGCAATCTCATACACCTTGCACGCTCCATAATTGTTCTATTCATCCTTTCAACAATTGCATTCTACTGAGGTGTCCTTGGAAGCATTCTTTGTCTATGGATTCCATGCATATAACAATACCAGTTAAACTTATAGCTGCAGAACTCACCACCATTGTCAGATCTCAGGCACTTCAATCTTATGTCTGTTTCATTCTCAACCATAGCTTTCCAAATCTTAAAAGTCTCAAATACATTAGATTTATTCTTAATACAATAGATCCATACCTTTCTTGTAGCATCATCTATGAATGAAACATAGTACTGTGATCCTCTAATAGAAGCTACCTGAGCCGGTCCCCACATGTCTGTGTGAACAAGCTGCAACTTATGCTTCTTCTTTGTGGACCCAGTCTTGAGAAAACTCACTCTCTTCTATTTTCCAAATACACAGTGCTCACAAAATTCTAGATCCATGCTTTTCAAATCTGAAAGCTTACCTTTAGACTTAAGAATTGACATTCCCTTCTCACTCATGTGGCCAAGCCTTGAGTGCCACAATTTTGCATCCACATCTGAATTAGATAATACAGAAGGAGAATTGTTAGTAACACAATTACATAAATAGAGAGTACTTACTCTCTTACATCTAGCCATAACAAGTGCACCTTTGGTCACCTTCCAAGATTCTGCTATGAGAGTTACTGTACAACCCTCATCCCCTAATTTTCCTGTAAAGATCAAATTCCTCTTCAAGCTAGGAACATGCATAACATCTCTCAATGCCCATGTGTTGCCATTCTACATTTTCAGCTGTACTTTACCTTTGCCAATAATTATACAAGGCTCATCATCCCCTAGATACACTATTCCAAAATCTCCATGGATATAGTCACTAAAATATTCCCTATTAGGGGTAGCATGAAAAGTTGCACCAGAATCTAATACCCAAGATTCTATATTATTATGCAAAGAGAATATTAAAGCATCTTGTGCAATACTTGCAACCTTTGCTTCTTCTTTTCCTTCATGTTGATTGTCCTCCTTAGGCTTTGACCAGGAATCTCTGCTTATGTGCCCCATCTTTCCACAATTCTAGCATTGTGGCTTCCTACCATTTCTGGATTTGGATCTACCTCTCCCCTTAGACTTAGATCTTGATCTCCCTTTCTTGCTCTTCTCTTTTTGCCTCCCCCTTCTCTCAAAACTTAAAGCGTTCCTAGATGTCTCTTATGTGCTTTTCCTATGAATTTCCTCATTTAAGATAACACTAACAACATCCTCTACTTTTAAAATATTTGAAGCAGATGTAATATTACTAACTACCATTACTAAGCTATGCTAGCTTTCAGGGAAAGAACATAATATTAAAAGAGCTTTTATTTCATCATCAAACACAATTTTGACTAAACTTAATTGATTTACAATTCCATGGAAATCATTCAGGTGATTAGATACAGATCCACCTTCCTACATATGCAAATTAAATAGCTGCTTCATAAGATATACCTTATTAGAAGCTGAGGTTTTTTCTTACAAATTTGCTAAAGTAGTCATCAACTCTACCATTGTTTTTGCCTGTGATAAATTAGATATCACAGTAGATGCTAGACTCAGTCTTATAGACCCCAGAGCCTTTCTATCTAGAACTTCCCATTCTTCATCATCCATGTATGTGGGCTTCTTTGCAATCCCACCTAATGGTAAGTATAGATCTTTCTGATACAGATAGTCCTCTATCTGCATTCTCCAATGTTGATAATTTTTGCCATTGAACTTCTCCATTCTTAGTTTACTTTCTTCTGCCATTGCTTCTCCCACTCAAATAGAAATCCCTGCAGAAACTCCTATGAGTAACCTGTAATCAATACACACTACACAGATCTGAACCACTTGTTGATATCAAGCTCTAAACCTACAACCAAGGCTCTCATACTAGTTGTTGGGGATCAACCAACAAGATGATTACACTTTTTAAAGTAATAAACCGTGGAATTAAATTAGATAGATAAGTAACTAGAATGATAAATAACAAAGAACAAAAGATATGAGAAACCACCCTGAAAACTTGTATTAAACTCTTTACAGAAGGAATACAATTGAAGAAACTTCTTTCTTCCACACCTCTCTTAGATGTACAGATCTCTCTTTATATCTCTATCCCTCAAGAGCTCTCTCTCTCAAGTACAATCAACTCCAACAACTTGGATTAATTTTCCTATACAATTCTATACTATTCTTTCAACATTCACATACAATGAACTACTACAATAATAAGCTAAGAAGATCTAACTCTACATATAGAATTAGGAGACTTGAGCATGCACTTACAACCAACAGTTAAGCCTCTTGAACAAGGGCTCTAAAAATAGTCTTACTAATAATAGAGACGCAGAATTAAGACTAAGACTTAAACTCATCATGCAAACACTCGATTCTGTCCACAAAAATAGCTTTTTGGATGCACAGGTAACCAATGCCAGTTCCTACCTGCTTGCCTATGACCAACGTCGGCCGATCCCCTACCGATGCGGGCGTCTCTTCAACTGCACTTGATCGACATCGGTCACTCCTGACCGACGCCGGTGACTGTGTAAACCTGCAACTTTGGTAATGCGCTCATATGTGAAGCTTTTAGGCTCCACACCTTAACAATAACTTTTGGAGTCATTCTTACAATTTTTAACTACATATTTTGTAAATAGTAATATACACATTGTATGTCATGAAAATCTTAGATGTTTATTTTGTAAATTCTATGTCATGCAAATTTGTCAATGCATTTTCATAAATTGTGTAAATTTTCTATTGTATTTTTTCAATTCATGTAAAAACACCAACACATTTTTGCAAAATGTGCAAATTACTCAATGTGTTTTTACAAGTTTTCAGGTTGTGCAAATTTGCTATTTTACTTTTGTAAGCTCCTAAAATGAAAAAAGGTGGTTATAAATTATAAACACCTAGTTCAACTTATAAATACAAATTTGAATCTCATATTAATGGTTCTTTATAGTTATGAATTTTTTGGCAAAATATAGTAAGAGGAGATTGTATCTATAGCTCAAAGATAATCAATATATGGAAAATTTTTGCAAAATTTTTGTTCAAAATATCTTCATGGATAACATATGTGTGTACACCCATATATCTTTGATTATTTTATTTCAAAATGTTGTTGATATTATGATTAATTAGTCCAAAATATAGGTGTTTTGCTGTAGAGTTTCTTTTTTGAATCTATATTCTTAATTTCTACAAATAGTGAAACGTTGGTGGGATGAAAATATTGATTTTACAATGAAATAAAAGATAGTTGTCATATTCTTGTTATCGTTAGTAGATAATAATTTTGGTGTATGTTGTATGTTATTATGAATATGTAATTTCTTTGCTACCCATTATATGAGAAAGTTTTCCTTTTATTTAATTCATACTCCTTTTTTGACATTTCTAGTAAGTCTCTGAGTTTAACCCACTAGTCTTGTTATTATCCTACTTCTATGAATGTATATTTCTTGTCATTCTTATTTTATATTTTTTTATATCCCCTTTTTATAATTAATGGTTAAAATTAATGTCCCACTAAAAACCATTTTTTTATGAATAGTTTTCTTTACCCTATTTATTTTAGTTTTCAATAAAGGTAGTTATGTCTGTTAATAGGAGAGGGAATTTATCCTATGACTGTTGATGGAAAACCTTCATTTATCTTATTGAAAAAATTTCACACCAATAGTTTTTTGTGCTCACCTAGGGAACATTTTTTCAACAATCATGCAACCCACATTCTGAGATGTTAGTCCATATGACTTTGACATCAACTCAAGGACCAATCTATCAACCTAACCTAGATTTGAAACAACCTATAGGATTGAATATTATTTCACATATTAGATAGTTTGCCTAGGATCATGATGAAGTGTTTGTAGCTCATTTTAAAATTATTATAGTAATTTTGAATAAAAAATAGATCGTGTAGAAAAGACAAAGAGGTTCATTACACATAGAGAGACCCATAGATCTCAAAAAGTAGTTCACAATTAATAAAATTCATTTATGACCATTTTGCCTATTTAATGCCTTGATCATCAACCTAGTTTACATTGGATATAAGTTGCATAAGAAGATATTTCTTTAAGTCTTTGACAACTAGCTTGAGACAACAAAATAAGTTACACTTAATTCAACATTGTCACCATAGTGATAAACATAGAATAATATTATGTTACCATTGTCTAAAGAAATGATAAAACTGCTTCAAAAAGACAAATAAGAAAATAATCACAAAAATTAGATCATATAGAAACTCAAATAATTTTTTCAATAAGAGTTTCTTCTCATGACCATCCCAACAATTCAAGCACTAATACTTCAACCAAATCTTGATTGGTTAAGTGAGAAGGAGGAATATACTTTTTTAGATTTGAGAGCATTTATGTGGGACAATAAAACTAGAACAATATGATTTCATAGAGATTTTGAGATATTAGAAGAAGAATAAGATCATGTCATTTTGACACAAAGATATGAAGAACTAGTTGCATGTAGATTTTAACAAAGGGGACTAGCTTAGAGAATTAATTGATTCAGACTGGTTCCTCATCTATATTAAATATTTCAAAACTGGTAAAAATGATTCATTAGAGTAAGTAAATCTAAGGGTGAAATCAATGATTTTTATCAGCTATAATAAGCCCCAAACTTTAATTTGAACCTTGCATAAAAAGGTAAACTCAAGAGAGAAGTTAGTCTCCCTTCAACTCTTAATAAAGATAAATAGTCACAAGTAGAAAAAAACAATTCAATCCCTTATCTTATCAGATTTGGTTATCCCATTACAATTAGTCTTTCCAACCATGGCTCGATAATGGTGTAACATAATTGGTCCATTGGCTTTAGGATAGTTTTATGAACTTATAAAAAGTTCACAAAATAATTTTTAAAAATTCTTAGGTAATGGTAAACAACATACATATGAACATATTTTTACTTTATCTATAGCATGTGAAATTTTGGGGTATTGAACATGAATATATATATTAGTAAGACTATTTGTTATAACTCTCCAAAATGGAACAATAGATTGGTTTTATCATCTTTCTCTATGAGTGATAAATAATTGGAATGATATGAAAATCAAGTTCAAAAATAGATTCAAACTAACATAAGATGCATTATTGGCTCAACTCACTCAAATTAAGAAAGAAGATTACAAACATAAGAGAGATTTTGTAGCTAAATTCAACAAGCTACTTCATAAAATATGAAAAACTATTAAGCTAACATATGATAATAAAAAAATGGTTCTTTATGATTTCTTAATTGCTAGAAGTGAGTTATCAATTGAGAAGGACTAAAGTAGTTGATTTAAATACAATCCAGACATTAGCCATTGACATCAAATACGATATGATTATAGTTGGAAAACTAAAGAAGTAAACATCAAAAGGTAAGACACATAGTTTAGGTTAGTCTTCAAATAAATAAGTTTTTCAAAAAATGGATAATGATATAACAACTTTGAAAAATAAACTACTTAAGAAAACATCATTGTTCTTTATCAAGATATTACCAAAAGAAAATATTTACCTTTTCAAGGTAATCATCCTTAATTGCAAGATCCTTAGAAAAATCTTGAATTAGAATCTCCTCCACCACCAAATATAAACTCACTTGTGAATGCCATTTCAAAAATGAAATGCATTTGGATATGAATAAGTCAAAAAATAAAAAGAATAAAAAAATCTAGATACTCAAGAGTGTGAAATTAAAGAACCTGGTGGTGACTCTATAAGTGCATTCTTATAATACAATTCAAATTAAGATGATTATGAGAATATTGTTGAATACATGAATAGTTAGTCATTTTTAGTCTTCATAAGAGTTAATAATTAGAAAAATAAACATAGTGATGGACAAGAAAAATCTACAAAAGCCATTATTCCATGAGGAATATTACCTCCTATTCTGATGGAAGGAAAAAAACTAATGGATAAAATAGGTGAGTCTTCCCTAATCACTACAATTGGTTATTCAAAAATTAATTCTCCTATCAATAATAACATTAATCTATGTCAACTTGTAGAATGTTCTTATTCCACCAGCTTACCTACTTTTAATATAATTGAACATGTCATTAAAACTAAAATTCATATGTCTCAAACTGAATATTTGAGAGCATATACAAATCAACTAGATATGATAGTAGATTTCCTTAAAGGAAAAAATCTTAGTCCTAAGAAGACTAATGTCAAAGGAATATTAGCCACCCCATCTTCTTCTAATCTAGTGATTTCTATGGTTATAGTAACTTTCAAGTATAATAAGGTTGAGCCTTTTTACATTTCCTTATTCCTTAAAGGATGTAAAATTAGTAACTAAATAATTGATATAAGATCATTTGATAATGTAATGCCTGATAAATTTGCTCATGAAATTGGCTTGTAAAAAACATTTGGTCATTGTTACTTGATGGAAGAAAATCAAGTTTCACTTGTTGTCCCAATCAAAGATGCCCAAGTTTTCATTGCATATTTTCCTCAAAAGAGGATTAAGAATAACATTACATTAGCAAACATCCCATCAAAATGTGGCATTTTATTATGAATTTTTTTGTAAAGAACTTGATGGTAAAATATAATTAAAATTATCACAAGAAATAATCCTAGTCAAAGGGGTGAAACAATGCCTTGAATAAGAATGGAAAACAAAGTAGACAGTATAAAAAGTGGAAGATCCTAGGGTAGATATCTTGTATGAAAATTTAAGAATAGGTAATTATTTTTTTATGTTATAAAAAAGATCTAGATATGCCACAAATCATGGAAATCAATCTCAATGAAGTCTGGACATTATAATTTGATGCTAGATTCTCTTCAATAGGATCTAGTGCAATAATTATTCTAATATCCCTAAATAAGGAAATAACCCATTTTCATTGTAAATTTTAGTTCATTTGTATTGAAAATACCACAAAATATGAAGCACCTTTAGATTATAGGTTGCATAAGAAATGGGAATAAAAAACCTAAAAGTTTTGGGTGATGCAAAACTAATTATAAAGTAGATTAAAGGACAAAATTAGGTAAAAAATAACCAATTGAGACATTAAAAAAATAAATTATGAGATAATATAAAAAAAATTGATGCATTATATATTCATGCTATCTTAAGAGAAAATAACTCCATTTTAGACACACTTGTAGTGTTAGCTTCATTATTCATTCCATGTTTAGGAGTTGGTATAGATAAATACATGATTGAATTGGTGTATCAACCTAGTGTACCAGATAATTAAGAGAATTGATAATTATTCAATGATGATCAACAAATATTTCATTCATCAAAAAAGATAATGTGTTCAAAAATTTATACTTCAAAGGTAATGATTCATCATACAAATAATCTTCATCTCAAACTCAGATGGAAGGTATTACTAAAGAACAAGATGAAGGAATAATAAAATTCAAAAGGGAATAATATTCCTAAAATTTTTCTCTCATTGGAAGAAATTTTTGATAAATATGACATATTCATCAAAAATATGATGCAAAAACATTCCCTTGGTTTAGCAAACTATGAGAAAGTGAACATTGGATTTGAAGAATAACCCATGTTGGCTAACATTGAGAAATGTTGTTCACTATAAGAAAAGAGAAAATTTGTTAGGTGATTTTAAGAATATATAAAAAATTCTTTCATATTCCTATGAATATATAAATTCTCTCTATCTAAAATAAATGCAATATATAGTTCATCTAAAACTTGATGTTAAGCCATTCAAACAAAAACATATACAATATTATTCAAAGATTGTAGAAATTTAGAATATTTTGAATGAAAAAAACCTATTCATCATTCAAATTAGATCACCATTATAGTAACAATTCATAAAAAGAATGGAAAAATTAGAATTTATGTTAATTTTAAAATTTGAATCAAGCCTTTCTAAAAAAATGATTATCCATTGCCCATCATAGATCAAGTTCTTCAAGCAGTCACATGTTTAGAGATGATCTCAATATTGGATGGTTTGTTAAGTTATAATTAAATTGAGGTTGATAAATAATATCAACATAAATTAGATTTTACAACCCCAAGGGGCACTTTTTCATATCAACAAATGTCATTTGGATTGATTAATATGGGAGCTACATTATAAAGGGCCATGGATCTTGCATTCAAAGATCTAAATAATAAGATAATTATTATGTACTTAGATTATCTAACAATATTTTCAATAAAAAGAGTATATCATTATGAACACCTTAAGAAGGTATTTGAAAAGTGTTAACTGCATGGCATTTCTCTCAACCCTAAAAAGTCCATTTTTTGGGTGACTAAATGGAAACTTATTGGGCACATTATTTACAAAGAAGGGATCATGATTGATCTAGAATGAGTTGAAGCATTTCAAAAGCTGTCTTTACCAACTAATAAACTGTTAGGAATTAGCTTTTATATTTGTGTAAATTTGGGTATTTATCGAGAGGTAAATAGTAATAGGTTGTCTGGTAGTTATATTTGGTAGTAATATTGTTATAAATAATATTATGATATTATGTTAGAATATTATAGTTGTTGAGATATATTGTTAATGAGTTATACCAATATATCACAAATAAGAGTTTGCATAATCATAGTATTCATGTGAGAGAAATTAGTGGTGAAATTATAGGAATCATAATCTTATATATTTGTAATGTGTTCTGAATGATTATTCAAAGAGTATGTAGAATATGATTATGTTGTGTTTAAAATTTGTCTGTGTATGTTTGGATCTTTTGATTAGTGTATGAGTTAATTCCATTATTGTCTATTTGAATTCACAACATTGGTATCAAAGCAGTGTGTGATCTTTTGCATAATGGAGTTTTAAAATATGTCAAGGGGAAGCCATACTTCTCAAGTGCCCCTGTGAATGGTAGTCACTTAAGTGAGAAATAATTTTTAAAATACAAATTATCATTTGTTTAGTATCAAGCATATTTTGATCATTTTGTGCCATACGTAGCAAGAATATTATATCCATTATCATCTCCTACCACATATACTTCTGTTTTGATTCATCTCAATTTTGTTTGACTCATATAAAGTCTCTATGCTTCTAGTTTAAATGCTTGACCTACCACATTAGTCAGAGTTTTGTATCATCAATTTGTTCTAATCTTGCTATGCATACTACTAGCTCTCAGATTGATGATATTTATTTTTTAAGATTCAATGACTGTGAATAATTTTAGAAGGGCTCAGTAGCTTCTAAATGATCTAGGATATATGCATCACTTAAATTGGAAAATAAATCAATCTTCTGATCTACCTTGCCCACTAATCTACAAACCATGCATAGTGTGAGAGATTCTATGAGCAAAGAATAAGCCATCTAATACACAATAGATCTAAGCATAAATATTTGGATTTATGCTCTTTTCACAATTCATCATTAAGTTCTTTTCATTCACTTCCCACCTGTAACCAATCCAACTACTCACTACCTGCATGCATGATATGCATCATTTAGACCCTCATCAATACATATAAACAATAGATAGATGTACAATGCCCCCCAAATGTTAATATGGTATGCATCACCATGGTCTATGTAGTGTTGATTCATTTTTTTTAATACTGGTCAATAGTCTATTTTTTATTTAGAGCCTATGTTTATAACTTTCTATGTTCATAGTTTATTAGGTGATAAAGAATTAATTTTAGTTTAAGGTTTTTAGAGTCATTAGCTTGTTTTATAATTTTTATGTCAAAAGGGTTTAAGAGGTTTGGTATTGATTTAAAATCCAATATTGGATTTTTTATGTTTATATATTTATTTATGTCATTTAGATCATCTATAGCAATAATCATTGGTGATAATTTCTCTAAACAATTTATTGGTTATTTGTCAAAATAAAAAAGAGTCTTTATGTTTAGATATGTCATTTAAAACAAAAAATGGTCATAGTTTATAAAGTTTGTGTAATCAATTAATTTTTTTTTGATGTCATCAATGTCAATATAGGGTTATCAAAAAGTCTTAAAAATGTCAAAAGTCATAATAGTTATTATTATTTATCATTATTTTAAAAAGTCTTTTAAATGTCATTTGGTCATCAATTGTTATAATAGATGCATTATCACTTGTACGTGACATCCAAATTATAGAGGGGTTTTCTCCTCATAAAATTCATACAAATGAGCTCCATTGAGATATCAAATGAGTAAGTAGTGAGATACTAGAGGTTGGAGGATACATAGAGGTTGGAGGTCTTTCAGTGACCTCTCATTAGTCGCCAATGATGGGGCTACACCAATGTTTTGGTGACATATATAATATGGTGTGTTTTTAATTTCTACTATGTGTTTTTAGAATAAGAATATAACAATATGCCTATTCAAGATATGTAATTTGTGTGAAATTCCATCATAATTCTTTGATGTGAGAATATTGTGAAAGGATAGAAAGCACCAATGTAAGTTAGTTTATGGATATTTAAAGGTTTTTTGGTAGAGATCCATAAAACCATAGGGGGTGAATAGTGTTTTGGTAATAGTTAGGAGAGCAAATACTGAAGAGATCCCATGACTGCCTTAATTTTTTATGGAGATGACCCTTAGTGACACGTCCATTATGGTCATAAAAGAAATGTAGGATGCATTCCTTTTCATAATAGTGGTCATGTGAAACAATATTATGTTAGTAGTATGTAGACCTAAGAGTATGTAGTGGCATACGGTTCTATTCATGTCAATTCTTAGAGGTAGATGGTGTTTTTGTTCATGTCAAGGTTTTTGGTAAACATGTAAAACCATGGAAGGAGTGAGGATCTCTTTGTAGCAAGGTCATGAGAAAAATAAGAAATTATACAAGGGATGATCATACTAAATATAAGAGTGTGAATGTTTTTTCACCATGTAAAAACTATGGGGGGGAATGTTAGGAGTTAGCTTTTACATTTGTGTAAATTTGGGTATTTATTAAGAGATAAATAGTAATAGGTTTTTTGGTAGTAATATTGTTATAAAAAATATTACGATATTAGGTTAGAATATTATAGTTGCTAAGATATATTATTAATGAGTTATAAAAATATATCATAAATAGAAGTTTGCATAATCATAGGATTTTGAGTGAGAAGAGAAACTAGTGGAGAAATTATAGGAATAATATTATTATATATTTATAATGTGTCCCAAATGATTATTTAGAGAGTATGCACAATATAATTATGTTGTTGAATTTTTTTGTGTATGTTTGGATTTATTGATTAGTACATGAGTTAATTCCATTATTGGATCTTTGAATTCATGACACAAACTAGGTGTAAATTCATTTTTTGGGAAAATGATTTTTCTAAGGAGATTGTTTTCTCAGTTTGTAGAACTAACCAGGAAAATTGATGAGATGATGAAATAAAAAACCTCATTTAAATGGAATAATGATGGAAAAGAGGCATTTGAGAACATAAAAGTTATTATTATTCATGCACCAATTCTAGTTTGTTTAGATTTCAAAAAAGGGTTCATCATTTATTGTTAAGCATTGGAACATACTCTCTTAAACATATTAATTTAGAAGAATGATGAAGGTGTTAAATCTCTTATTGATTTAATGAGTTGTATTCTTAAGGAATATGAGCTAAAATATTATCTAGAATAGAAACATGCATACATATTTGTAAAAGTTGTAAACCAGTTCATATATTGTATTCTTCATTCACATTCTATTATGATGGTGCCAAGTATAGTAGCAAAATCTAATTTTGAGTCAACAGGATCTTAGGTATAAAATAGGTAATTGGATAACCGATTTCAAGGAATATTATCTTAAAATGAAGTTTATAAAATTGATTTAGGGGAAAGGATTATGTCAACTCATAGTAGAATAGATAAATTCTTAGCTAATATCTTCAAAAAATTATAATGATCAAAACAAAACATATATCCCCTTTGTCTTATTTGTAGATTCTACTAATGATTGGTTTACAAATATCACATTCTTTTTGACATATGCAGGATGCTTATCTCATATAGATACTAAAATACACATAAAACTCAAGCTGAAATCTATAAAATACATTATTTAGGATGGTACATTATTCAAAAATAGTATTGATGGTTTTTTCTTGAGATGTGTTGATAAGTGACAACAAAATAATCTCTTAAAATCCTTTCATGACCAAGCTTATGGTGGACACATTTTTAATCTAGTAACAACCTACAAGATTTTAATAGCTCACTATTATTGGATTACACTATTCAAAGGCTCATGTGAGTGGGTAATGAAATGTGAGGCATGTTAACAGTTTGTTGGATGACCAAAACTTACAACATTTCCTCTCAAATCAATGGTGATACAAGACTATTTACAATAATGGGGTTTGGATTTTTTAGGAACTATGAATCCCCATTCAAGTGTGATACAAAAATACGTTCTTGTTGATATATAATTATTTAACCAAATGGATATAATCCATCCTAGTCAAGCAGACAACTTCATAAGTTGTTTGTAATTTTATCGAAGAGAACATCTTGGTGAGATATGGTGTTCCACAAAAATTCATAATAGAAAATGACTCAAATTTTTATTATTTAGAGTTAATTGTATTTTTATATGGTTAAAACATCTCATTTTCCCACTCTTTAGACTATTAACCATAGGGAAATGGTCAAACTAAATCAAGCAATAAAAATCTTATCACTATCATTCGCAAATTGGTTGATGAAAATTAGAGGAAATGGCACGAGAAATTGTATGATGCATTATGAGTAGATCACATAACATTTAAGAAATCCATATGCATGTATTTATTTCAATTAATTTATGGGATTGATGTGATAATTATGATAACACTTGAATTGCCTACACTTCAACTAACTAAGGCTATTGAGAATCAAAACTTTGAAATTACCTTGTAAAAAAGAATTCTCTATTTAAATAAGCTTGAAGAAGATATGTCCCAAGTTTACATAATTTCCTAACATAAAACTCAAGTCAAAATCCTCTTCAAAAAAAAATTAAAGATAATGAATTTTTAGGTGGAGATCTTGTTCTTCTATGGGATAAACACAATGAACCGAAGGGAAGTCATGAAAATTTTGACCTATTATGGATGGTCCCCTTCAAAGTTAGTCACTTTTGTAGAGACACCACCTTTACCTATATTATTATCATGGCACACATTTTCCATTACCCTAGAATAGGCAATATCTTAAACATTACTTCAAGTGAAATTAGGTTGTCCCCTGCATGTAAGTATGTGTATAATAACTTTGGTTGTGTTTTACTTTATGTTGTCTTTCTTGTATTGTTTTGTGTTGTGTTGTTTTATTTCATTTCATGTATTTTTCCTTGTTAGTTGGTTTTTATTCCTAGACATCTCTTTCTTTGTCTGAGTTCTATCATTTTATCAAAATTCATATGACTTTGTAACCCAATGGATAATGCATTTGTATATGAAACCAAAGTTTATAATTTTTATATCATCCCTTTAGTTAAAAGTACCTAGTTAGATATGGTTATTGTACCCATTTTAAAAAACATGTCAAAAAAGCTAAAATGATAAGTATTTTAACTGAAACAATCAATAAATTCACAATGAGTAAAAAATTGGTCAAAGTTATTTTTATTTGTCTTAAGTCAAGAAGGTTAATAAAGGAAATGAGTGAAATTTATTTAAGTCCTTTGCCTGATCAGAATTCCATGACTTGCCAAGCATAAGGTAGATTTATATCACATGTCTAATAGGATATCATAACCTAATGTGTGCTCATACATACATTAGAAATCGATATGTGTTCAAGTACATGTTAAAATCTATCTCTTTGAAAAAAATTCTTGGAACCCCATGTATGTCTAATTTTGATACCTCTACGAGCACACCCTTCAATTTATACTCTTATTAAGATCACATGTGGACTCCACTCTTTGTTCATGTAGGCCTTGTAACTTTACATACTATTGAGAAGGTTGTGGAGGTTGATACACCCCAAAATTTCTGCCATTACTCTAGTTGATGTCTTCACATTCATGGATATTTCACATCCTAATTTTAATCCCTTAATTTTTCCATTTTTTTCACTAATCTAATCCTCCCTCCTTGAATTCTTCATACCTCCTTTCTTCTATTTGAAATCTTGCCTTTATGTGCTTATTTGCATTGCATGTTTCTCTATTTTAAGTTTCTTTAACTAGTCAACAGCTAGGGTTTTGATCCTACAATGATACAGTATAATTTTGGACTATTTAATTGACTAAGAAGGTATCTCAAATGGATTTTTATTCTCAATTATGTTTTTTAAAACTTTGATCTAGGATTTAAACTATATATTCATCTAGTCAGTGGGATTGATCTAAAAAAACCATCAAAATTTAGATCTTATTCAAGCATTCATCAGAGTCTGATCCTCAATCAAGCCTATCTCTATATTCTATCATATATCCAAATATATCTTGGACTTCAATATCTATTTAATCCTTCATCAGATCCTAACCCTACTTGAAACATTATTAGAACCTAATGAACTATTAGACTCTAACCTAGATTTTAACACCTTTGTAGACTTTGAACCTACTTGTGACATAGGTAGACTTTGCCTTCTGTATAAACATTATTATTAATTCTCAGTCAACTCAAACATACTTTTGAATATGCCTTTTGCATGAACACTCTTTTTACTCTACCCTTTATCTAGGCACACTTTGGAATTTACTACTTACTTGATCATACCCACTTTCCCACTCACTTCACAAGATCAACTCAGGTTCTAGTTCTTTTCATAGGTATGTGGTCTTCATCAAATGTGAACATTTAGGACTCAAATCAAAGATAATGTTAATAAAATCACCCCAAAGTAAACTCCTCTAAAAAAGGGTCCCTAATTTAAAAAAGACACAAAAATTAAGTATCAGTTTTAAGGGCTTGTTCTACCCTCATACCTAAATTCAAATGTTGAGGAAATAATAGTAATTGATCTAGGTCACATCAACATCAAATATTTTTTGAATATAATTAGTGGGGTCCATAATATATAATGTGGTCAAAGCATTCACAACACTAGATTAACTCAAGTATCTACCTTCCCAATTTATGTACAGTGGCTAGAATTAGTCCTAGAAATGGTTAAGAATTATGATGCATAAAATAGAGAAGTCAAAAATTCAAAAGGATAATATATCTTGTGCTTAGGACTAGAACACATTGATCACTTGCTACAATTACCTGATAGACAAGCATTTACTAATTTGACTCCAACATCTGCTCAAATTTTTTTGGATTCTAATAATAGTTATTATTCTAAGTGGGTCAACAAATAATGGTTGACAAAACTAAAACACACAACAAAGGATTCAAATAAAATAAACTTTAAGGAAACTCATATTACCTAAAAGGAACATGTATTATATTTTAGGAATGAGTATTAGATTTTTCTTATCACATCTACATATTTTTAATGTTTAAAATATATATTTTTTATTCCCATAAATTTCCTTACATATTCAATAAATATTTAATTAATCTTTATTGGTGCGTGTTTACATGTTACTTGATATTTAATTAAAATAAATTTGTTTATAACATTTCATATGACTAATTTATGTTTTATTGTTGAAGTTAATTTTTAATTAATAAATTATTTTATTTATTAAAATAATTAGTGGCATTTTTCCTACATGAAAAGCATTGAAATATTGAAAGCTTCTTTGGAAGGTTATAAATAAAGATAGACGTTCATTGAATTTTAAATGTATAGGTAAGTCTACCCTTTAAATCTCAACTCCCAATGGCCACTAATTTCCTATAAAGTTTAGCTCACACATTCTCTATGCTATAGTGATAATGCACATATATCTTCAACTAGCAGATCCATTATTTGTCACAATGTTTGACCAACTAAATGATATAGATTTGACTGTAAAGGCACATCAAATTTGGGGTTGGTCATGCTAAAATGTCAAAAGTATCATAATTATGATTTTTATTTGAAAGCTTAAAATAATTTTAGAAAAATAGTATTTAGAAAATATTCCACTACTTAGTGTGATTTAAAATTTAAAGTGTATTGAGAAAAGTTCACACATGGAATGAAAAAGGCTTATGGACCATGGCCAGGAGAAATTAAATGCTCATATATCTAAATGTGTATGCATCACAATGTAGGTTAGCCAGAAACTATAGACAAAGTTAGATTAAATGCTTAACTTGGGGTTAAAATACAAAACTATAATGTCTAAATTATTTTGGTGTTAATTATGTGGTATAAATGATAACGTGGATCCATGTTCAATCGCTATTTATCAATTGATATCCATGATTTTATCATTCTCATTTTTTAATTGGAGTGTAGGTTTTAGGAATAAATTCAAAGACATGTGAATGATGTATTTAAAATTATTATGTACTATCAATATTAATGATTTTCTATGATGTCACTAAAAGAATATTCCTAAATAACATATTAATAATATTCCATATTTATATTTTAAACTCAGGCTAGACATTATAACTATTTCAATAATATATATTTAAAAAATATTCATTGGTTGAAAACAAAAGAAGTAATCGTAAATTTATTCCATTAATATTTCCTTAGTAGGGTATAATAACATGGCTCTTCCCATCATAAATTATTGCTGGTATTGAAATATAGTTAATGTATTTAAAACATAAAAGACTGAAAATTAATATTTACCTTTTTAAATAATTTGTATTTTTTTATGTTGAAACCATGATAAAATATAAAATTCAAACCAATTTTTTTTAATTGAAATAAATTTAGTGTGTAATAAATTGTTATGCAATGATTTATTTGTAGATATTAAATTAAAAAAACTAAAAAACTTTACTAAATTATAGCTAACCCATTTTATCATTTTAATTTGTGGATTGATTTTTTTAATAATATTTGATTACATATTAAACACAAAAAACATGCCATGGTAGGAATAATAAAAATAAACAAATCCCAATATAAATGGAATGGGATAAATAAAAAAAATCTTGTTAAAAAATATAAAAAAAATCTAAATAGTTTTTTCTTAAAGTTTATCAAATTTCATTTATGGATTGTGAATGCATCACATCTTTAATATTAAAAAGGTTATATGACAAAAGAAAGGAATGAATGAATGATTTTAATAGAATCCACTATACCAAAAATACTATGAGACCAAGGGATATAAAAAACTTATTCTATGCTAACATTATCTCCTAACACAAGGGATGTCCTACTAATCATGAAAAGTTTCAAACCCCTTATTGATTTAACTCTTATACTATGGATCTTTATTATAAAACTTTGTTATATCTATTATTTCCTCTTCAAACAATTTGGCTAAGTTTTCAACCCTTAAACCATCTCTATAATTAATGCATATGTCATTATAGGATGCACATTCCATAATAAAGTGTCATTTTATCTCCATTATTCCCTTGTCATAAAATAAACATTCTTATTTCCCATTCTACTTGGGGTACTATCCACATACCAGTTTCAAATCGAAGATGATGTGAGATAGTCCTCAATTATGCAATCAACATTTTTTCTTTCAATTTGATTTCTATCCCTATGTATGTCTTTTATTTGTTATCCCATGTGGGATTAAACTCTTTGATGTAGTATTCCTTATTCCATCTAAGCTGGTTTGTCTGCATGGTTATCCTAAATTTCTCTCACATAATTTTTAATTCATCATGGGAATTTGGATATTATTACATGTAGATATCCTATTTATTTATCCATTTGCTATTTTTTTTGATCCACATGTTTTTCCTTCTACTTAGCTCTTCTTCAATTACCATATTGGGCCATCGATGGTTCTCCATACTTTGTGTCTTTTTAAAATAATTTAAAGTCCAAGTCATTGCTAATGATTCCAATGGAAAAGTACCTATTTCAACTAATATAATCTCATATGAAATTGAGGCTTTGAGTCTGAGGCTTATTTCACTAATTTTTTAAAAAAGGTTAAAAAATATAAAATGATAAATCTTTTGACCAAAAATGATCAAAAAACTCAAAATGAGTAAAAAATGAGTCAAAGTTGTTTTTATTTGTCCAAATTCAAGAATTTAAACAAAAGATATTAGTAAAATTTATTCAAGTCTTTTGCCTTATTAGAATTCCATGGCTTTCCATGCATAAGGTAAATTTTT
>JARHVA010002649.1:1712500-1925000 GCA_037957365.1 Torreya grandis
TTTTGTATTTGATATGGTAGAAATCAATAAGAATATAGTAGATGATGAAGATAAATTGGACCCCATATATGAGAAAGAAGGAATTAAATAAAAATCTCTTCCAGGAGTATATTGGCACAAAAAATATACTTCACTCATTGGCCAAAACTAGGTTGTACTAAATAAGACTCTCAAAAGGTTGAAAAGCAAACATATCAATGTTGATAAAGCAATATTTCCTCCTCCCATGAAATAAGTTGAATTGGGAAGTATTCATCAACAACATAAAATAAGGAGCGTGTTCAATAACAAAAAATAGCAAAGACTCAAAATAAATTGAAGCAAAAATAAAAACAAAACCTATCATAAAATTTTTTCTAATACAAAATCTAGTCAAGATTAAAATAATAAGGCAATGTGAAAAGTTATCTAGTACTCATAACATTTCCATTTAAGCATAAATTCCTTCTTATAATATTTCTCAATAATAAAACTTTAAGAATAATAATAAAAAATAATTTCTAGCCTTAGATACATCCTTTATATTTATTTCTTATGTTCCTTCTTAGCCTAATAATTGATTACCTTTGCCTCTTGAATTTCTCCTAAAACTCCAATTGATACATTAGAAAATGGTGAAGATGAAATTGTAATAAAATTTTTTTAACCCTTGCAAAATCCTCCTCCTCCCCTTGAGACTCAAAAGGAATCTAATATCAATCTTGTGAAATAATCTCCTAGTATATAAGTTCTTGATTAGTTAAATGACGTGGCCAAGAAAAGAAATAAATTTGTGCAACCACAAGAGATTAATTTTAGCATTTTTACAACTATTACTCCTCATGTAGTCAAAAATGCCAAAATAATTTCTAGAATAATCATAGATTAAAAATGAAATAGATATGCAGAGGTAGTTGTTCCTATTGGCCAAAATTTTCCTATATACAAAATTTTTTCCTAGATGGATCAAGCCACTCTCTTGGACCCTTCAGTAACCTTATACCCCCATGACTAGTCCCTTTGTGGTCCTAAATTGATGCTACAATATAGTATTCTAGGAGGTCCTGGTGTGGTGTGAGAAGGTGAGCAAAGTTATATTTTAGTGAGTGACCCAATGGTGTAAGGAAAAGACAAACCTCATGACCCTACCTCATGTCACTTTCAAGCTTTTGAAACACTTTAAGCAAGCTTTAAGGTGAACTTGGTGATTTTGAGAAATAGGCCTAGAAATAGGTCTAAACCTACAAGTGAAGGATATAATAGTTTCTATGGTGTTTGAGAATTTAGGGGTATGAATGAGGTTTTCAAAAAGTCTCAAATATTTTAACAAGCCAAAAACTAGGCCTAAAGAAGCTATTATGCCCAAAAGACCCCCAAAAGTGCATTAGATGACTTAAGGGTCCCCAAAATAGAAATTTCAAGTAGAAAAGTAAGTTTTGGAGGAAGTAAATTTTCTTTTGACTTCATCCAACACAATTATGGCATTTTTTAACCCTTTTAGACATGTTTAACATCATTTAATGTCATTTGGAGTGGAGGAGAGGAGTTTGGGAGCAAAAGGATGCATTTTGGAGTATTTTGAAACTTTGGCAAAATAGGTTTTTGGAGATTTTGATTGATCTAGGGGATAAAATATAATATTAATGAATTCATTATGTTCCTAATATCCTCTTATATTCCCCTAAAATCGTATTCCAATGTAGGAACCAATAGAGGTAAGGAAAAACTATTAGTTGCAAACAAGGCATAAAATAGGTTTTCTACCATTAATGGAGGTCCAAGAGTTTTATAAGGTATATAAAAATAATTAAAGGTAATTTATAGCCTAAAAAATCTTACATAAATTTTATATTTCATAGGAAAACTTCTAGTTCATCATGCTAAGGAAAAACCTTTTTTGGTAGTTTAGGATAGCTCAAGGATAACCTCATGTATTCACTCGGTACGGTCATAGGAGAGAGAGAGAGAGTTGGGATAAAGTATTTTGGGTAGTGATAAGGATGGTAATTTTATTCCAATTTTTTTCATAGGTTGTCTGGTTCATCTCCCCATATTTATGAAAAATCACTAACAATTCAAGGGTGTCTAGATGGCTTGCTCATCCAAATAAGGTCCAAGTTTTTCCTTATTTATTCACTTAAGAATTAAATGAGAAAGAATGGTTTTAGGGGTGTTTTTGAAGGATAAAAAAATACATATTATAATTGGTTTCATTATCTAACTCCTTACACGAATGTACTTATGGAATAAAACATGTTTTCATTATTATCCTTATGAAATGGCCATTTGATCAATTTTATAGAAGAACCTATGTTTGAGGGATAATGAAACTCCTAATCCTTATGCCACATTATATAAACAAGTGGTATTTCTCACCAATCCTTAGTAGCTCATTTAGACCTTGATAGGTTGATTAGTCAAGTTGCTAGTTGGATTTCTAATGAAGTTGCAGGCAAGTTTCATGATTTTAGGGGTGTTGTTGAAGGGTCAAAAAAGACATATTACAATTAGTTTCATTAGATAACTCATTACAAGAATTTAATTATGCCATAAAACATGTTTTCATTATTATCCTTGTGAAATGGCCATTTGATCAATTTTATAGAAGAACCTATGTTTGAGGGATAATTTACCTCCTACTCCTTATGCCACATTATATAAATAAGTGGTATTGCTCACCAATCCTCAATAGCTCATTTAGACCTTGATAAGCCAAACATTCAAGTTGTTAGTTGGAGCTCCAATAGATTTATGGGAAAGTTTCTCAACTACAATGGTTTCTCTTTCCTGTAGTGGCTTCAAACTAAAGAGGATATGATGTTTGCACCCCTAAATTTTCCTAATAAATCTCCATCTATAGCCATGGTTTAAAAAGGAAGGAAAGGAGGTACTCCCTTTAGGGGTTTTTCCTTAATTATCTCTTCTTACTAAGTGTAACCATATAGAAAACCATTAAAAGAATAGGTTTTCTCTTATAGTATAATGACATGGTTCATATTTGGTGATCTTATTAGGATCTAAACTCAATCATGATTTCTTTTGATGTTTGAAGGTAACCTAAAACCCACTGTGAAATCATGTACCTATAGGCCTACTTTGGCAAAGTATACCTACAATTTTACTTGAGCAAAATCATGTATACATTATTGGTAGGAGGTTTTAAAGATAGTGATCAAGGGTAATTCACTCTTAAGAGAATGTCACAATGGGATAAAAATGATAGGAACTTATCAAGACCATTTTGAGAAGGGTTTTAACATTTAAAACATAGTCAACCCATGGAATGAGCATATGCAGGTGCCATGGAGAGAATATCACATTGGAAATAAGGATAAATGATCTCATTTAACATCTTGTAATGTCGTAGACTCCATCTGAAAATTTGTAGAGAGTATGAAACTTTTTGAATGCTCATACATCATGTGCATTGACCTTTTCACCTTCAATTTCCTATCTAAAACTTCCATCAACACCTACATGACACTGTAAATGTTGAAATCAGAGGTGTTAAGACTAGTTTGAACCTTTTCAAGTAAGGGATAATCAATTAAATGACCCTTGTGAAAGTTTGGATTTATTTGTAAGTTCATATACCATGAAAATTAGTTGTTTCAACATCATTTATTGCACACCAAAGATGTTCATCTATAGGTGATCATACACAAAGGCATGAAGGAATTGTATAGGAGATTTGACTTGTTTGGAAGCCTTTTTGAGGTTTGTGGAGTTGAATAATAGCATGTAAAACTTGTTTGAAGCATTGGATAGTAAAGCAAGTTGGAAGAAACCATATTCAAATGTTGAATGGCTATATTAGGGGAAAAATCCCTAAAATGCAAAAATAGAGGCCCAAGCCATTGTGATGATGTCATAAAATACTATCAAATGGATTTTTGACCAACCCAAATGCATCTATATTGAAACCTTCACATAGGGGAAGATCCTTACAATAGTAAAAGGGTGTGTGAATAGAGGAGGGTATTATTTTTGGGCCTCCAAATTTTACTTTTGTTCACTATGATCATTCAATGCATTCTATAGGATTGGAGTTCTAAAGTGCCCTTACACCCTAAGATAGCAATGCAAAATCCTATCACTATGATAATGGTTTCAAGCACATGAAATGAAAATTTTATGGTCTAAAGGTTATCAATAGAGGTTATAGAACTAGATTTTGTCCTATTGAGTACACCTACATGTGTACTTTCATTTAAAAGACCACCTATAGTTGACTGTCGGTATCTACAATTTGATGACACAAACATTTGATAAGGGAGGATACCTTAAAGGGATATAAAAATTAAAATAGACCATATGACATAAGTTTTAAGGTTGGTTTTCACCTAAAAGACCCCTATTTTACCTCAACATAGTCAACTATGGTTGACTATAGTGGATAATAAGTAAGAAATGGTGTTATTGATGCTTGTGACATCATGAGAGTGATATGAGTAGATCCAAATGATTTAAAATGACATTATGGAATCCAAGATCATATTAAAGTAGATCAAAAAGAGTATTTTATGGTAACCTATAGTCATATGCAAAAGTATGCTCAGTCAAGGTTATGATATTTGTCTTGGGTTTTGAAGAGTTGAGGAGAGTCTAAGATTGATAAAGAGTGGGTCTATGAGAGTGGATCTAAAACCAATTTAACCTATGGTGATGTTGAAAACCAATGAAGGAATTGGTTTTAATCAATGAAGGACTAGGTTCAAGCTTTGGATAGGGAAAATGAAAATGGGTTTTGGTAGTATAGTCATGTTTCCAAGAAATAAGGACTATGTGAACTAAAGGAATGAATTTGGATGGAATGAAGTACCCAAATGTATTCAAAACAATAGAGCTTGACTAAAGATAAATATATTATAGGTTAAATTAGGGCCCAAAACCCAAGAGAAAAATAATGAAGATCCTCCAATTTTGATAAGTCTGAATAATACCCTAATTTCTATGTATATAATATGAAGTGTGACTATATTATGGTTACTCAATGAGGTAAGGTTAATTTTGGTATTATTATGATGAATTTTGTTCTTTTGGTGAGTTATTTACATGATTTTAAAATTTTTGTAATGATTATTTTACTAAGTTTCATGTGATTTGGGTTAAACAATAATTCAGGCCTATACAGTTGTGTTTATGCAGATAGTGAGCAAAAGTGTGGTGTCATGGATGTTGGTATTGCATGATTAGGATGTATATAGGTCCAAATAGATGAAAAACAACCTTGGGAACCCTCAAAATGGTCTTAAACATTGTGTTCAACTCCCAAACATGTAGTTGGCACCTACAGGGTCATCTTCTAAACAAGAATTATGAAAACATAGTCAGCCTATAGACTAGGCCAATTAAGGTGAAAAGTGATCAATGAGATGTTATAAAAATGATTAAGGTGTTATATATATTTAAAATGGATCCCCATAGTTCTAAGTTCCATTTTATGACACCCTCATATCATGTAAATAGGGGAGAGAGTCTTAGACAAGGTAACTTACAATCTATACTCGAAATTCTAGCACACAGTCCTCTAAGTTTGCATAATTGGAAGCATGGAATGGGTGAAATAAGGTGTATCACATATAATATAAGTTATATGGAGTATAAAAAAACTTGGTGGTGGTGGTTTGGATATCTAAAACACTCAAAAACTCTAGATATTGAATTTTTAATCCTCTCGGCCCTGTGTGCATGTAAGAAACCCTAAAACTAGGGTTTGGGTGGTAAAATGAGTTTCCACTATTAGAAATTGATAAATTTTTTTAGTTTGGTAAAATTAAAGGTCATATAAATTAATAACTTGGTTTTAGACCTATAGAGTCTTCCTAGTATGTATTTTGAGTATTGTGTTGTGATATAGGGCTAAATAGGCCTAAAAGAGGCTAATTAGAATGCAGAGGAGGCTAGAAATGATACTTAGGAATGAAATTAACTAATGAAAATTCATGATAACTTGAAGGGAAATAGAGGGTGATCTAATATTTTTTCATATATTCAATAAAGGTTTTAAAATGGTCAAACCAAGGAGAAATGTCCAAAAAAGGGCTATAAGCCTTAGGAACCCCAAATGAGTCTTGTATGTGAAATGGGATGCTGAAGTGAGTTTGATAAATGAAAATGGATTAATGAAATTGTAATGAGGTTACCTTAGACCATCCATGATGAAAGGTTGAGCTCTTTAAACTTGAAGCTAAGATTTGACCTAGCTTGTTATGCAAAAAGGTAGTGGCCTTCAAAAGATATGAAACCATATAGGATACTCATGATTATATTAAAAACCAATAAAGGAATTGGTTTTAATTTTATAAAATATAATTCAAGTCACATACTTAAAGGATCATTTCCATACCCAAATCACACCTACATCTCACTTGGCACTCAAGGGGAACAATCCCATGAGCTTAGAGATTGTCTTGGGTTTCATGAATGTCTTATATCTAAAATAGTAGTCTTTTTGATCCAAAAAGGTTTATAATACCTCAAGAGACTAAATATAAGTAAAGGTAATATATTTTTGCATATGGAAACCTAAAATCATACTCTCTCAAACATTTTACCTAAAACTATAGAAACATAGTCATGTGCTCTAGTTGATAATTAGTGTGTTAACTAGTATTTTAGGTTGGTTTCATGTTTCAATTCCACCCTAATGAGATAAATAATGTTTTAGATTCATAAAAACATAAATTGATCTTAAATAACACCATATATTTCCATTATTCAAACCTTAACACCATCTATAACCACTTAAGGGCAGGCCACCTATAGGTTGGCATAAAGGATAGGCACACAAGGGTATATGGTTATTTTCTTGAGTCTGAACAAGGCCAAGAGTTCACCAGATAGGATGAGAATAGGAGGTAAAGATAGAGGTTAAATATAAGACAATAACATATCTAAGGTGAATGTTCTCTCATCTACAATCACCTATAATCTCTAAAATTTAAACCTCCTTCAAGTTGGTAGGGGATATTAAGAACACAGTGATACATAAAGGTTTTTTGGTCATGAATGGATGAGAAAATTACGATGATATAGGAAAATAAATGAATGAATTAACATATTTATGAAGTATTCAAATCATAGGTCAAGGTTCCATGATGCACCTTCAGCCATACGCATCTCAATCAAGCATGGTCATGAGGAGTTCCTTTGGGTAGAATGATTACGTGGAGGGTTTAATAAAGTGTTTTTGGGTTATAGGGGAAATTAATGGTGTGATATGGATATGATTAGGAATAAAAGTGTTTCAAAGAACTTGTACACACTTAGACAGCCTAAAAGGATCACCCACAAATAGGCTTCTTGAAGTGGTGAGGTCATACATGAGTCACATGGAGGTTGAAGGCAAACCAATGAAGAGTGAGATAATGAAATGAGAGTAACATAATAATTTAAAGGAAAATTAACATTTTTATAGATCAAACCAAGGAAAAATAGGATGAGGAATCAGTTGTAAAATTTGACTAGGTAGGCACACGTCACTAGCTTTTACCAAAATGGGCATACAAGCGAAAACATGTAGGATCCAATCACAAAATTTGGTGGAAAGGATAATTATGTCATACTATAATGATTAAAAATCATGTTGAGGATTTTTTACAATGGGAAATATTCACTATTTTAGTAAAGTCAACCCTATGTCAAATCTTGATCAACATTATAGCATGC
The DNA here is from genome assembly GCA_037957365.1 of Torreya grandis. NCBI lineage: Eukaryota > Viridiplantae > Streptophyta > Pinopsida > Cupressales > Taxaceae > Torreya > Torreya grandis. Next base: position 1,720,151 of record JARHVA010002649.1, read on the forward strand.
CTTGGAAGAATTGGTTAGTTTAAGGTATCTATAGATTGAGTCAAAGAAAAAAAATTGGTATAAATTGTCTCCACGACCTACCAAATCATTAAATTCCATAATAAAGGTAATAAAAAGAGTGTAAGTTCCTACTATTTTGACACAATCCCCTTGTAGTCAAGAAGGCAGCCATTTGAGACCAAATGAAGTTTTGTCAATTTTTGGTGCTAAGAAGATGTTTAGGCCTTGGAGAGACCTTAAAATGGTATAGTATGATGTTTTAAAACTATATTTTACTATATAGGTGATAGCATTATTTTCATACAAAATTTTGAAGAAAGACAAATTTTGGCATAAAGGAAACATGTAGGTAGCTCAAGGTAAATTATGGTAAATGACTTTAAACTTGGTAAAATTAGTAATAATCATATAATATATCCATAAATAATATTTTGGGGTAATTTTATTATATTAAGTGCTTTTTGTTTTATCATAGTCACCTCCATGTCTCATAATGGTCACTATTCATGTAGGCATACTTTTTGGAGTTTTAAGGTGTGGTTGAAGGTTATAAGATTATGTAAGTGTTTTAAAAGCATGGTAAGATGTTTTTAATAATATTAAACACATTTAAAGAGTGTTTAAACTCTAAACTTAATGTAAACCCCTTAGGCAAGCTCAAATCCCCAGAGGTAGTCTCAAAGGCACAACAGATAAAGTTGAGTTTTAATCACTTGAAAATGTGTTATAATATTTTTCATGTGTCATTAATATGTTTTAAAGAAAATAAAATAAGTTTAAAGGTCATTTTTTTCCTTTAGAGAAATACAAGCTTTTTAGGCTTAAGACACCCAGTTTTAGCCCTTCTTCAGATGCTCATTTCTTTCACAACATAAAGAGTTGGGACAAGTGATTCAAGTATGTTTTTATTAAACATATTTAATCTAAATTAATTTTGTATTTAGGTTGGTTAATGTATTGAATTTTATGAACAATGGTTAAGAATGTAAGCATGTCTAGAATGCTTGCAAACCCTACAAGTAATCATCTTTACATGTGTATATTTTCATAACATCATCATGGGAGACAAATATTTTTAAGGATTTTTAAGCGGTATATTTAATATAAATTCATGGAAATAATTTTTGGAATGGGTGTCTTCATTTTATGAACAATCATCTTGAAGGTGAGCTTGTTTGAGCTTGCAAAGGAGTTTTTTGACCAGTTTTGTGTTTTTGGACTCATAGGCCCATAAAATGGCTAAGAATAATCTATAAATACAAATAATGTTTATAATACTCCCTCCATCTCATTACCAACATTTTTTTAGAATAATTTGGCACATTTGGATGCCTAAGAGGCCCAAAATGGCTCAAAAATGCTTATTTTTGTAGCTCTTCAAAGAGAAAAATGGTCTAAAGCCATGGAAGAGGAGTAATGGGTCCTAAAACATTATTATATGCCACATTTATCTCTTCAAAATATTTTATATTGTGCCTTATTAAGCTAAAGGCTTAAAACCCAATTTTTTGACATTTTGTGAAATGTTGCAGGTTTAATGGTGATTTCCACCATTGTTGTAGGTATTGAAGGTTCTCATAATGTTAATTTTATTCTCATATACATGATAGAGATGTTTGGAAGTTTTATACATGTAAAAAATTGGTCTTCAAGGTGCTAAATGGCCTTGGGAGTAGTTTTTAGGGCAACTGGTAGAGGGTGGCTCAAACTTGTGACCTCCATCAATGGGGTCTATGAGAGTTGTAGGTATCATGGAGTTTATTTCATGTTGGAGGAGTACAGTCAAGTGTAAAATATAAAATATCCTCAAAAATCAAACATGAAACATAACCTCCATGTTTAGTTAAGCATTTTAAGCTAAGTCAACTGACTTTTACCTAGCATCTTCTAGAAGAACAAGTGGAAGGAGGTGTATAAGTACAAGGAGAAGGGTTTGGGGGTTGAGACAGAAAGTGGAGCATTTAATGAAATTTCAAATTCTTTGGAGACTTTTACTTCTTAGTAGATCATGGCATCATCATCCTCAACAAATTCTTATCTTCTAGTGTGTTTCTAATCCAATGAGAGGGCTTGAAAGCTTTTGGAGTTAATAAAGGCTAATTTATTGAGGTAGGATTAGTTCTAATTAATCCAAATGTGGGTGAGAGTCTATGGAGGGTGGTTGTGTTTCATTTATTGAATTATATTTGCTTTCCTCTTCTCTTTTTCTTCCCCTTTTCTCCTACATCTCCCATTTCTCCCCCATTTATGCAAGATATTCTCAATTAACAAGGTGAAATTCCATCAAAATTTCTAAGAAAGACCTTTTGAAGTAATAAAGATCATTTTTCACCTATCTCTTTTCTCTAAATTATGTTTAGCAAGCTTGTACATGATGGCCTTGTGAAGAAGTGTTCTTCCATGTCTATTGTCTTTCTTTCTTTTCCACTATTAGTGGATGCTTTGTGTGAATTTTAGAATTCTTCCTTGCTTCATGTATTTTTTGGTGAGCCTAGTTTGAGAAACACTTATGAAAATTATCTAGTTTATGATGTTGTGTGAGAAAAATTGTCTTGTTAAATCAGTGTTTATTTCAAGCTTAATTGAATATCATTTAATTTAGTGAATCACCCCATTTATCTCTCTTAGTTACCTTATACCCCCTCTCTATATCTTTTCCAAGTATAAGTAGTAATTTAGGCGATTTACCAAGAGGAAATCAGCCTTCTCCATAGGTTCAACCTCGCTTTAGGATACCCATAGCCTGAGGTTACTCCACTATTGTAGCTAAGAGTGAGAAAGCCTAAAAAACTCTCCCAAAAGGGTAAAATTATATGCTATAATAGTTCCTTACGTTGATAAAGATAAATATAATTTTGAGTCTTTTGATTATCAAGTCAAAAAAGTACAATTGAGAAAATCTATAAGGGAAGGTGTGAAAGAAAATGTTTAATATGTAAGTAGCACATTTTTTGAAAAAATGGACCAAGACAAAGTAACCAAAGAACAAATCAGAGAAAAAGTTGAGAAATTGACATCAGTGGTAAAAAAATTAGTAAGGGCAAGTCAATCTTCTCATTTATTTGTTCAGCAAATATCAGACATTAAAACATTGAATGTATAACAAGAAATTGGTCATATGGGCAAGGCAACACAAAAATGGTCTGAGAAGATTCTATAGCAAGGTGTCACTACCATTATATGGTGATGACCATGTGTTATCAAATCCAAACCATAATATGATCAAGAAACTTAAGCTAAATAAAAGTATGTTGTGGAGGTACACAAATGGAATTGACTTCTTCCCAACTTGGAATATTTATCCTATACTTATCTATATGACCTCATTCGAGAAGAGTTTATTAAAAAATAAGTTGTATACCTCACTAAGTTTCTAGGAGATGCCAAGTTTAGGATTCATATTGTCAAAGAAAGTATTAAAAAATAAATGATTATAAGTCAATAGGAGGTAATGCTCTCCTTGAAATAATGGGAGTATGAAAATTGAATTGTACATACACTGATGATTATGAACAAAGTGGTTTTTGTAGTGATTATCATCAATCAATTTAAAAATAATATTGAGATCCTAACTCCCAAATATGCATTAAATTATGGATTAATTTAGAGTTTTATCGAATATCATAACTTAGATAATCTCAATGAAATGCTAAAAAGACTTCAAGGAATAATTCAGAAGATGATAGACCTACATTGTGATGAGGAGATAAATTTCACATATTAAGATGCTCAAAATGAATACAAATTACTAGAAATATTACAAAAGTTTTATGAATACTAGGAAACTAAGTCACTACTATAGAAAAGTTCCAAATCATCTTCATTAAATAAGAACAAGAAAATTTCATCATCAAAATTTAACAAGTTTCCTACTTAGAACTTTTTGAGTCATTCTTGCAATTTTCAGCTACATATTTTGTAAATAGTAATTTATAAATTGTATGTCATCCAAATCTAATAGGTTTATTTTAAAAATTCTAAGTCATGAAAATTTCCCAATGTGTTTTCATAAGTTATGCAAATTTTTTATTGTAATTTTTTAAGTCGTGCAAAACCACCAATGCATTTTTGCAAGTTATGAGAATTACTCAATGTGTTTTTACAAGTTTTAAAGTTATGCAAATTTACTATTGTATCTTTACAAGATCCTAAAAGGGATCAAAGTGGATATGCACTATAAACACCAAGTTCAACCTATAAATATAAGTTTGAAGCTCATTTTTAAGGTTTATTGATAGTTATACTTTTCTATCAAAATAGATAAAGAAGAAATTGTATATACAACTCAAAGAGAACCAATATATGGAGAAATTTTGCAAACTTTGTGTTCAAAATATCTTCATGTATAATTTATGTGTGTAAACCCATACATATTTTATTATTTTCTTAAAAAATGTTTTTGATATTATGATTAATTAGTCAAAAACACAAGTATTTTTCTATAGAATTTCTTCTTTAAATCTTCATTATTAATTTATGCAAATAGTGAAACCTTGGTGGGATGTAAATACTAATTTTACATCAAAATGTAAGATAGTTGTCATATTATTTTTATTAATAGTAGAAAACTATTTTGGTGTATGTTTTATGTTATTATGAACATGTAATGTCTTTCCTACCCATTAAATGAGAAAGGTTTACTTTTAGTAAAGTCACCCTTCTTTTTTGACATTTATAGTAAGTCTCTGAGTTTGACCCACTGGAATTTTTATTTTTATACTTTTCTATGCATATTTATTTCCATTGGCACTATTTTTTAATATTGTATTTCTATCACCTTTCCATACTTTATGTTTAAAATTACTACCTTGCTAAAAACTATTTTTTTTGTGAATAGTTCTTTACACCACATCTTTTTTGGTTTTAAATAAAGGTAGCTACACCTGTTAATAGGAGAGGGAATTTATCCCATTACTGTTAATAAAAAAATTCATTTGTCCTCTCAACAAATTTTCATGCCAACAAGGTTGATTGTGATTAAATTTTTTATAATCTCTCTATTTGTCTCCAATTTAGATCAGACACTTTTTTGCCCCAAACTTCACATCCATATAAGACCACTAGTGTGATAAGTAGGCTGAATAAATTTCTCTTGATTTTATAATCCCATAATTCTACATTTCTATACCTATTTTTTAGTGAATATAGATACTTCCAGCCTCCTTGGATTTTTTTTTGCTACAGATCTTCCAACTAAGCTTGTTGTGGAAGTCAATCCTGAGATATTTGTATTCATCCACTACTTATAGTGGGTTAACTTTGGAAAGGAACTCAATTTATTTATTTTTCTCCAAAGATAAAAGATAATAACTTTTATTTTACTAGTGTTCACTTGCCTTCCCACCTCTTAGCAAAAGAGTTATAGATATTTAAAATTTTCTTTCAAATTATGGGTTATTTTTGTAATTAGAATACGATCATCTATATATAAAAGTAGCTTTATAACATAACTAGCTATGTGGACACCCCCTCCCCCAACTTTACCAATCCATTCTTCTATTTTATCAATGTATAGTCCAAATAAGGTGGGGTAGAGAGGACATCCTTGTTTGAATCTAATGTCACTTGAAAATTATGTCAACATTCCTTCACTTATATTAATTTTGGTCCTGACTTGCTCATAAATTATGTGCACTGCCACTATATTTTCATATGGAAATCCAAGCTCCTCCATTTTACTCTAGAGTTTACTTCTAGGGACCATATAAAATGATTTTTTGAAGTCAACAAAGCAGAAAAAAAGTTTCTTATCCTTGAATATCTCATAATTTTTTGATCAAGTGCCTAAAAGTGATGTAGTGATAAATAGTGGAATGTTTCAACCTAAATACTGCTTGACCTTTTGCCCTTTTACCTTATTTTCATGAATTTTTTTGATTATGTGCTCTATCATTCTATTTAATATCTTTATAGGGAGGGGATTGACCATGATAATTCAAAAATTATTTGGATTATTGATATCCCCACTCTTATAGAGAGGGATAATGACACTAGTCATCTAATTTTCTAAGAAGCTTTCATGAATAATATCATTAAATATGCTCTTGATGTGCAGTGATAGGATTTATAAGCCCCACTTTAGATATTTAGCTTGCATCCTATCTATGTCTTGTGCCTTAATACCTAATAGTTTATTTATTCTTTGAGTGATATATTTCATAAAAAAAATCCTAGTTGTTGTGTTGATTACATGAGGGTTATCTTTATCTTGTACTCTTTGATAGAGTAAGTTTTTGTACTCTAACCATTGGGTATCTATAATATTGTTCTCTATTTTTTTACTTTTTTACTTTAGTTCCCAAAATCCTTTGGAATTATGTTTTCCAAGAGAAATTAATTATTTAATCCTTACGTACATGTAGTTTTATTTTTTACACTAAATGATTCTTTCATAAGCCTTTTTGTTTTCTTTGGTCATTCTAAGTCTTCTCAATATTATCTTTTTTCCTTTGACTCCTCATCATATGATGAATTTTTTGAAAAATATTTTACACTTCCAATCTTAGGTCTAATTCTTTTACATGCATTGAGAGCCTTTTTAATAAAGGAAATCAACATATTGTTATTTGTTGGACAAATGTCTATCAATGAAGTACTATTTTTTCCTTCCTAAAAATGTTGTTGAAATGTTATTTGAGGACTGATTTGAAGATTTCTCGATTCTCCTAAGTCATGAGGATTCTACCTTGAATGGGTCTCTTATTTTGCTTATGGTGGTCTTGTCATCCTTCTAGATGATTTATGTTCATATTTAATTTTACTTATATTGGATTGTGATCTGATTTCATCTTGACAGGGTAGTCCCCAACTTCAAAATTCATCAATCACATGATAGAGCCATGTGAGAAAATAACATAGTCTATCAAAATTTGACCATTGTAAGCTTTAAAAGTGATATTACCTAAATTTGACCATGTTCTCATGACAATGAATATAACCATATCATGTAAACTACATAGTCCTAATAGTTATTCTCCATGATATGTAACTCCTCCTTACCATCTTATGACTTCTTTTCATAATGTTGGTCTTTTTATTCATCTAATCATAAAGGATTGCTTCTCCCTCCCTCTTTGTTCCTAAAAATGAGAGCTTGGTTGTTTGATTCCATGCATTAAAATACCATACAATCAAACCTTCTCCTAAGGTGTTGAATACTAAAATGCCACCATTAACCAATTTTCACACCCAATTTTGCATTTTTCATTTTATCTAAGTGCAACATTCCTAATTAGTTTATCACCAAAAAAAAAGAGACCAAGTGTTATTTCCTTTGCAACCTTTGTTTGGTCTTTTTCAAGTGTTATTTTAGTCTTTTTGCTCAAGTTTTATTTCTTTCGGCAAAGTTTTGCTTTGTTTTTTTTGTCCAAGTCTCAAAAGAATTGTTTCAAACTTTTTATCAAAAATAAAAAGTCTAAAGGAATTGGTCCATTTCAAGATTTCTGAAGGGACACTTAAAAAAATTACGAAGGGTATTTTCTCATGGAAGTGTCCTTCAGATAAATGTTAAAGGGTACATTTCAAGATTTTCAAAAGGCATCTTCAAGATTTTTGAATGAAAAGTGTTCTTTGTAATTTTTTTGAAGGGTTTATTCTTTCAAGGAATTGGTCATTTCAAGATTTATGAAAGAAATATCTCTTGCACCTTTTTGAAGCAATTGGATTAAACATTTTTTCCAAAGGAATTATTTACGAATTTTTATTTGAAACAATTTTTCTGAAGGGTCATTTCTCAAGCGAAGGGACATTTTCAATATTTTTGAAGGGTCTTGTCTCAGGAATTAGTCACTTCATTTGTGCTAAAGGAATTGGTCACTTTCAAAAGCTTAAAGGAATTTGTACTTTTAAGGTTTTTTGAAGTAATTCTTTCTCATGGAAGTCTCCTTTGCATTTTTTTGAATGGTACATTAAAAAAGTATGAAGGGTCTTTTTCTCTAGACAAGCTTTCTAAAGGGACATTTCAAGAATGTCGAAGGGCATGTTTAGGATTTTAAAGAGACAAAATGAAAAGTCAAAGGGTTATTATCAATAAAAGTGTCTTTTGGAAAAAGTATGAAGGGACACTTGCATAAAGTTTGAAATAAATATTGTTTTAGAGAAAAGAGAATGGGCCCGAGAGGTTAATTCTTTTAGAGAAAAAGGTCCACTAGAAAATTGTTTCAGAATTTTTATCTAAAATAAAAAGTCTAAAGGAATGGTCCTAGTAGAGTGACATCTATATGGACATCAAATTTAAGGTGATGAGCTAGCCATTGGTATTTAAAAGAATGGGTCCTAGGAAGATAGATGGTCCTCATTAAAATGCTCATAGATCTAAGGGCTCACATTCTTCAACCACCAAATTAGATCAAAGGGTTCATCTCACCATTGATTAGGTCATGATTTAATTATTTTTTTGATGTCCAATCAAAAGAACAATTAGTTATATATGTAGACTCCAAATAATGCCTCTCTAAGGCTAATAAAATGAAAGTGACTCTTCCCTATGCCGTTGCACACCTCAACAAGCTAGTGAGAAGTTGTTAGCATTAGGACAAATTTATAACAAGTGGAATTTCATTTGCATAACCGATTGATGCCATTACTTAGCTTGAAAATATCTTGTTTATGTTAGTGAAACCATTAGAAAAGCATCTTTGAGGGAGAAAGCTAGTTGTGTAACCACTTGAGGTGACATGGATCAATCAAATGGCCCAAAAGAGCATCATTTGTAAAGATGGTTGAAGCTGAATATGGATACTCCTAAAAAATTGATTCCTCCTTCTGGCTGTAAAGGCCTCGTCCTCTCACTTCCTTTTTTCTATAAATATAACCTTTGGGCTAAGTAAAAATAACCACATAGTGTATGGTGAATCCCTACTAGATTGATGTTACATTTTCCTTTAAGAATTAGGTACAAGTCTATTTATTTCAAGTTTTTGGATAATTTTTTGAGTGTGTAAGAGATTTATAGTGACAATAAATGATGATTTTCCATCCTTCTATCCCTTATCCTTCATGCCTGAGCAAAAGTCCTTAGTCTAATAGGTCATATAGAGTGTGTTCAAGTTTATTGAATTGTTGTAAGTGTATAACTATTATTGGAATGTGAAATTTACCTTTCAATTAATTTGTCTTGTGTCATTTCATGCATCTTGCCTCTATACTTAAATAATTGTGTTAGAAATCCTTAGATCTTGGGAATGGTCTATGAATTTTACTGTATTATTCACTAGAATATGATATTCATGTGGAAGATAATCTTGGTATACCACCACTCTTAGAGTAGGTTTTCCTTTTCTATAGTCTCTAACTATTTTCCTTCCAAGAAAAATAGTTTAGATAGAAGTTATTTTGTAGAGATATATCTAGGGAGTTATCCCCTTTGAACCTAGAGGTTCATTTCCTCTATAATCATACCCACATACTTGAAAATATTCCAACATTGAACAAATCTAAAAGGGGATTGAAAACTCTCTTCTAGGGTGCAATATTTAGAGACAATAGTTTTGGCACACCTAGTGAGACAAATTTTTTACATGTCAAGGTGAATGCTGGTCTTGACAAGCCTAAGATTGTAGAAATATTATTAATCTAGGATTTGGTGACTCAAAAAGGTGATAATATTTTATTATAGATCAATTTTCCCATATTATACTTCATGGTCCTCACTAGGTCATCTAGGATGTTTGACCAAGCCCCTTTAGCTAAAGCTCTTCTTGAAGAATAAGACCCTGAACCACTCCTAATGCTTAAAGATCCTAGACAAAGAGGTTTTGAAGAAGAAAAAGAAGTTGAAGAGATAGGAAATCAAGAGGAAAGAAGAGAAATGGATAGTCAAAAACTTTTATCAGCGTTTAACACCCAAAATCTAATTGACCTTCCTGCATACGACCCTCTTCCTCCCAATGCTACCAAGAGTCTCCCTAGTTTCAATGGAGACGGTCATATTACCCAATCTAAGCATATTAGGGATATCTCAAATTTATGTAAATTTCATAATGTCACCCAAGCCAACATAGCCATTAGATTAATTTCCATGTCTTTAAGAGGCAAGGTACTTGATTGGTATAGGGCTTTGAAAGGTGGTTCAATTACAAGTTGGGATGGCTTTGGGGAATTGTTGGTAACTGGGTTTGAGAATAAGAGTGACCATAATTCACTAATCCATTAGTTGAACATGATAAAGAGAGGTCATAAAGAATCCATGGGAGATTTTAATGAAATATTTCAAAGGACATGGCATAGGTTTCCACCTATCATGAAACCTCCTCTGACCTTTGTGTTCCCCACTTATCTCAAGAGTATTGGTACTAATGTGGTAGTGATGTTATAGTCAATGGAAGTATTCACTCTTCTAGATGCATATGAGATAACTATTGAAGCTAATAATAGCTTGATACAAGCTAGAAAGCTACCCTCAAGAGTTTTCATGCCTTTGTTCTCTCATAGTTCAGTTGAAACTCCAAGCGTAGCATAAGTTCCTAATGCCAATGTCAAGCTGAGAGCCTTTCCCAAGAAGGTAGATAATTCTATGGAAAAATATGAGGAGATCCTATCATTACAAGCTCATCTCAAGCAAGCTTAATTTTAGGTAAGTGCTCCACCTAACCCTCAATACTATCCTCAATAAGGCTATATATAGACCTCCACCCCAATACAAATACCAAGGAAGAGGACAAGGTCAACAAGGTTTCAATAGGTATCCCAATGCCTATAATCCTAATTCCACTCCTATAAATTTTGTTATCCTAGTGCATGCTAACCTGGTCCAAGGGAAAGATCATTTAGACCAATATAGACAACCTCAAGATCAATTTATGCATGATGGTGAAGAACATGGCTAAGATTTAGTAGAAAAATAATAATCTACTCCTTAAATGACATCAAAATAAGAGAATCTCATGTAAAAGGATATTCGTGGAGAAGGTAGCAGCCAGTTGGTATGGTGAACTTTTAAGTGAAGGATGATTATGTGTTGAATTAAAGAACATCAATTGTAGCCAACACAAGAGCCAAAAAGAGATCTCTAGGAGATGTTCCAAGAGTACATGTGGCTTTAAGTGATACCTCTCTAAGGCCATAAAGTGTGAATCCTAGTGAAATACCTACTACCAATTATGTTCCTCAACAAAGTCAAAATACAAGTAGGGTTGTCAAGCCTATAATGCAATAGGTTCATACTCCCTCACTACCTTCAATAATGCAATAAAAGGTGAATACTTCCCATCTATTTTTTTTATTATTTGAAGAATACCAAGATAAACATATCTCTTTGGGAGGTCTTACATATGCCTGGTCAAAAAGAGCTCTTACAAGAACAACTCACGAGCATTCATGCAGCCCCTCAAACTTCAAAACATAATAGTGTGGCCCTTACCAATTCTCCAAGTCTATCTTAGATCCCTCCACCAATTATAAAAATCCTCTACCCTTCTACCTCACACTCATTATGGGAGACAAACTGGTTCACAATTATAGTGTAGATCATAGAGCTAGTACCACTATCATGCCTAAGGTGGTGGTTGATAAATTAGGATTGAAGTATGAACCACATAGTAAAGGTGTGTTGTAGCTTGATGGGACTCCAACCAAGATAGTGGGATTGGTCAGAGGTTTGAAAATATTTCTACATGGTTATCCAAGTTTTCCCATTATACAAGATGTTGTGGTGGTAGACCTTCTTACTCATTTTTCTATCTACTTATCATGGGATTTCATGAATAAGATAGGAGTGTACCTTTCTACTGACTAGTCTTTTTTAGATTTTAAAATAAGATATCGAACCAAGGTGACTATAAGGACTCGACACTTAGCAAGGTTTCTTATTGATCCATATATGGAGACAAGTTCAAATCATAATTGTCTAATTAGAAAAGAAGAAGGTGTCATGGATGGTGAAGCATCCTCCCCCCTTGAAGGTATTTTAGATATTTTTCTTGATAAGTGAAAAATTGAAACATATGGACTTGATCCATATACTTTCATAGAATAAACTAATTTTGGAGTTTATTATATACACAAAAAAATGTTTTAATCCCTTCACACACTAATGAAGACGATGAACTTGAAGGAATATGGGAAATGTTTTTTAATGGCTCAAGAAGCAAAGTAGGTGAAGGAGCTAACATTATGCTAGTTTCTACATCAAAGAATCAATACTACTCCTCATATAGATTCCACTTTAGTTGTACCTATAACGTGGTAGAATATGAAGGCCTAGTTCACGGTCTCTAATGGGCAAAGAAGAGAGGGATCAAGAATTTGAAGGTTTACGGGGATAGTGAATTGGTCATCCACCAAGTGAGAAATCAAGCTATAGCCAAGAATACCTTGCTTAAATCCTACAACCAAAGGGTATGTAACCTACTTGAAGACTTTTATGCCTTCAACATACAACCCATACTAAGTGATTTAAATAAACATGCTGATAGATTGGCTACCATAAGAGCATAATTTGATGCAGTTGCTGATGTAGGGAAGGAGAAGGATTAGTCCCATATCAAGTTCATTGTGAGGCCTTATATTATAGATAATGAAGTGTCTTAGAAAGTGTTTTAAAGTGATGAACACATTACACACTACTTAAAAAATGAGGTAGGATTCTCCTTGAGGAACTAAAGGATGATGCATGATCAATATGAAGAACAAGTTATTCAACTAAAGATAAACAAGATACCTAAGGGGATGATTACTTATGAGAGTGTTTTCATTGAAGATGATAAAAATAAAAAATAAAGAGTGAGCATGTCAATAATAGAAGAAAACTATGAAAGAGTCATGATTTACAATGATAAGCTCCTAAAAATTGGTAAGGTGTGTTCCCTATCCAAAAGGCATGCCTTTATTGAATTATGCAAAGAGTTTCATGACATATTTTCTTAGGAATATAAAGATTTGAAAGGTTTTGATCCAAGTCTAGATCATCACACCACTGAGATAGAACCTAGAGCTAAACCAGTTAGGCAAAAATAAAGGCCTATCAATCCCAAGATAGAGGAACTCATGAAGAAAGAGTTGACCAAGTTGATTGAGTCTAGGATTATCTTTCCTATCAAACACTCAACTTGGGTGGATAATATTTTACCTATCTCAAATAAGAATGGAGAGATCAAACTTTGTGTAGATATTTGATACCTTAGTAGAGTGTCTCTTAAGGATCATTATCCACTACCTTCTATGGAAAAAATTTTGCAAGTTGTTTTAGGTTCTCAATGCTTCTCACTTTTTGATGGTTATTTAGGTTACAATAAAATATTGGTGAGTGAAGAGGATCAATTCAAGATATCCTTCACTACAAAATGGGTTACCTTTGCCTATAAGAATATGCCTTTTGGTTTATCCAGTGTTAGAGCTACATTTCAAAGGGCATTGGACATGGCTTTTAAAAGTTTGATCAATATGTTTATGCTTGTGTACCTTGATGACATAACTATTTTTTTGAAGGATGAAACTAATAATATGGAACATCTAAGGTAGGTATTTGAAAAATTTAGTGAGTATGGAATATCCCTTAATCCAAAAAAGTGCATCTTTTCTATCCATGAAGGTAAGTTATTGGGTCATATTATTTCAAAAGAAGGCTTATATATTGATCCTGAGAGGATTGAGGCTATTTTAAGCTTGTCTTTTCCTCAACACAAGAAAGTACTTTAAATATTCTTTGGGAAAACAAACATTGTAAGAAGGTTTACTCTAGGCTTTGCAACTATGGTAAAGCCTATCATAGCTCTGCTCAAGAAGAATCAATCTTTTGCTTGGACAAAGGAAGGTAAGAGCATTTTTGAGGCAATCAAGCAAGAAATTGAAAAATATCCTACTCTTTTGAACCCAAAATTTTCCAAATATTTCATACTCTACACCTTTTCTAACCTTGATACAATCTTAGCTATGCTTATGCAAAAGAATGATGAAGAGGTAGAGCAACTAATTACATTCTTCAGCCAAAGATTTGAAGATTATGAGGTCAAGTATACATTTTTTGATAATCAATCTCTAATAGTGATAAGAGGATTGAAAAAAATTAGACACGGTTTCAAAAAACAAGATACATATCATGGTTTCTTATCCTAGCACCAAGGAGTTTCTCCTAAGCAAAAACCTCAATGAAAAGAGATCTAGGTGGATTACAAAGGTGATGAAGTATGATGTAGATATTAAGGTGACAAGCTTGGTAAGAGGAAAAGGGTTATGCGATAATTTAGCTTCAGATTTTTAGGAGCTAAAGGAGGAAGTCTTGATCAACCAGGTTTAATCCCAACCAGTTGATCACATACAAGTTTAAAGTTGGACACAAGACATCATTAGTTCTCTTCAAAATGGTGAGTGCCCCAATGGCTTGAACAAGTCTCAAAGGAGGTATTTTATATTTCAAAAAATTCCTTACTATCTTATAGATGGTGTTATCTTTATAAAATATGTGAATGGTGTGCTATTGAGGTGTGTTAATAATAATCAATTTGGTATGCTACTGGAAAAGTTTCACAATAATGCAAATGAAGGTCATTTCTCTCTTATGATGACAACTACAAAGATAATGAGGGTTGGTTACTATTGGCCTAGTATTTTTAAGGATTTTCTCCATTGGGCTAAGATGTGTCCTTAATGTGCCTTCTTTGTAGGAAAATAAAAACTTGCATCCCTTCCATTGAATCCTATCCAAGTAGACTAGCCTTTCATGAAATGGGGCCTTGATTTCATTGGTGTGATCAACCCTCCTTCAAGTGCTAGCAAAAATGGATATTGACTACTATTGACTACTTCACAAGGTGGGTAGAGGCCATTACATTGAAGAAGGTAATTGAAAATGCTATCTTAGAGTTCTATGAGAGCATTATAACAAGGTTTGGAGTTCCCCATGTTATCATTTTTGATAATACACTTACTTTCATAAGTGCTAAAAAATTTGATTGGGAAAATAAGAATGGAGCTTACTTGAGTACCTCATCTAAATATTACACTCAAGGTAATGGATTGGCTTAATCTAATAATAAGAATCTCATCAATATCATCAAGAGGACATTGGAGAACAATCAAAGAGCATGGCACAACAAGTTGAAGATATCCTTATGGGCTAATAGGATTACTCCTAAGAGATCATTTAGTAATTTTCCCTTTGTGATTATTTATTAGAGAGAGGCTAGGTTGTCCATATATCAAGAACTCCCTACTTTAAAACTTGGACATCAACTAGAACTACTTGAAAATACTCTAATAAAAGTTAGATTGATAGAACTAATGCAGATAAAAGAAGCAAGAAAAAATGCACACAAGGCCATAAAACACCACCAAGTACTCATGAAGAAGTCCTTTGAAAAGAGAGAAAGTACAAGAGTGTTTAAAGTGGATTGGTCCTAAAATGAGATGAGGATAGAGTAAAATTGGGTAGACATATAAAGTTTGACACTTTGTAGAGTGGCCCTTACATCATTAGCAAGTGCAAGCACAACAACTCTTTCTAGTTGACCAAGATGAATGGAGATGAATTACTTATCCATATGAATGGGATACATCTAAATTTATACTATTAGTCCTTGAAATTCTATTTTATAAATAGTATTTTAGGTGTGTGTGTTTTCTTTGGTTTGTTGTTGTGTTCCTTAAGTTCTTTATAGAACAAGTGTGTTTCCTTCCTTTTATTTAGTGTGTGTCTCTACCTTTGTGCATGTGAATCAACCAGCTTGTGTTTTTGAGCCAAAGGCATATTCAAATTATTTTTTGAGTACCTATACACACGACTCCATGTCCAATGGAAGGATTTAGGCAAGTAGTCTTAGGCATAGTAGGCATGTCTCCCCTTAGAATCACTAATAGTGTTAACCAATTTTCACACCCAATTCTACATCTATTATTTTGGCTAAGTGCAACATTCCTAATTGGTTTATCTCCATATCAAAAAATACCAAGTGTTATTTCCTTTGGAATCCTTTGTTTGGTCTTTTTCAAGTGTTATTTTGGTCTTTTTTCTCAAGTGTTATTTCTTTTAGCAAGGTTTTACTTCAAATTTTTTGTCCAAGTCTCAAAAAAATTATTTCAGACTTTTTGTCTGAAACAAAAAATCTAAAGGAATTGGTCCATTTCAATATTTCTAAAGGCACACTTATAAAAATTCTAAAGGGTCTTTTCTCATGTAAGTGTCCTTTAGAGAAAGTCTGAAGGGTACATTTGAAGCTTTCTAAAAGGCATCTTCAAGATTTTTGAAGGAAAAGTGTCCTTTACAACTTTTTCAAAGGGTTTGTTCTTTCAAAAAATTTGTCCATTTCAATATTTTTGAAAGAAATGTCTCTTGTACTTTTTTTGAAGGAATTGGCTTAAACATTTTTTTTGAAGTTATTTCAGACTTTTTGTCTGAAACAATCTTTTTGAAGGGTCATTTCTCAAGCGAAGGGACATTTTCAATATTTTTGAAGGGTCTTTTCTTAGGAATTAGTCACTTCATTTTTTCTAGAGGAATTAATCATTTTCAAAAATTTGAAGGAATTGGTCCTTTTTAGATTTTTTAAAGGAATTATTTTTCATGGAAGTGTCCTTTGCATTTTTCTAAAGGGTACATTTAAAAAAGTCCAAAGGGTCTTTTTCTCTACATAAGCTTTCTGAAGGGACATTTCAAGAATGATGAAGGGCATATTTAGGATTTTGGAGAGGTGAAATAAAAATTTTAAAGGGTTATTCTCAGAAAAAGTGTCCTTCAAAAAAAGTTTGAAGGGACACTTGCAAAAATTCTAAAAGAAATATTGTTTCAGAGAAAAGAGAAGGGGCTTGAGAGGTTAATTCTTTCAGAGAAAAGGGTCTATGGGAAAATTTTTCAAACTTTTTTTCTAAAAGAAAAAGTCTAAAGGAATGGTCCCAATAAAGTGATGGTTATATGGACATCAAATTTAAGGTGATGAGTTAGCCATTGACATTTAAAATAGTGGGTTCCACGCAGATTGATGGTCCTCATTCAAACACTCAAAGATCCAAGGGATCACATTCTTCATCCACTAAAATAGATCAGAGGGTTCATCTCACCATTGATTAGGTCATTATTTGAGTCATTTTTTGATGGCCAATTAAAGGAATAATTGGCTATACATGTAGACTCCAAATGATTCCTCTCCCAGTCCAACAGAATGAAAGCAATTCTTCCCTAAGCCATTGCACACCTCAACAAGATAGTGAGAAGATATTAGCATCAAGACAAATATACAACAAGTGGAATCTCATTTGTATAATTGATTGATGCCATTACTCAGCTCAAAAATATATTGTTTCTACTAGTGTAACCATTGGGAAAGCATCTTTGAGGGAGCAAGCTAAGTGTGTAACCACTTGAGGTGACATGGATCAATCAAATGGCCCAAAGGAGCATCATTTGAAAAGATGTTTTTAGCTGAAGATGAATACTCCTAATAGATTTATTCCTCCTTATAGTACTAAATGCTTCCTCCTCTCACTTCCTTTTTGCTATAAATATAGCCTTTGGGCTAGGGTAAAACAACCACACAATGTATCACGAAGCCCTATTGGATTGATGTCATATTTTTCCTTTAAGTATTAGGTACAAGTATATTTATTTCAAGTTTTTGGACAATTTTTTGAGTGTGTAAGAGATGTATAGTGATATTAAGTGATGATTTTACATCCTTCTATCCTTTACCCTTCATGCTTGAGTAAAAGTCCTTAGTCTAACAGGTCAAATAGAGTGTGTTTAAGTGTGTCAAATTATTGTAAATGTATAACTATTCTTGGAAGGTGAAATTTGCCTTTCAATTCATTTTCCTTGTGTCATTTCATTCATCTTACCTCTATATTGAAATACTTGTGTTAGAAATCCTTAGAGCTTGGGAATGGTTTGTGCATTTTGTTGTATTGTGCACTAGAATATGATATTTATGTGGAAGATAATCTTGATGTATCACCATTTTTAGAGTATGTTTTCCTTTTCTATAATCTTTAACTCTTTTCCTTTTAGGAAAACTGGTTTAGACAAAAGTTGTTTTATAGAGATATATTCAGGGAGCTAGCCCCTTTAAATCTAGAGGTTCATTTCCTCTATAAGCATATCCACATGCTAGTAAATGTTCCAAAGTTTCCCAAATATGGAAGAGGATTGAACACTCTCTTCTAGGGTGAAATATTTGGAGACAATATTCACTTTTTAGTGATGCATAAGGGTCTTCAAAGTCTAACTTCCTAGTATTATATGTTTTTGAGCCTATCGGTGCAAAATAAGAAGAAACAAGCCTAATTATTAACCCATTTTATATTATTTTCAGCCATATGTATTATTTATTTGTGTCCTCTTTCTCTAATTATATAATTCCATGCCATGTTTCTTTGATTAGGACTGTAACCCCTCCATGTCCCTTGCAAATTTTAATCCTTTCATTCTAAACTAATATTTTATTATATCCTTAAAATCGTATAACTTTGTAGCCTTCATGCTCATGAGTTATAGTAAGAATGATAATGTCTTTTCCCTCTGTAATGGGCCCCAACACAGGGCCTTTTATCCAAGGGCAACCTCTATAATTCCACCTTACCAAGGGCAAGTTCTCTTAGGGGGCCCAAGTCCCTATTTCTTATGTGTCATTTGATGGATGATTTGGGATCTTCTATTTTTTAACAATGCTCATTTTATTACATATCTTGATACTTTCACCTTCTCCTATTCTTTATTTATTCATTCGTATTGCATTGGAGTTAGATTTTCATCTAGGTAGATGTTTATCCCTCTAATATGTCTTATATTTATTAATATTTTGTTTTTTTATTCTATGTTTTCATGACAGCTCTTACATGTCTGTCCTTTCCTTCTCTTATGCATTTTCCTATTCTATTTTCTTGATAAATATGCCATGTCTAATACAATTGGTCTTATAATAAGTGTTTTGATATTTTATTGGTATTTTCATTCTCATCATAGTCTTTTAGTCATTTAATAATGATGTTTTTATCCCTATCATGTCTATCATGTTCTTCTCTTATTTGCATTCTAATATGTTTTTCTCTTATTTTGCTCTATTTGTCTAAAGGTCCTCTTACTACTTGAGCCCAAGAATTGGGCTCCCCATGTTGGACTTCTATGTGACTTTATTTTAATTCTATATTTTCAATTACAAATAGGTACTCTTTTGTTTGTGGCACATTCTTTCCTTTGTCCACTTTTAGATTATTTCCCTCTATTATTTTCAAATGATTTAAATCTTGTTTTCTCATTATTAACTCTTATTTCCCCTTTTCCATGTCTTTTTGTAGGTTTTTTACATATTCCTTGAGTATTTTATTCTCTCTTACAAGTTTCCAAATCAAATCTATAACCTTTTTCATATTTTTCCCCCTATTTGAAATGCCCTATTTTCACCCTATCGATGGTTGTATGATTCATTATCACTAATGCTTCTACATTTTAAGTTGATTTTGCATTTTCCTTACCATCAATGATATTTTTTTACTATTTGCCTCTAATAAAATCTTGATATATTCCTATTTTTTTCTATCATTACTAGGTTTGTTGTAAATCCACATGACTTGAATTTAAAATTCTAGGGTTTGTTTGGATCATGTTATAAATCTTAGCTTGAAAAAACTTTATCATAGTGTATTTGTTTAGACAAAAAAATAGATAAATAACCACATTTATATTTAAAGACATCATACCTACTAATAATCCACTTTAGAGCCCAATCTTTTGTGAATCTTGTGACTTACTATGGTACCTAGTCATTCTTATTGTGGAGTCTAGACGTTCTAACTTACTAACTAATCATTGATTTGTGCCTAATATGCCTAGTCTTACTTTACCTCTCATGTTTTGTGTTGTTAAAATTCCCATAGTAAATGGAAAATAAATGGAATTTTTTGCCACATGGCTAATAGTTCTAAGAGTTAAAAATCTATTTGAAAAGGTGTGGATATTTATATGAAATATTTTGGTTAAAGTGAACAGAGGCATTAATTTTAATAATTTTGAGTGATGTTTGTTTATGGATCCATTGAGTGATATAAATATGAGTTAAAAATATTCGTTGGATCATCAACATAATTATGACCATAACAATCATCATTGACATCCTCATTGTCATCATTGTCATTTGTATTCTCATTTGAATAATTTGTTTCTCACTAAACAAATATAACATTAGAATTATAGTTAGAATACATTAATGTTAAAACTAACTTACTTGGCTACCTTTTACAAAATCATTGTAACTCAATAGTGATAACCAACCTTCATATTTTACCATCCAGACATGATTAGTAGGTAGTGGATTTGGAATTTGGATTTAAAAACTTTAATTGATACAATTATAACTAGATAAGAATGAATAAAAATTGACTAACTAATAAAAACTATATGTACTATGAAACTTGCATATGTTATGATAAATATTTCAACAAATTATTCTTTTTTAGGTATTAGAGATATTATTTATTTGGTATAAGTTTGAATACCTTATGCTAGAAAAAGTTAAAAACAAGTACATTCTTTATTTAAAAACAAAAAATATTAATTTAAATTAAGTTATTACAAAATAATAAATAATAAAAATCAATAAACTTACAAATTATACTAGAACTTATTTAAGGGCATGTGATATGTGTGATGATTAACAAGGTTCATTTGAAACCTCTTTTATATTATCCTAGAATGACCACAATTTTTTTCTATAAAACCCTTTTTTGTTGCCCTGAAATTTTTAAATAAAAGTTTTCCACCCTTCTTCAATGTAATGAGTGGTGCGCATATTCTCCATTAAGACTTTTTTTTTTTTTTTTTTAATACTTTTGTTTGTTTGTAGTCCACATCCATCAAGCTTCTTAAAGAATATATTATGTATTTTAAGACCCTTTTATCAGTGTTATTATTACCACATTGATGTAACAACTTAAAGTCATGTTGTTTGCCCTATTTTTAAAAGTCATTCCACTTAATGTGGGTAAGGGATTTGGTGATAACATGATGCCTGATCAATTGGTAAAGATGGGTAATACAAATCTCACCATTCACATCTCTCTAAACCTTTGCCATCTTAGTGAACTAAATTAGTGTCCCTATCATACTATATAATAATATATTATTAGTGTATTTAATAATGTAATATATTTTGTATGGGTTAAAATGTACTATTAATATTTATTTGTAATATAGTTCATAGATAATTATTAATTAGTGCACACTTATCCATAAGCCATATTAGAGAATATTATCAATTAAGTATTTAATTAATTGACTTATGATAATAATATGTAGGGTTTGTTATATAAGTAACTTATTTCCAAAACCTAACCCTAACCCTAACCTATTTTATTATCTATTTAAAAGTATAGAGGGCTCGTGGCTGAGGCACATTTTGGATGAAAATTATTATTTGTGATACTAGTGATTTTAGGCCAACATTTTAATCTAAAGAGGTAGTCATGCTACTTGAGATAAATATGATTATTATATTTCCTTAGACTTTCATTAGATTTATATATTACATGCATTTTGGGTGTTTGTCTTATGGCATCTATAATGATTCTAAAATTGCTACAATAATTTAATATGTTATAAGAGCTATAAAATATTCACCTCTTATAATGTAATTTTTTTGAGCATAAAAATATTTTGTTTTCATCTCCAAACCACATATAAAGATCATGTCTACAGTTATAAATTTCATCTATATATCTTGTTGGGCCCCTTTCTGTGCTACTTATTGGATTTCACCAACTCAATAGATCTCAGTGTGAGGAAATCATTGGTGATGGTTGCTCTATTTGTACTTTTAGTGCCATCTAGAAGGATCCCCATAGATCCTACACCAAATGGTAGGTAGTTTCTTAGTTCTAGGGTTTAAAGGAGAATCTCATTGAGTTCTTTCACATGGTGGTTGGATAACATAAGTGTCAAAATAGTGGATCCATTGGAATAATGACCCTTAGCAATAGCTCAACACCTGGCATGCACCCATTTGACCTAGCAAAAAGATGCTCCCCTACCCTTAAAAATGAGTATAAACTTGAAGAAAGGGGAGGAAACATTAATGCAATAAAGCTCTATAAGATTAGTTATAGGATTATACATGTATTTTGGCTTAAAAACTAGCATGAATAATTTGAAGAATCACCATGCATTGTAATGCCCAAGCTCACTTGTGAGCTGTTGGGCATGTAGTAGTGGAGAAATGATATTATACTATGTTTTGTTATAAATTGTACTTTGTTAATGAAATACGACTTAATAGAAATGGTTTTGAATATTTACTTGGGTGTTGGTATATTTCATGTAGTGTAGCTCTAGTGTATGGTCATGAATTGATTTATGTATGAGTAATGATTTAATTTCTATTTATTAATGTATTACAATATAAAGTTCTATTCTAGGTCATTAATGGTGTTATTGTGTCATATAGAGACTTTGGTATACTTATAAAATCAACTAAGTATTAAAATTAGCATATACTAAAGCCATAATACTCCTGTCAAAGGTGATAACTTGAATAATGAGCACTTGAGCATAATCCATTCCCTTGATGTGACTAAGCACCTTAATGACTCTTGATTCACTACCCCTATGACTTATCCCATTGAGAGCTATATATAGCCAGACATGAGCTTGTGTCAAGATAATTATGCCATTGAATAGGATTATGCCTCTTGATCTTATCTATAATGGTGTGTATTCATAGACTACATATGCCCATTTTGCCAATGACTAAGCCCCATTGAGACTAAGGTTGTACCATGTTTCAACTAGCCCAATATGGACCTTGATCCCTTCACTATTGTGCTTTGGATGAGTGCACAAGGCTTGTGACTTGTTTAAAATTAATTCCAATGTAGTAGTGCATTTAAATTTTATGTTTCATATACCTTTACTATTCTTTCACCTAGCTATATCAAATATAAAACTAACTTGAATTGATTACCAAGCACGTGATTAGGAACATGAGCTAAACTAGGAAACTTTTGTACAACATTTTGGCTCCATGGCTAGGACCCATGTTGAATTTTGTTATTACAATGGTGATTTATAATGATGTTCCAATTTTCACTCAAGAACATCAAGCACTAGCTAGAGAAAGTAGAAGATAGTTTTGTATAGAAGCATCCAACATACCAAGGATAAAAGCCAAGATAATGGGTGCAAACTAACCTATATGATGCTCTGTATGAGGAATTATTTAATGAAATACTTGAACATGTGTACTGATGGTTGGTTTCCTATATCACCTCTAGAATATGAAGATACATCTAATACTTTGAGTGGACAAACAAGCACCTAGAGAGGCTTAAAAGCCTAGATGATGTTTGGATGTGCATTATAGACAAGTGGTAGAGTGGTGCACTAAACAAGTACAAGTTAGAATTCATTGTGTCAACCTTATCTTGCCCTAAAGAAGTAGAGTATAAGTTATTTTACAAACCAAGGGGTGCATGCATAAGAGGGATCAATACTGAACTAAATAAATTGATGGTGGATTATAGTATTGAAATCCTAAGAATGGAAGGATAAAATCCTTATGTGTATGAGCAAGCATAAAAGGTGAGAAGGGGAAGTATAGGTGAGGTATGATGGAAAGGGATGAACAAACTAAAATTGAATATCTCTAAAGGTAGAACTATAACAAGTGAAGCCATAAGCTGATAGAGGATCTAGAATTTGGAAGTGTTGAGAGGACCTATATCGAGTAGGAAAGGCATGGGGAGGGCTCCCTTGAACTATAGTAGTGTGATGAAAAAGAGGAGGAAGTAAGAGACCAAGCTCAATATTTGAGTGCAATATGCCTTAAGTCCCTAAAATATGTGGTGAATGAATATATACTAGAAGCACCTACCTACTTTGAACCTAAAGTGCAAGTTCATGCATTGGATTCTCCACTAGAAGATAGAAGAATGATAACTAACCCTGTTATCAACATTGACTTTGATAGACTTATAAATTTGAACCAAGACTTTGTGATTTAATAAGTGATTTCTTATGAAGGATTAAATAATAATACCATGAAACTAATAAGTACCAACCTAAGAATATAGAATAGAAGTGCAAGCATTCCCATTCAAAGGATATTAGCTTCACTAATTGGGTAACAACCTATAGGAAGTGGCCTATCACCACCAGTGAGTAGTACCATGCCATTGAGCTTGATTGTGTAACTTAAATCAATAAGGTTAGTGCTTAACCCTATAATTAGAGGCATTAGAGTATCAACTCCAACATAAACATCAAGGGGCAATCACCATAGACCCTAACACCACACCCTCAACAAATTTATTATGAAATGGTGATGCACTTGCTTGAGTATTGTGGAATAGAGAATACCATGGAACATGTACTCAAGTTTGAAATTAAATGGCATGTTTGAGGTATTACCTAATAAAAGTGTAAGGTGACTCAGTTTTTGAACACTTTATTGGATTGTACTCATACCTGGTATCAGAAATTTGATCTAAACCTGGCTATGGTTGATTATGATATACTGAAGGAGAATTTATTGAAGGAATTTCATATTTATGAATTTGAGCAATAGAGCATCATGAAGCTTAAGGAAATCAAACAAGGGATTTTTGAGAGCATGCACCTATATGATGTGTGGTTTAACACCCTCCTTTCTAAGCTTCCATATGATATCCACCCCTACCAATATGTCTAATGATTTGTTGGTGGCCCATAAGTACCTTTTAAGAGAGCACTATCTATGAATACCTTCACAAATCCACATGAAGTACTTGAATCCATGCTCTACATTGAGGTAGTAGGTAGTATCAACACCAAGATTAGCCCATTTATGGAGGCATAGATTGTGTCAATGGATTCCCAACTATAAAAGCTAACTAGTTTGATGCATGACACTCATAGTGGATTATGGTGTACTAACTTTGAGATGGAGGGGCATAATAAGAATAATTACCCATGAATAAATGTTTGCACCTTACTTCTTAGCTGTGAAGTTTATCATGGGCCACATGACTCTAAAAACTATCCACTATTGCATTCTGCTAATCAAGTAAACACTACTATCAATTGCAAGATGTGTGATGCCTATATGCATTTAACAACATATTATTGATTCATTGATGATATGTTCCAAAACATGGAGAAAATCACATGGTAGGAAATGACCATAGCTGATGGGCAAGAAAGATAAGGAAATGAAGGCTATGGCCAACAAAATACTAGCTATGGGAATCAATGAAGCATGCATAGGTAAGGTGGAAGATGCAATGGAGGAATATTCCCATTGTGATCATGTTACAAGTGTAGGTTGATTGAACATTACTGGCATGACTAATCCACATACCCAATGTCAGGGTATTATTAGAGACCACATGTAATCAAGGATTGCCTAAACTTGTACAAAAAGCTAATTGTAAGTTATACTAGTAAAGATAAGGGTGATACCATGGTTACGCATGAGCAAAAGGAGGAGAAATGGGCGATAAAGCCATATCAGACTTGCAAGGAGCCACCTAAGGTATAGACTATGACTTAGAGTGGGTTGGCCACACAACCACCTACTGCATCAACAAAATAACTATGCTTAGAATATGGTAAGTCAAGATACACTGAGTATATAACATGATCTAAGCTAAACATTGTGCCTTAACCTAATTAAACATGATAGAAAGACATCCTATAATAAACCATGAGTGTAATATAAAATTTTTAGGGAGAGATCCAACTAGCTAAAGATCTAGAGGTACAAGCAAATGCCTTGGGTAGGAAGCAAGATAGTTAAGAGGTTGAAGTACAAGAGTTGACCAAGATCCTGCACCTCATAAAATCTAAAGGGATACTACCCTTGATGAAAGAATTACTTTTAGAGCATGCAGGAAAGAGATCAAAAGAGGACCCCACACCTTAGATGATTGAAGTTGCTATGCCACATATGGAGTGGGTGCATGAAGTAAGGCATACTAAGAATGTAGAGTATGACTAAGAAATACTAATAAATTCCACCATTTATGGATGATCTATTTTTAAGGTCCTTGTAGACATGAAAACCAAGGTTAACATTATGACCAAAATTGTTTGGGAGAAGATAGGAGGCAACCCTTAAAGCCATCCCCTCATATGTTGTTTATGGCTAAAAAAACTTGAGTGCAACCTATTAGGATCCTAAAGGGAATCATTGAGATATTATGGAAACTAAATTTTGAATTGGCATCAAGATAATCAAGTTGGTGGAGTATGATAACTATCCAGGGAGGCCATTGTGTTATGCCAATAATGTAAACATGCACTTCAATAATGCTACATGTATTTGGATTATGGCAAAGAGAGGGCGGTGATCCACCTATAAAGTGATCAAGGGCTTCCATATGTGAAAAGTGTTGATCTTAAAGATGAGATTAACTACATCTATAACATCATGGTGCAGGGTGCTGAAAAGCTTAACCCAAGTGACCAAAGAGTGTTCAAATAGGAGGATGGGAAATCAACTTATGATATAACTAATGTAGCTTATGATCAATGGGTCAAAGAGGCTTATGAATTTACTGGCTAAAGGTGCCACCTAGTGTGGGCAACTAAGCCAAGGCCAGCTAGTATGGGATTGATCAGGGTTGGTAACACTAAAAAAAATGGATTTCCTACACCAAAAGGGCAAGGAAAAGGGTGTTCCAATTGAGTAAAGGGAATCTTGTAGTGCTCAAAAAATATGGAGGGAACCAACCTATAGAGAACTATATCTATTATATTAAAACATGCATTCCTAAGGAAATAGATAGAATGGAAACACTAATGCATATCCTAAAGATCAATAATGCTCATTGGTGGGAAGTACAAAGGCCTAGTTTGTCAACATGGAAAGATGTGAAGATAAAAATATGCACTAGTTTAGAAAGATTAATGAAGAGTTAGACATACCTATTTACTTAGGTGATTCTAACCCAATTGTGCATGTGTGCTTGTGTAAATAAACCTAGACTATTTGCAATGGGAATGCTCCCAGAAACCTAAGGGTGCATGCCTTCTATAAGACCTTGAAAACATGGGCACAAGTGTGGTATATTGTAAATGAAATGAATTGAGAGATAGAATACTAGGAGGTACTTAAGGAAAGGTTTGTGTACACCTTCTACTTCTCTTCATAGAGTCTATAATTATTCTAGCCACTACAATTAATTCACAAGGTAGTGTTTGAGGATACTCCCATGCTAGAAGAGTGCCTTAGAGACATGTTTGGGGAGAAGGAATGAGAAATCCAAATGTTATTTAAATATAAGGTGCTCAATAGTGACTCTAATGAGGAGGATGATGAGACCTAGAAGGAGCACAATTGGAAGGCTCTAGTGGGAAGACAAAAAATTGTGTGCCTTATGGATGATAGTGCCCCAAAGGAAAAAGATTTGACTCATATTCAAATTGAAACAATAAAAGGGATAAGGAAAGTTGAAGACTCTCATTAGGAGAGGAATGAACCCTACCATACACCACTCAAGACCACTAAAGTAGACATCAATGCAGATAATGAGTGAAATATTTCCACTATAGGTGATTAATGGTATGAGGTAGAGATGGTATGAATCATAGACCTCTTGAAGGATTTTTAGGACTTGTTCCTATGTAGCTATCATGACATGAAGGGCACCCACCCTTCCCTTAGTAAAATGAGCATCAAGCTAGTGGATGACATGATGCCTATCAAAAATCACTTGTATAGGATGAATTATAATCTTCATGCCAAGGTAGAAAAAAAGATTGATTGAATGCTAGCTACCGATGTCATCTAACCTATACAAGAGTCTAAATGAGTGATCTTGATGGTAATAAGCATCAAGAAGGATGGTTTCATATAGATCTATATTGACTATAGACTTTTGAATGCCACCTAAATCACTGACCCATTCCTAACCCCATTCACTAATAAGGTCTTGGATGAAATCGTAGGTTATGAAATCTATACTTTTACTGATGGTTTTTTGGGCTACTATCAGGTGCATATCGAGGAAGAGGATAAACCTAAGACAACATTTACAAATAAATTAGGTTGTTTTGCTTTTAATGTGATGCCCTTTGGACTTAATAATGCACTAGCCATATTTTCTAGATTGGTGATCACTTCTTTCAAGGACTTCATCCATAATTTCCTCTAAGTCTATCTCAATGACTAGACTATATATGGCCTTATAAATGACCATTATGATAATCTATGTCTCATGTTTGAGAGGTGCAAGTAGATCTAAATATTTTTAAACATGAAAAATTGCATTTTCACAACCCCCTTTGAAACATTACTTGGGCAAATCATCTACAAGGATGGTTTGCTTATTGACCCTATGAATATATCCATCATAATTCATCTCTAGACTCCTTTCATGAAAAAGGATGTTTGTGCCTTTCTAGGCCATTATGGCTACTAAAAGAAGTTTATACAGAGCTACATGATGATCATGACACCTCTAAAGGAACACTTGATAAAAATATGTCCCATGATATAAGGGCAAGGTTCAAGAGGAGGCTTTTGAAATATTAAAGGTAAAATTAGCTAACACACTAATTCTATAATTACTAGACTAGACTACTCCTTTTCATGTCCATGTTGATGCTTTAGGTTCTATAATTTGCACCATATTGATGCAACTAGGTGAGGGAAAGATGGACCACCCCATCTCATTTACAAGTAATAAATTGATGTAGGTAGAACATAATTACACCACCACTAAGTGTGAGGCACTAACAATGGTCTATGCCTTACAAAAATATAGGAAATATCTATTGGTGACCTCATTCATCTTTTTCACTGATCATGAAACACTCAATTACCTCATGAATAAGCCTATTTTACATGAGCACATATCCATATGGATATTTCTATTCTAGGATTTTCATTTCTCCATTATTATTAAACATGGAAAGTAGAACTTGGGGATAGACCATTTGTCCCACATAAATTTTGGCACTAGAGCAGTGTTGATTGAGGATGACATGCCAGACACACAATTGTACAGAGTCCAGTGCATCCCTAAAATCTTGGTAGAGACTTCCACTTTCCTAACATCTAGATTTATGACCTAGACCATGTCAAATAAGGAGAATAAATAACTTGTTGTTCACTCCACCCCTTTATAGATCATTGAGGGGGAGATGTACAACTAAGTAGAGATGAAGTACTACACTGGTGTGTTCTAAAACATGAAATGGAATCCATCTTATAATAAGTGCATGAGGGAATTGTAGGAGGCCATTACACTAGAGACAAAATGGTGCATAAGACATTGTATTCAATATTTTAGTGGTTTGGCCTATTCCATGATGCAAAGGAGTATACCAAGGTATGTGATATATGTCAGGACACCAAAAATCCCAACCATTGGGATGAGATGCCTCTTATCCCCATTCTTACTTAGACACCATTCAAGAAATGAGGCATTGATTTTGTTGGACCAATAACTCCCATAGCCTGATACATAGATGCAAGGTATATTTTGGTGCCCATTGACTATTTCACTAAGTGGGTTGAAATCACCCTAAAAAAGATTGTATAGCTATGATATCTACATGTTTCATCTAGGAGAACATAATAATTTTATATGGGTGCCAATTAAGTTTGACTAGTGACAGGGGTACTCATTTCATCAATGAGATGGTGCACATCCTCTTAACTAAATACATGGTGGTACACCACAAGACCACCTCATATAATCCAAAAGCATATGACATGGTTGAATCATTCAACAAGATCATAGGAATGTGCCTGACAAAGATATGTAACATTGGTCACAAGGATTGAGATGATCATGTTTAAATGGTACTATTGGTGTACTACATGACATATAAGTGCTTGAACAAGGCTACACCATTTCAATTGGTGTTTGGCACTAAAATAATTCTCCCTATGGAATTTTTGGTGCCATCCTTATGCATTACATAGATTAGTCACTTAGATGACCAAGAATATTTAAACATAATGTTGGAAGACTTGGAGTGATTGGATGGAAAACATGCCCAAGCAAGATGGAGTCAGTAAATTGAAAAGGCATGCTAAAATCTCGAGCATGATAAGCACATCAAGCATAAGGAGCTGATTGAAAGAACATTGGTGCTGCTCTATGAATCAAAGTACCTTGAGCACCTAGGTAAATTGAAAATAAGGTAGATGGGCCGCTACATCATCCACCACATCTTGGAAATAGGTGCATGCAAGTTGATCATGTTATCCAAAAAAATAATCCTAGGGCATTTCAATGGCAACTAATTGAAGCTGTATTAGTAGTAGGATGGTGTATGTGTAATAGAAACATTGAATTCTTGATCACTAGTCAGTTTGAAGTTGGGCTAATTAGAATCTAGTTTGGTTCAAGCCAAACCATTCTTTTCCTTTTCTTTTTTTCCTTATATAGTGTAAAAAGGTAATAAGCAATACACAGCGGCCGAAAGGACTTATCTAATGGCACTTCACACATGATTTAGTTGAGTGAATCAAGCACTTGTGTTTTTTAAGCACATGAGGCAATAACTCCTAAGTTATGGATATGTGAATCAAACCTAGGTCTAATGAAATCATCTGGCCTCTCACACATAATTCCAACTAGGTGAGTCAAATGCTTGCACTTTATAATTAATTGAGGCTAGGCATCTAAGTGGTGGGCATGTAAGACTCATCAGACTCAAATAAAAGGTGCACAAAACCTTATGAATAAGGTTATAAATAAAGGGTGCTTCTAAGCTCATACACGAACTACTCTAGCCTTTCATGCATAATTCCAATTAGGTGTGTCAAACACTTACACCCTCTAAGCACATTAGGCTAGACATATAAGTGATGGGTGTGTGAAACTCAGTAGATGTAAGCAAAAGTTGCACAAGATCCATGTGTGCAAGGGGAACATTATAGGGATCTTAGAGGCCCAATAATGAACTACTCTGGTGGTTTTATGCATAATACTAGTTAGGTATGGCTAGACACCTAAATTTATGGGTGTGAGGAGGTTACTAAACCTTTAAGATTTGAGAATAAAATGATAAAGTACATAATCATAAAGGTAACCTTTGCACCAAAGATAAAAAGAGGTGCACCAATTGACCATGTACTAGAGACCAAAGAAAAATAGTGAAGATGCTTAACATAGTCAGGCATAAGAAAGAAATTGAATATGCATAATCTGACCATGAATAAGAAAACTAGAAGAGAAGATGAATCTTTAGAGGGCCAGTGTAAAGGATTTAGATGGGGTAGGATAGGCCAAGGAAAGATGAAGTGTAAGAAATCGATCAAAATAAAGAAACATACTTAAAATGGAAATGCAACTAAGAAGATAAACTGGAACCAAGGAGGCTAAATCACACACATGTGAGGAATTATGCCCAAGTTGCCACAAGGAAAGTGAAGGTCACACTAAGTAAACAAGCATAGTAGAAGAATCATCTAAAACAACTGGCATCCACTTACGTTTGAGTGGGAAGTGACCATTTGAACTAAACATCACTTCACTAAATTATTTTTATAGATAATTAAATGAAGTGGTGATAGTCATAAAGATACACATTTAATGCATTGATGATAAAGGATTTTCATGTATTTTTTAAAATTTTGCATTTTTAAAGAAATATAGGGTTTGTCACACCATAAAGGACCTACATTAATGGTGGTAGATAAGGAAAGGGTATAAATTAACAAGTGATAGACTTTCTTAGATTACAAATTTTATATTAACTTAATACTAAGAGTGAACTTAAGAAAACACTAGAGAGATGAGGTGTGAAAACCCTATACAAGCAAGAATTTGAGCACTCTTAGGAACTAAAAGTGAATGATTACATACTAAGAAGGATTATGTTCATAGTAAGATTGAGTTGGAGAAGTGTGGAGAGAGGATTATGTATAAACTAGATAGTTGGAGTGAATTGATGCCCAGACCACCATTAAAGACCAACAAAGCTTGAGAGTTGAGAGAATAGTCACATATCCCATGATTGTAGAAGCACCACCACCAGTTAAAGATTTAGTAAACTATACTTACCATGCTTCAACACTAATAGGTTTAATATGGTTAATATATGGAAGGGATCAAGCTCCAAGTAGGTGTAATAAGACCCAAAATGGGTGTGCATAGCACCTGAAGTGGCCACTACAAAAAAATGACACAATGAGCGTGGCATAGGTGGACACCAAGGTGCTCACCAAAATATCCTAGAAAGTAATGAAGTTCCTTTCAAAGGTAGTGAGATGGGAGGATTGGAACTCTTTTATGCATGTCTGACAAATTAAAATAATATAATCACTACATGTCTAGTCATTTTTAATACCTTGTACAAGATTGGATGGTAGACATAGGATGAAAGACAGTGTAAGGTGATGCCCTATTTGATGTTTCGATCTGAGATAAATTGATAGCTTTTAGTACAACTCAAATTTATGAGTTACCATGTTTTGGGAAGCTAGAAGAGTTGGTTTAATTCCTACTCTCATGCATCCATAAAGACTACATTTAATTTTTAGGGAGGCACATGAAGATTTCCATATAATTGATAAAGAGAAAAACTAGGATTCTAGATATTAGAAACGACATCCATCAGATGATGGATGATGATGAAGAGGTGGAGTGCATAGCCCATCTCCTAAAATATTTCAAGGGGGGTTTTCAATTCCCCATCAAGGAATGCAAGGACCCTAGTATGAGGGTAGTGACATGCTTTTTAATCTTCAAGCTATGCCCATGTGGTCAATGGACCAATGTGACTAAGGCATACCTTTGCATAGCCTATCACATGGTGTAGGGTAGTTAAATATTATCAAATTCATCACTGATGAATTTTGAAGAATGCATAGGATTTCCATAGGGTAAAAGGGACATTCAGATGGGGATCTATCCTTATTCTCATTACCATGGAAGAGATTGGAATTCTAGACAAGGATAACCTCTAGGTCCATCCAGAGCACAATGACTCCCCAATGTAGAAGTTCAAAGATTTCATGAGCCCCCCTCTTTTAGTGCCAAATATAAGACTCATGTCATGGGGTGGTATGAGATTTATATATAGGCCTTCAAGCTAGAGTGGTGCATCCCTCAAGGGTTCCCTTAGAGTATGTTTGGAATAACAACCTTTGCCATAATATAATACTAATGTGTAACACACTTATTTCTAGTTAATGACAACATGTCAAGGTGGATAAAGCTCCCCTACACCTTCTCAACAATATATTTGAGTGATCCACTATGCCAAATCCCCAATTCATAATAGTTATATATTCTAGTTAAGGAACTAGATATGGAGAGGTACAAGATGAGGCACTACTTCATTCACACATATGGGAAGGCCATCAAGGATGAAGAGGATGAGTTGGATCATACTGACATCCATCCTCTCCAAGAGGTGACCATATCTAGGCACATATATAGGCTCTACTATGAGATAAATCCAAAGAAGAAGGGGCTAAGTGTAGAATAGAGTGAAAACCCCCCAATCCATATTAGTGACAAAAAACCTATGGTGCTAGTAGAGAAGAAGAAGTCTCTTAAGAAGAAGGGGGATACTTTAGAAAAGATAGAAGAGTGAATAAGGCTCAAGATCACCTTAGAAGAATAATCCTCTCTTTGGCCTCCATAAATAAGTGCATGTAATTCATACCAAAGGCTTCCCCTAGGGCAAGGGAAAGGAAGAAGGGGAAGGTTCCTCTAATGGTGCCTAAGACAATCTTATCTGACATAAAGGAGGAAAAGGAGATGGAGGAATAAATAATTAGGAGGACAGCATAAATCATGCCCAAGGAAGATGACTCATTATTGAATGATCAGACCCCCTATCCATCCCCTTAAAATAAATTGGAGGATAAGATGCAAAGATGGAAGAAAATCATCCTCAATAATGTTCATATGTAGAATGTGTAAGAGCTAGAGGAATGAAGAGAAAAAATGACAAAATATAGGATGTCAAAATAATCCATTGAGATGGTTGAGGCTAAAGTGGAGAAATGTAAGACATGGGAGATGAAAAGGAGAAAAGAAGGAGGAACAAGTGAGAATCCTAGTGAGGTGTAAATTTTTGAAGAATTAATAACCTCAGGTGCACCAACTATAGAAGATTTGAAGCATAAATGGGAGGGCATGGGCCTAGAATAGGATCACATTGATATGGCACTAGAATTACACCACAAATAAAAGACCATGAGGGCCAACGGCATGACCCAAGCTGAAATTAATCAAATAGAGGCTGAGGAGATAAAGGTAGAGGATAAGAAATACAAAGCACAGGCCAAGAAAAGGAAAGCTAAGAAGAAAAGGGATGAAGAAGAAAAATTCAAAAGGAAATAAATAAAAGAGAAGGAAACCAAGGTATAAAGGGTTAGGATGAAGAAAGAGAGAGAGGAAAAGTTTTCTTCTATCACAAAACTAAGAAAGGATAAAATAACTGAAGAGGTGCCTACTACCCACTCTAGCCATGTAGAGGAATCTACACAATAGACGTACCTTAGTTTTGAAGGGGAAATTGAAGAAAAAGAGGGTGATGATTGTGCCTCAAAAGAACAAATGGAGAAGGTAGTAGAAACCCTGCTAAGGTAAGAGGGAATTAAGGTTGGCACCAAGGAGGTTCACCCCAAAGAGACACAATAAGAAGATGAAGTGGACAAGGTGGAAAAGTCCTAGGAATAACCCCTCTAAAAAAATATGGGGAGATTAGCACCAAGGAAAGAGAAGAGGTAGACCAATGGGAGAATTGTGATGAAGAACCCCTAATAGAAGGAGGAAGAGGAGGAGGAGGAGGAGGAGGAGGAGGAGGAGGAGGAAAAAGCACTAGAGAAATCCCTAGCACCAGTGAAGAAGAGAAAGAGCTAGTTGAAGAAGAGGAGTATGAACCAAGATACAAGGAAAAAACATAGAGGGAGTTTACCAAATATGATGAATTCTACATGATGGAGTACATGCACCCCAAAACTACCATGACCCTAATGTACCATCAAATTTCTTGGGCTCTCAATTACTACATGGATGAACCTTAGTTTGAGGTACCAAAGAAAGCAATATGAAGCACCAAGAAGCTAGAAGAGGGGCATGACACCAACTTGTAAATTCAAGGGTTATGAACCCCATAAGATTATCTAATACCCTCCTTAAGATGGCCTCAATATTAGTATGCAAAAACATCACCAATGATATTCATACCAACAAGTGGAAATAAATAGTACATGAGGTAGAGGAAGAAGTAAAAGCAATGAAGCTCAAATTGTAGAAGTTGGTTGATCACGTCAAAGAGGTAGAGCCATCCCTTTTGGATGGTTTTGATACTTTGGAGATAAAAAAGGTTGATAAGGTTTGTACCTTGGTAGAAAAAATGCTCCCTAGGATGAAGCTAATGCTAGAGGAATAAGAAGACCCTTGTAAATCCATTAGAAGAGAGCTAAACAAAAATCTTGATATGGTAGAGGACCTATTTAATAAATTAGAAGAGGATATGGAAGAAGTGAATGCCATATTTTGAAAATTTTCCACTCAAGTGTCAGTCATTAACATGTGCCTTCAAAATTCAAAAGAGGAGAAGGATGCTTTGATGAAGCATGATTTCACTATGTGTAATACTAAGCATGTTCAAGTTATGGTGAATGCCAATACCTTAAGCACCCAACTAAAAACCCAAGATCAAGACCTAGAAGTACTCTTCCATACCTTTCAAATAAAGACAAGTGAGCAAGGGGATATTTTATATGGTAGGGTGAGAAGAGCTAAGAAAGGGATGGAAGCCTTTAAAAAATAAATGGAGAATATGAATGTGTCTATACTCAAGGCTACATTGAAAAAAGTAGATGGTGCCATC
The DNA here is from genome assembly GCA_037957365.1 of Torreya grandis. Classification (NCBI taxonomy): domain Eukaryota; kingdom Viridiplantae; phylum Streptophyta; class Pinopsida; order Cupressales; family Taxaceae; genus Torreya; species Torreya grandis. The sequence goes on from JARHVA010002649.1 coordinate 1,755,852, forward strand.
AAAGAGATCAAGCTCATCATTCAAGGATTCAAGAACTTCAAGGTGGAGCTACAATAAATTTCACCCAAATTTTTTGTAGTAAAGGCATGAAAAGACTAGTCTTAGGGTGGACTAGCAATTTTGTATGGAATAAATGTTGGGGGCCTTTTTGTGCTGCCTACTGAAACACACCAACTTACTATATCTCAACACAAGGTAATAATTGGAGATGGTTTATCTCTTTGTACTTTTATTTATAGATAGGAGGATTCCTATGGATCTTATGCTAAGTGGTAGGTAGTTGTTTATCACCTGAGTTTAGAGGAGAATATCATTGAGTGATTTCATATGGTAGTTGGAGAGCATGGGTGTTAGAGTAGTGGAGATGATAGCATAATGAACCCCAAAAATATTTTAGCACTCTATGTGCACCTGTCCAACATGGAAAAAAATATTCTCCCCTACCTCTAAAAAGAGTGTGAACCTAAAGAAGGGGGAGGTGACATTAATGCAATAAATATCTATATGATTAGTTCTAAGATAATACATGCATTTTGGCTTAAAAACCAACAATAATACTTTGGAAAATCACCATGCATTGTAATGCCCAAGCTTGCCTATGAGTTACTAGGCATGTAGTAGTGGATAAATGATATTATATTATATTTTGATACAAACTATACTTTGTTGATGAACTGTGACTTAATAAAAATGGTGTTGGATATTTACTTGGGTATTGGTCCATTTCATGTAGTGTAGCTCTAGTGTATGGTCATGAATTTATTTATGTATGATTAATGATATAGTTTCCATTTATTTAATGTTTTGTTATATAAAATTATATTCTAGGTCATTAATGACATCACTATGTCATATAACAACTTTGATATACTTGTAAAATTAATTAAGTGTTGAAATTGGCATGCACCAAAGCCCTAGTACCCATGCCTAGGGTGCTAACTTGAAGAATGAGAACTTGAGAATAAGCCATTCCCTTTACTCAACTAAGCACCTTAATGACTCTTAACTAGCTACCCATATGACTTGCACCATTGAAAGCTATACCTAACTAGACATGAGATTGCACCAAGAGAATGTGCCCTTGAAAGGCTTGTGCCTCTTGATCTTATCTATAATGGTGTGCACTGATAGACTACCTATGCCCATTTTTTTAATTATTAAGCCCCATTGAGACTAAGGTTTCACCATGTTTCAACTAGCCCAATGTGAGCCCCGATCCCTTCACTACTTCACTTCAGGTGAGTACATAGGCTTGTGTCTTGTGTGAAATAGACATCTATGCAATAGTGCATTTAAATGTTGTGAACCATAGACCTTTACTATGATTTCACCTAGATGTATCAAGTACATAATTGACTTGAATTGATTTCAAAGTGTGTGACTAGGCACATGAGCTAAACTAGGAAAGTTTTCTACAACATATCTAATTCTAATTCATTTTTTAGATTTTTAGTTTTCGTTTTTTTTAAGTTGAAGTTTTAATCCTAAATTCTAGTGGCCTAATACAAAAACCCAATATTATGATCTCACCTTGCCCTTAGTGAACTTATTTGTGTTATCATACTAAATTTCACCTTTGAGGAGGTTTTTCAAGCCTCCTCACTTAGTTGATAACATGGAGACACGTATAGGCTATGGGTGGCCTAATAAATGAGGTGAATCTATAGATAGGTCTAGCTCTCTTAATATTTCACCTTGAAACTCCAACTAATCCTATTACTTGATAAGAAAAGGGAGAGAGAGAAAATAAACAAAATAAGGAGGTGATGCACCAAAATCAATACTCTCCACTTGCTTATATTGCACTAAAAACATCAAAAAAGACTAAAACCTATGGCACTAACTCAACATGAGTCTATAATCATCAATATTTCTAAATGAAGATGAGAATAAAGACACTAACCAAGAGGGAATGATTAAGAGGTATCATAGAAGACACTAATGAAGAAATATCCACACTTAGCCAATGTAAGGCCATTTAACTCACTCTATATGACCTGATAAGATGAATAAAAACTTGTAAGAAGGTAAAGATATAGGACCAATAAAAGAGAGATATGACACTAATACTATAATTCATCAATTAATCATGAAGTATACACTAATTACAATAATAAAAATGCTGGCAATTAGCTTATATACATCTCTAAGGCAAATTACAAGTGTTATTTGAGCAGAAATTTTCCATACTTAGGTTGAGGATCCTTTATAATGCCAAATAAGGAAATACATATAAGAGAAATAAGAAGAGAGAGAGAGAGAGAGAGAGAAGAGAGAGAGAGAGAGAAGAGAGGTGTTAAGGAAAAATGATGGATACCAAGTACTCATAGAACTAGTTACAAACAAGAAAACTTGTCAAGAAATAGTCTTGAGAGCTCTCTTTAACATGTGTTCACTTAGTTTGATGATAAATTCATCTAGGTGGATTAGGAGTGACAAATCATCCCTCTCTCTTAAAAATAAAATTTCTTGAAAGGAGAATTACAAGTCGTCTCATTGACACCTAGCCTATTTGACAAAATCTACATCTTTCTATTCCATCTTGTCTATTCAACATTTCCCCAATCTTGTGAAAGTGAGGCTTTAGCTCATATCTCTTCTCATTCTTTTCCTTGAATCTTTGAGACAAGTATACAACATCAATTACTTGTAGAAACAAAGATGGTCTACATCTAGGCCTAGCCCATTGACTTGAGAACTATCTTAACAACATGGAGTACATTTATAGGTTAGTAGGAGTTACTTTATAGCTTTGCCTAGGCCTTTGAGTGATTTAAATATGGTTTATTAGGCTTCAATGCACTTAGACACTGTGGAATTACCCAAATACTATATATAAGACATTTATGCACTCCCTTTGTCTCACACATACCAAACTAGTTATTCCCTAAAGTGTTCATTAGTCTCATACATTTATTCAAGGTGTTTATAGGGTAATCAAGGGTGATTGAGGTCACTTGGAGGGCAAGAATAGTCATCAGGTCTTTTTAGACCTTTTAGGTAGCTTGGAAGGTGTCTATCCTATTAAAGATGTTTTATAGAGTTTCCCCCCTCAATCTAAAAACTAATTCCATGATTTTAGAGGGAATATGGGTGGTCTCCTTACCATAATGGCATTTTTCTTGGTTCTCTTTCTCCTCCATGAAACAATATTGTGAATTTGGACTTTATTGGTCTACCAATGACCCAATAGAGCTTCTTGAGTGAAACTTGCCCTGTTTTAACCTATAACACCTTCTTGAGCATGGATATGACCTTTAGGGGGATGGATTATGTTGATAATAAGATTCACCACTTGGCTCTATGTTCTTCTTGGCTGGAGATAATCTTTTTATGCATGGAATCCTTTAAAAACTCATTTAAATGCCTTCTTCATGAGATGGAGTTTGATTATTTGGTTGAATACCATGTTGTATTCTTGTGGGAGGGATTCGTGGAGTCCTTAATGTCAAGCATAATGGAAATGTAATGTACAAATTATTCCTCACCTTACCTCCTCACCAACACTTCATATCATGCCACGATTATGGTTGAATCAAGGAGTAAAAGATATTTTAACTTTGGAATATGTTAGAAATGAATGTTTTTCCACCTTTTAAAGCTTGTATGGATCATATGGAGTATGGTATCACCCTTCATGAATTATACATGGCCTCAAGTGGCCTCCATTTATATAGTTTAACTCCTCATTCTTGATTCTCTTTAGTGAAGTCCTTACAACATTACAAAAAATGAAACTTTAACTATCTCCATATTACCTTAACATTTCTAAATTTAACTTAACCTTTGATAAACACTTTGGAGATGTCCATATTGAGTGATCTAATTACAAGATTAGGTATTTTGACTAAACCACCATAAAAACCTCTAAAAACTACTAGGAATAGTATAATTATCATCGATGTAAGAGCAAACATGACCAATAAAAATCCTCATAAAAGGCTATCAACAAGGTCAGGAGTATGAAGACCAAAGTTTTTTATGATACTCACTTATGGTAGCCAATTCTGGCTAACATATTTGTCAACCTCTTGGGATTGCATGCTTATTATGCATATAGACTAGTATCTTGATGTATCCATTGGGCTATATAGTCACCTATAATTCAACTATAGACATGATTTAGACCTTGAAACTAATTGGAAATGCTTTCAAACAAGAAATAAAACTGATAATGTATTTAACCACAAAACCAAGTAAATAAGACACACACAACCAAACAACCAAAACAAATAAAACACTCACGATGCTAAGAATCACTTAGGGAAGACAAAATTAAAAAATACTATATACAACTAACCTTTAAGGTTTGATCATCCTAGATCAAAAGGAAAACTTTTATGATCTTCTTCATGTGGTGGACAGGGATGAGAAACAAGCTGATTTTGGGACAATTTTATTTCTCTATGAACCTTTTCCTTGGCTTCAAATGTCGATAGCCTATCTTCAAGTGGATGGACAACAACCAATATATCTCCTATGAATAAAAATTTATCTTATATTTTAGGAATTACCTCATGATGCTCCTCAATATGATAGGGACTTCCATTGTGACCATACTTTGATTCATGTTGGTAACAACAACCTCAACTTTTACTGGCTCCGTAAACTCTACCTCTTAATCACTAGGAACCATTACAACATATTTAAAATATTTATCTTATTCCTTTTGATTAGTATCATATCTTTAAAATCTTGTTGTAACATGATATTGAACCTCTTGGTGATGACTTGAAGGACATGTTGACTTGCTAGGGGCTTTTTACTTCTCAATAAGAATTTCCTTATTTCCTTCTAGAGGTGTTAACATATTGAGATCTTCAAATTCCTTCAACATGTATAAAAAAGACTTCCAAATGTTATCAAGACCCTTTTGAACTTGATCATGATATTAAACAAGGCTAAAAACCATAATGTTTTCTTCAAGATCCTTCTCACTCATGTTTTCACCATGTTCAATAGCTAAGATAGCCATCTTAGAATTCTCTTTAAGGACTGCAGGTTTACTATCCAAGATTGAATAAAAAGGTTCTAGTTCTTTCCAACAGGTAATTTCCTCCTGATCATTTGAAGGGATGCAAACTTTAATATCCTCTTTATCCTTACCTTTATGGGAAAAATATATATCCAATTATTTAAACTCTTCAATGGAATCATGCTATAGCTATAAGTTTTCTTCTTCAAGCTATATCTCTTGTTCATGAGACTCAACAAGACTAAAAAGCAAGGTGTCTTCATGAAGGTTTCTCTCATAATCAACTAAAACTTGATCAACTACTACATTATCATCCTAAACCCATTTATCAAGATTCAATCCATGAAAAATAGATTTGTCTTCCTCTTCTTACATGTAGAATGGAATTTCATCTACCAACCCATGGTCTAAATCATCATCCTTCTCTTGTGCCAAAATTGATTTGTCTTCTTCTTGGGGTCTATCAACTTATAAAAATTCATGTTGGGGTTCATACTCATGTTATAGATGGGTCAAATGTTTCCAAGAAACTCAACTTATTCCATGAAACTATGGTACAACTACTTTTATACTTGATCATAATCTTCTTCTTCACACTCTTAAATCAAATATCTTTGATTATAGGTTGTTACCATATTACCTTGTAATCCTCCATCAAGATCATCTTTCTTCTCATATCTAAAAACCAATTTGATTTATTATTAACAAAATGGATTTAAAATAAGGATCTCTTCATCATACACACTTGAATCACTCTACTCATGGCCTTTTTAAGGCTCACTTAAAACTTACTGATTTTGATTCTCAAGGACTACCACTTCATCATCCTTTCTTAACAAGCTCTCCTTTTCAACTAAATTCTCATATTCTACACTTAATGAAATATATTATCTTTCACAAAAGGAGGGGGTGGTATGTAAATAGAAATCATTGGATTATTTGAAACTTGATAAGGTGTCCTTCTAACTTAGGATTTTGGGAGAGTTATGTTCACTGAAATATTCTTGGAGAGATAGAGAAGGAAGTTATGGTAGGGATGATCTATTATTCTCCTTCTACTAGTAAATCACTCTATCAAAATTTGATGTATCTTGAACTTCATAGATATTTATAACTTGAGGGACGAGTGGAATATTTGGAAAAATTTGAAACTCTCTTGGGGTTTTAGTGAATTTCAACTTATATTTTGAGAAAGGAAGAAGAAGAAACTAAACACAGGTATGGTTAAAATACTTGTTTGCTTGTGCATGCATTAAATTAGATGATTTTTAAGATCTCCTCTTTAGTTTAGGAGAATGACCTACAAATAAGATAACACCAAAATAATTGGTTGGTTAGATAGATAGCTTGGTGGATTGCCTAGCACTAGCTAGATCCCAGAAGCAAGAGCTTCCTTGAGGGCTATTAATCCACATGTTTCAAACAATTAAGTTTGTAAACAAAATGATAAATTAATTGCATAAATAATAAAAAGGTACTAAAATTAAACACAAGAAATGCTTGCTAAATAAATCACTAATATGACTAATATAGTGATAAGCAAGTTAAAACTAGTGTTAAATAGGTCAAGTGTGCTTTAGAAAATGAGGTAGGCATCTATAAATAGGTAAGGACACAAAAAATTAGATTTGGTTTGGGGTAAGAGGGTGAAAATAACTTGTTTTTATTTCCTTCCATAGTGATTGTAATTGATTGGGATGACCATCAGTGGTTAAGGTGACCATTAATAGTTAAGGTGATCATCGATGGTTAGAGAGCCTATCAGCAATCAAGCTGACCATCAAAAATTACTGTGTATGCTATAGGTGATAAATGGCTAATTGATATGATCAAAAATTTGTATTATTAGAGATGTGTTGGTGTTGGGTTAATTTCAAAATGCAAATAAAGTAAATGAATATTAGAAAATAAGTAATTATCTTGTAGAAGGTTGATCAAGTGGGTGTTTGAGCTTGTTGGCCTATTGGTGGATTTTGGCATGATCCTGATAGAGTAATGATACTTAAATATTAATCAAGGGGTATCAAAAAGTTGGCTCTCTAATTTGATGGTTGGATCACTAGATCATTGATGATGATTGAACTACAAGAAGGAACATTGGATGCACAAGCTCTTGATGGGCATTATAGATGGATTTCACCTCCCTGCTCCTCTCTTATTATAAGCAAGGAAGGAAAGGTGAAATAATACAATAACTAGGCCTTATAATCATAACTCATGCATGTATTGAATCACACATGGACTAAGATAAGTTAGTTTTAGAAAATCAAGGTGGGTGCTTGCATCTTAGCTTTTAGGGTGGTGGACCCTGACTATCGACGGTCAAGGTGACCATCAGTGGTCATCCTAAGCAAAGATATGTGAGGGATAATGTAAAGAGTGGGTAAAATGGTAGGTTAAGTTAGTCAATCAAACTGACCATGGTTGGGATTGATTAGGGGTCAAAGGGTCAAATTAGTCCTAAGGGGGTCTAAGGGTGGTTTAGGGGTGTTTTGACATTTGGAATTTTAGTATGTAGATTTTTGGTGTCTATATTTTGCCCATTTTTGTTATGAAACTTTGAATCAAGAAGTTATAAAACAAAAATGGATTATTGGTCAAAAGTCATGGTTGCCCCAAGTATGGGAGGAGGTGTTCTCCCTCAAACTGAGAGTTGATGAGGTAAAATAGACTCAAGTGTAGGTTTGATAATTATATGAAGGTGATGATGAAGGTGGATGTCATGAAGGTGGATGATAGGTTTGGAATTGAAGCAAAAATAAGTGCATAAAGTATGACAAAAATGTGATAGCCAAGATCACACATTGACTAGGTTACCATAGTTGGTAAAATAAAGGTTAGTCATAGAAGGACAAGTGATAAGTGGACCACATGACCATATTTAGGTGTGGTGGATAGGTACACTTGTAAATATAAGGATCTTAAATGATGTCTATATTTTGGTGGGAATCTAAGGTAGGAAGTGCTCCAAGTGAAAACACAAACTAGTTAAGTGTCATGGTACTTGAGGTAGGAAGTGCTCTCAAGAAAACACAAGTGGGTCTGATATGTATGAGGTGGAAAAAGTGTAAAAATTGGTCAAAATGAAAATTATATTATGGATGCAAAATGTCTAGGCAAAAAATCATCACAAAATGCATGATTTTGGGTTAAAATGGACCAATGGTGAGGTGATGAGGTGGGAAGAGAAGCTGGTCTCTATGGGTGGGTTTTATGATTTGATTATTATAAAAAAATTGTTTGATTTAGGTGATATTTACCCTTATTTTTTATATTTATGGTGCTCAAAGGAAACTATTAATGGTCACCCTGATAATTGATGGTTAGGGTGCAAACCCTAAAAGGCCATAAGTCAAAAGTGAAAAATGAAATGATTTTTACTCATTTTAACTTTTGCAATTATTTAAATTTGGAGATTTTGTGTTTGGTGTAATAGGTGAGGAATCATTAATGATGATTACTTGAGAGGTGTTTGATTGCTAAGGTAGACCAAGGTGTATATAGATAGGATGCAGGGCATCCACAGACATGGATGAGGATGGATCAATTTATGGTTGACTCTATAATGGTAGTCACAAAATAAGGTAGGGGATACTTGAAAATTTATAGTTTAGGTGTGCTTACCTATAATAGGTAAGTCTATATTTGATTACTTGGTTAGTTGCTTAGTTGGGTAGGTTTGAGGGTTTGTGCCCTAGATAGGGTTTTATGTGATTTTGGAAAAATGGGCAGGTAAATATGTAATTTTCTAGGATTAGGTTAGGTAGGGGTGGTTTTGAGTGTAAAGTTAGGAAATTTGTGGGTATTTAGGTAGTTTTGTGGTAGTGTGGGTAGGTCAAGGGTTTGGGTGTTCTCATGGAACACCCACAGTAACCATCGACAATTAGGTTTGATCATCGATGGTTGATAGCCATAAAGTTATAGATGTCTAGTCATCAATGGTCACCATGACTACCAACATTTAAACCATCTAAATTTTTGTTTTAATGTTGTAAAAGTTCCTTGGGTTAATTTGGGTGGAATATAGTGTTAGATTTATAGATGGTTGATGCTAGGTGATTTGGGTAAATGTTTTTGGGTGATAATGAAGAGGGAGTGGGTAGGAAAAGAGTATATATTGTAAGGTAAATGCTAGGAAGGGTGATGGTCAAATATGTTAAGGGTAGGTAAGGCTAGTGAATAGTATAGTTAACTAAGTTATGTGCTAATGAATGTTTGCATATCTAAGAGTAGATATAGATGCATAATCAAGTGTTGTGAATCTTTATAGAGATCTACCAAGGTATGACCCTAGATGATTGGGCCCATATGGATGAGGTTAGGTTGGGAATGATGAGGCATTATTAGCATGTGACTTAAGATGCATCCATGATCATAACTCTCATCGAGAGATGGGATCTAGATAAGAACACCTTTGTATCAATAATTAGTGAGATGATCATCTTGCTAGAGGATGTGCATAAGATCACATAAATACCTCTTCAAGGTGATCTAATCTATCACATAGATTGATAGGAGTGGGAGGAGAATACAGAGTTGATATATGATGATGACCAAGATCAAGTTAGATGGCATGCTGGTGGCTTTAGCTATAACATATTATACAAAAGGGCATCAGGTGAGTGGAGATTGATGACTATGCTTATGTTGATCATTTCATGATTTACCCTTCTTGAATCAAGTAGTGGGGGGTTCCCATACTTATTAATGGGGGTGTTGGTTGAGTTGTTACTAGGGAGGATTGTATTTGGCTAGGTACATATTCTCCTAGTTTAGATATATAGGGAGCTATGGGGATTCAATGCCCAAAAGAGGTATGACGTCAATATCAATATTGTTTTACATTATTGAGCCTATGAGCACATATAATTTCTAAGTTCTATGGGATGGGCATGGATTGTATTTAATTAGATAGAGTTCTTAGTTGGTTATATGAAGTAGAGAGCTGACTTTGCTACTTTAGGTGTAGGAGGAGGTGCACATAATTTAGATTGGTTCAGGGGAGAACTAGATGCACTAGTGATTAGAGATATTAGTTAGAAACCCTATTTTTAGTTTCTAGTATGGCCTAGATACAAGAGGCATAACCTATCTCTATAGAGTTATAGATGGATATTTGGTAGGTAGGATGGGGAGGTAGAGCTTATTCCCTTTGATAGGGTGCATAGATAGTTCAGCCTAGTTTAAGGTATCCCAAATGCATTCCCCAGATATAGGCATAATGAATCAATGATTTCATTGCCTAAGCCACATCCAGTACTCACTTTACTTGATCATGAAAATATACTAGCCAAGCTATAGATAAATGATACTAGTTTAGTAGATGGGTACATGGCATGGTACCAAGACTTATATGTAGCTACAAATTTTGGTGATGGTGTTAAGAGGCTAATAGTTATGGACCCAACTGGGAGAAGGGGGTAGAGGGCATAGGTATAAGGGGATAACACCAATGGATGGGTAATAATGGTGCTATCCACTACACATAAGTCACAACATTATAAGGACAGGTGGCTACATTATAGGGTCATGTTACTACATTATAGGGCTAACTGACCACTGTGACAGGTGAGAGGGACCAAGCTAGAGCTACACTAGGCTAGGTTACCTAAGAGTGAGATGTTATAAGATAGGCTAGAGGATCAGTGGCAACACCAATAGGGACCATTGATATGTAGAGGTACATAGCCACCATTTAGGAGTTATGATACTATGAGGCTATAATATTTACTCACTACCTAGTGGAGCCTCAATGGGGTGAGTATAGAGTGAGTTTGGTAGGCGGTGCTAGCATGGAAACACTAGGTTAGTGGGTATTGTCTATAGGAAAATAGAAGGTACATCTATGGTACATTCACCAAGATTTAGTGATGCTTTAGGAAATAATGGTGTCCCTGGGGCATAGATAGGACATATTTTATGACATATTATACTATGTTGTATATCATTTTGATTTTGTCCTGCAAGCTGATATAATGAGATATACATTTTAAGAGAGAGAAATGTATATATGTTTGTTACGTACACATTATGATGTTATTTGACTCATGATTTATACATATGGTCTTTTTTAATGCTTATACTCATGGTTTATGATTTACATTGATATTAATGCTTATGGTGTGATTTTTATATTGATTATGGATTATGCTTATGTTTATGGATGCTAGACACTAATGTAGACTCACCTAACTAAGCATGAGATAGATTTTATTTATGGCTATGATTCATTATTTATATTTAGACAAGTGATTAAAATGTTTGGTTACATTTTTTATCATGGATGATATGATGTTATTATTCTTGTTATGGTTATGCATTTACTTATGACACATGTGCATGTGCTTGTTGTTAATTTTTAAGATAAAACACATGAAGTAAGTTAATTAACAACACTAGATGGGAGAGAAAAGAACATAATCAAGAGAAAAATGTCATAATGAAAATACGAACTAGTCATGAGAGGATAAGAAAAGATTAGGATGTTTCTTCTTTGATAAGGACTACAATAAAACCAAAGTTGGATTGACTTAATGAAAATAAACCCTTTGAATGCTTTATATTAGTGTTTGTTAGGTGGTTAAAAAGGTGTGTATAATGTATAATGTTAAGTAAGATAAAAATCCTTTTCTTATAATGTATAAAGGGGAGATGGATGAAAATGGAACCTTCTTGTGAGACTAGCATGCCTCTTTTATGGGTTTTTGAAGAGCTAGTTTAAACAAGTCTATCATACAAGGTGTAGACTGATCGATGTAGGAAGTCTAATTATGAAAGCCAATTATGGATTTCAAAGTTAATTTACTTATGAGAGTCGATTGAATATTTTAAAGTTATATTAATTTTGTCATTGCTTGATAATGGGTTTTTAGCTTTTGTTATTGCTTGGGGTTGGGGAATCTGAATGATGTGGGAAGCTTCCAAGAAATATCTTGTTTTGACAAAATTATTTACTCATCCATCCTTCAAGGGAGTGGTCTAATTTTGTATGCTTTATTTAATATTTTTGATAGTTATCATTAAAGGGAATAGTCCACCTTACTTTGAGTAATTTCAAATATATTTTTAACAATTATCCTTCAAGGGAGAAGTCTATGAATGTTATGAATGACCCATGATGTCCATTGGTTTGTATTTTTTCTTTTTATTGTTTTATTTGATATAGTTTGACATAGAATTTTTTATATAGGCTTAAGGGTTCACCTTTATGAAGGTAAAACTAAAATCACAATAATATTGAGTAGGTGTAAATAGGTTTAGGTGACAATGATAATGGGAATCTATCCTAGAAAGGGGTGGAAAATACCATGAGAATCATGCCATGTGTAGATCCATGGTACCCATTATTCAAGATTAAGATATGACTATGACAGATAATCACATGATTTAATTTTAATCAGTTACCCCTAAAATAGGGAGATGAATGTGGTGGAAAGAAAGGGATGAGCTTAAGTTAAAACAAAAGGTGAAATTGATCCTTCTTAACAAAAGAACGGATGTAAATGTGAAGCATTGAGGGGTTCAGGTTCTAGGTTTCCCTCAAGAGAGGATAAATGGTAAGCTCTTGATCCATACGTATGGGTTATGATACAGGGTCCAAGCCAATTAAAAGCAAACTTCCCCCACTTGTTTTTCTCCATATTGGTGACATGTTTATTTTACTTTAGGACAAGGTCTTTGATGTTGAATTATTACACTCTAAGGTTTTTTTATAGGCATATTTGACGTGGTCTTGATATACATGAAGATGGGTAAGGGATACTAAATAATGCTTATCAAGTAGCTCAAGTTGGGCTAAGCATTGTTGATGATAATCATCCTTAGAAATGAGATCTTATAAAGATATGTGAAGAGAAGTTATTTGGAATTTGACAGGCAAGACAACCTCTTATACAAACACAAGATAATAAGGGGTAGCACCTGTAGGGGTTTTAGTGCTAGTATGGTATGCCCATAAGGTAAAGGGGATGTGTTAATGCCAATTTTGACTAGATGCATTGACCATTTTAGTTAGCATATTATTAAGATATTGTTAGAGGCCTCAACTTATCCATTCACATGAGGGAAATAGGTAGAAGAAAAGCTTAACTTAATGTTGAATACATCACAAAGACCTTAGACTTGTTTTTTATTAAAATATTTACCATAATTGATGATAATCTTGTGAGGAACATCAAAATGGTAGATGATGTAATGGTTGATAAAGTTGATAATAATTTTTTCTTTGGTTGAGACTAAAGAAATAAATTCCACCCAATTTGTAAAATACTCAATCACAGTGATGATAAAATGGTGTTACTATGAAGAATGGGGATTAATTTAACCAATAAGGTCTAGACCCCATTATGATAAGTGCTATAAATTGGTGGAAATGAGAAGACTATGGCTAGGTACATGATGTATATTGGTATGTTGTTGACACTTAACACACTTTTTCACATAATCATAATAGTCTTGGTTAAGGGTAGGCTAACAATAACCAAGGTGAAGGATTCACTTAGCTATGACAAGGCCACTAAAGTACCCCCCATATATTCCATCATGCATTTCCCTAATAACATGAGAGGCTTCATGACTACATAGGAAACAAATGAGGAGACCATCAAAGTCATGTTTATAAAGAATTATTCCCATAATGGTATAATGTGAGGTACTCTAGATAAATACTCTTTGATTATTCCTAAAAGGTCAAAAGGAATGATAGTAAGGTTGAGGTAGTCAAAGGTCTGTTGATACCAAAGGTTAGGTTGGGTCTCTTCCACATTGAAAATGGTGGGAGAATCTAGTTTGACATAGTAATTCTAGGTAAGTCTATGGATAATGATAGATATCTTGGAGTCAGAGGGTACAAATAGGGTATGAGAGGTGAATGAAACCATGGTGTCAATGAACTTATTGGTGGATCATAGGGTTGACTCAATGCTACAATGTTTAAATGATGCTAAGAGTTCATCAACTAGTTGTTTGTATTATTAAAAAACATCATTATTACAGTGGTAAGAGCTATTTATTTGATTGACCACAAGTTGGGAGTCACCAAAGATATTGATTATTTTGACTCTTAGGGATAACACAATTTGAAGGCCTATGACTAGGGCTTCATACTCAACCATATTATTGGTACAGTTAAAATTGAGATTAAAAGACAAAGGAAGAGGCTTACCATCAAAGGGAATAATGATGATACCAAATCCCCCACCACATTGACATTTTGATCCATCAAAGAACATGGTGACTTGATAGGGGAAGTCCACTTGAGAGGGCTCATAATGGATTCATTGTGGAACTCAAGAGGAGGAGGTTGGTTGTTTGCTAATGGTGCTTCAACCAATTGGTCAGTGATGACCTACCCTTTAATTGAATTTTTATAAAGTAACTCAAGGTCAAACTTTACTAAAATCATGAGCCATTTAGCCATACACTAGTTTTGGTATGGCTTGGAGTACATGTACTTGAGTGGGTTAGTGTTGTTTATGACATAGGTTTTATGGTTAAGAAGGTAGTGGTAAAGTTTGGTGGCCATAAAGACTAAAGCTAATCAAAGTTTCTTAGTGTGGGTATACCGAGTCTCATACTCTATAAGTGTGAAAATGATGTAGTAGATGGCTTACTCTTTATGTTTTTCATCTCGATGAGTAAGCATTTCTCCTATGGAGTGGTTAGTGGTGGAGATATATAGGTATAAGGGTTGGTCATCCTTGGGAGGGGCGAGGACAAGCGGAGATAAAAGGTAATTTTTGAGTGAATCAAAGGCCTTTTAATAGTCCCTATTATAATTAAAAGAGACATACTTCTTGAGAATATGGTGAAATGGTTATCATCAGTCCAAGATTTGGGAGATTAAATAATGAATGGATTGGTTCTTCCCTTACAAACTATGGATTTGCTTGAGGTTGACTAGAGGAAGCATGTCAAGGATGGTTTTAATCTTGGTGGGATCAACTTTGATACCATGAAGATAGAAAATAAAACCAAGGAGATTTCATGATAAGAACCCATAAATTCACTTATTACGGTTAACATAGACATTGTAATGGATAAGCCACTCAAAGATGATCTTGAGAATGGCTAAATGATCCTTTCGGAGTTTGTATTTTTTGATAAGGTATTCCACATAGTCCTTTATAATCTTATGGATAAGGTCATGGAAGATGTAAGTCATGGCATGTTGGTAGGTTATACTAGCATTATTTAGTATTAAAGGCATGACTCTATAGCATAAGGTCCCCCATAGGGTGGTAAAGGTGGTTTTGTGATAATCTTTAGGGGTAATTAGGATCAGATTGTAACCTAAGAATCCATCCATGATAGATAATATATCATTGTTAGCTATAAGTCAACTAACTGGTCAATGCTTGGTAAAGTGAAGTCATCTTTAGGGTAAAAAAGGTTGAGGTCATGAAATTCCACACAAATATGTAATCCCCCTATGGCTTTTGTGATAGGCATGACCTTTGAGACCCATTAGGGATAATCAATGGGTTAAATGAAATTGACAAATAGGAGATGTTAAATCTCTCCTTTAATGAGAAGGTCTATATGAGGGTTCATGCATAAAAGTTATTTCTTGACAATATTGGAATTATAGTTGGGGAATATGTTATGAGTGGTAATGGTAGGGTCAATTCCTATCATATCACTATAAGACCAAGAAAATGTTATTCTACGATCTTGGAAGGAGGGGAAATCCCTAAGTTCCTTATCATTTAGTGATTGACCAATTTTGATAATGTAGGGGTTATCTAGAGTACTCAAGTCAATATCCATGGTAGATTTATTCAACATGGTCAAGGTCTTAGGAGGAAGGGATTTGTGGATTGGAGAATCCAAGGTACTAAGGTAGATGAGATTGGAATCATCATCTTAACACTAAACAATGTTAATTATAGGAGAGTCATCTCCTATCATTTCAAAATGGATCAAAGGGATTCTTACAACATCCCCATCCTTTTGATAAGTCAATGGTTTGAGGATAATCATGTTGATGGAAAAAATTTTAGGTGGGATGATTTCATCATCCTCATGTGCACGTGGAGGAGAGGTTAGTGAGGAAGGGGTTTCTTCCTCAATAATGGTGAAAATAGGTGGTTTAGTTTATTTCTTGGTGGTTAAAATGAAACTAAGACCATGTTTTTCATGAGGCTTTCTGGTCTCAATGGAAATAAACTCATGTGGGTCGTGCTCATATCATCCAAGACCAAATCCTTTTCAAGCACACCTATGGAGGTATGTCTTGGCAAAAACTTGATTTGTCTAGATAGGAGAATTTGAAGGTAAATGGTCAAGTTGAAGAATAAGTAGTATAATAATTAAGTGGTTTGTTAAGTCCCTCATAAATAAAATGATTTTGATAGTGGGGAGGTCAAAAGGGAACAATGGTTCTGACATTGGGGTCATACCTAGGTTGGTGGTCAAATTTCCCTTACTCTTGGGGAGTAAATCAAGCATCAAGGGCATGGAGGTGATATTCCCCCAGTGAAAGAAGTAAGAATGTATATTCTAAGTGGTCTAAGGTGGGGATCTAATTACAAGGGATGGATGATCTAGTTGATGCATTTCTGGTAGAAGAAGGTATGACTTCTTCTTTTGTGTTTGAGGTCTTGTTGTTGGTTATAGAGGGTGTACTAAATAGAGGTAGGAAGACATCATTGGGTTGATAGGTCATGTTGCATGTTGAGGAAGGACTTGGGTCAGCTTGGATGGTGATGACCTAGACTTTGTGCTCAAATTTAATGTAATGATGAAGGGTGGAGGGAACACAACCCATGGAGTGGATCTAAGGCCATCCCAACAAAACATTATATTGGAATATTCCTTCTACTACATAGAAGATCTCAAGGAGTATGTGAGGTCCTACATGGATATGAAGGAAAACTATTCCCAAGGTAGTGTTTATGGTGTCATTAAAGGACTAAAAGACAATTGAGGTTTTGGACATGACATTATCTGACAAGTTGGGCTAGTTATAGGCATGAGAAGAGATGATATTAATACTAGTTCCCCAATCAATCATGAACCATTTAATGTAGATTTAGTTGATGTAAGTAGTAATAAATAGAGGGGTATCTAGGTCATTAGGATGGATATAAGGTATTTCTAAATGCTTGAACATGATAAGGTTGGAAATTTGGAGAGCACTAACAAAAGTTGATATAAGTTGAAGGTCTTTAGGTTGGACCTCTACTAATTATAATTCCTTGATCATTGCTTAGAGATGATGAGGTAAAGTAGTAATAAAATCATATAAGCTCATCTTCACCATTGTTTGGTGAAGTTATTTGAGCACCACTCTCCTAATGGATTTAGACGGGCTGGATTGGGAGGTACCCAAGATAGATATCTTGGGTTTGGTTGAAGGTGAAGGTGTTTGATTTTGGTTTGGTTGGGAGGTGGAAGATGGGTATATCCATGGGATAGACACTTTATCCTTCCCCTTATCCTTCTTTTGATCATGTGATCATCTCACCATATGGATGTTATAGATAGAGGGAGGAATTAGGGTAAGAGATGGGTTTGGTTCCTCATCACTCTGAGGTGAGAATGGGGGAATAGGTAGGTTTTGGGTAATGGTTATTTTTGGTTGGATTGGTGATGGGGCCATGGGAGGTTCTTCTATTAATAGATCATCCTCATCATAGAGCCTATGGATAATGGTTTGGAGAGCCTTGTAATTCTCTATGTTTTGGCCTAGTGTCTTATGATAGGAGTACACTTGGTAGTCATTATACTAGATGGGATTTGAGTTGAGAGGGTAAAACATCCTAATAGGGTGTAAATTCAAGCAATAATATTGTAATAACCTATGGAAAATAGTCTAGTAGGATTCAACTAAAGGTAGAGAGGTTTTAGAGGTTTTGGTCTTGGTTGGTAAAATGGAAGTCATTTTAGGAGCATGTTTGGTGATTGAAGGTTTGGGTAAGGTGGTTAATTTGGTTGGTGTTTTGGATTTCAAGAAGGTGGAGGTTGATAGGCTAGAGGTAAGAAATTTTAGGGTAGGTATTTGGGTATTTGATGTCTTGGTGAAGATAGGTGTGTTAGAAAACAAGTGTGCTAGTGTGACCAATAGTGGTGGTTGGGTTTTGGTTGGGACAATTGGATTCCTAATTAGAGTGGAGGGATGAGACCCCAGGATAGAGGGAAAGGTGGAGGGAGGTAGGAATTTTGACCTCTAGCCTTTTAGTGTTTCTAATCCCTTGGTTTATTTGGGTTGGCATTTAGTTGTTGGGTTTGTTGAGGTAAGTTCCACTTTCATAGATGGGTGATTAAATCTATATTTAGGGAAGGTGCCAAGGTGTTTGGTTGGCTTGGTTGGAGAGAATGATTTTGTTTCTTGGGGTTTAGGTACCTTGGATGGCTAAGGAATTTTTGGGTTGGTAGAGGTTTTTATTAGTTTGGTTGGTAAGATAGGGGTTTAGATAATAGGAGTGGTGGGTTGGTCTACTAAAGGTGTGGTTAAATGTTCATACTAGGTGATACAAGTTAGTCCTAATTAATTCCAAAATGTGGCTAAATCCATGTTAGGGTTGGATACAAATAATAATTTTTTTACTAACTTAGAGAATGGTTTGTAGGCTAGTTTTATTCCATAGATGGTGGACTTGAAAGATAATCCCATAGGTTGAGATAGAGGGATTGCAACTTCATAGTTTTTCTCAATTAAAGGATGTGAGGTTTGAATGGGTGAATCTTTTGTAGGAGGTGTAGACATGGGGGAATACTAGTGAGGAATGATCTCTAAAAGGGTAGTAAATTACTTGATAGTTGAGGGAGATGGTAAAATCATTGCTTTTTTTGGTATGTTATTAGGAGGGTTTTGTGGCTCCACTAGCTCAATAAGTACAGGAAGAGAAAGGGTTGATTCCTTAGTTTGGGTTTATAAAAGAAGAGGAGGTAACTCCACTAGCTCAGTAGGTAGAGAGGGTGAAGAACAAATATATTGGGTGGTAGGTTCTTCAGTAATGAGCATGTCAAGAACCATATTGATAGTATGGGCATCATAAGATCACTCAACCTTATTGTTCTCATTTTTGGTAGGCACATAATTGGGGAAAGGTTGTATAAATATGTAAAGGGATTATTTTTGAGGTGCATTAGGGTTATCCAACACAATCTCTCCCTTGTCAAGGAGAGATTAGACAATGCTCTTAAAGGTATTACACCTACTGACGTCATGCCCTACCACTTGATGGAAAGCACATAGATCATTCTTGTTGTACCAAATAGGTGCAAGATAAGAAGAATCAAATTACTAAGGTGGTTTGATAGGAGGAACCTATATGATGTTGTATTTTAATAATTTCTCCATGATGAAATAATAAGATTTTCCAATTGGAGTAAATTGCTTCTAGGGGTTGTGATTTTGGTTTTTCATGTTTTGATTTGAGGAGATAGATGAATTTGGTTGCTTGATAGATGGTGGAAAAGTAGATTTAAGGACAACCATATTCATAGTTCCCTCATTTTTGGTCCCAATGTTGGTTTGGTTGCTTAGTTTAGAGGAAGATGCCTCATTGATTTTGTAGGTATTCTTATTTCTTAATTTTAACTTTCCTTCATCAATGTCTCTATTTTATAGCTTACACACCATGGTGAAAGATTTGTCAAAAGCTATAAAGCTTTGATTGTGTAGTTTAGAAGAGATGTTATTAACACATGCCTAAGAAAAAAGTTCTATTAGTTTGGGTTATGGTAAAGAGAAGGAGAGTTAATTGATAAGGATCCTCCAATGAGATACAAAATCGGTAATAGATTCATCATCAACTTGTTGAATGTAGTGAAGGTTAGTGATGGAAAAATTATTGGAGATATTTATCAAAAAGTGATCCAATAAGGTTTGGGCTATTTTGGTGAAGGATAACAAAGAGTGTTTACATATGACACTATACCAATCTAATGCTAGACTAGACAGGGACATAAGAAAGGTACAAATAATGAGGGCATCATCATAGGCAATTAGATAACATGCATGTGTAAATGCCCTAAGGTGTTGTTGGGGGTTCTACTTCCTCTAAAAATTAGAGAACTTTGGAAGTTCCCATTAAGGAAGATATGGTCTGATAGGGATAGATGGGTGGATGGGCTCCTTACATGTTTGATCATATGATAAGACATTGTGAGCTCTAGAAATGGATGACTCTAGGGTAGTCATCTTATCCATGAGCATCTTCATTAGGTTTTCCAAGGGTTTTACACCTAGAAGGTTGTAAGGTGCATAAAATTGTGGTGGTTGGGTGAGATATTGATAATTGGTTGGAGGTTGAGAAGTTATCACATATTAGTATGTGGATATTAGTGGCTGGGTAGAATATATGTAAGGGTAGGTAGATGCATGTGGTTGGGTAGTAGGAAAAGGTACATGCCATTATGGGTTAGGGATGTGACCTAAGTTTGATATAATGGGTACCTATTGGGTAAGATCAGTGGTTAGGTTGGTGATCAAAAGAAGGGTAGTGAATTTTGTACTAAGTAGGGGTAAGGTAGAAGGTATAAGCACCACAAGATTTTGAATTGGGGTATTGGTCAAATGAAGATTGGATATTATAGTGGTAGGAAATCCCATGGTGAGTGGAGTGTAGGTGGCTATAGGTTGTCTTAATCCTATGTTAGAAGAGTTTTCGGTGGGGGTTGAAGGTATAAGGGTGTTTATAGGTTGGGATGGTTGGTTTTTTATAGTAGTATCAAAGGGATTGTTAGTAGATGAAGAGGCTTGGGTAGCCAATGCTTGGGTGGTGGCTATGGTAATATAAGTGTTTCCCATGAGGTGGGAAGGAATGACATAAGGTGGTTCCATAGGTGGAACCAAAGCATGGGTATGGTGAAACATGGTGTTAAGTTAATGTTGTAGGGCCACATGATTGTTATCTAAGAAGGTGTCAAAGTCTATGTTTACTTGGGGAACTTCTTGAGGGAAAGGAGGACTTCTTGAAGGGTGAGAAGAGTCTATTGGTTTAGAGATGTAGTCCATGAGTGAGGAGGTAGAAGAGTATGACTGGTTTGGTGATGTTATATTTTGATAGGTTATTTTGTTGTTGATGAGTTAAAACTATATGAGATAAGGAAAAGAGAGTAAACAAAAAATCTCACCACTCAAATAGAGAGAAGATAAGAAAAGAGAAAATAAATCAAACACACACTAAAAATTATTCTAAGTCCTAGAATTCTTTTTAGTCTCTCTTTTGGCTTATGCCTTAAGAAATTATGTGACTAAAATTGGCTTGTAGAGCGGGTACTAGAAAGGAAGTCTATGTTTAGTTTTAGGTTGTGTTTAAGATCTCAAAAATATTTTGTATTGGAAATAAATAAATGGATTTGTATTGGGTCCTATCCCATCACTTCACACACCACAATGATAAGGGTGTCAGGTATTTTTCCAATATATACTAATTTTCAAAGTTTATACTCAACCAGAGAGTTGAGTTGGTTCTCCCCTTGGTAATGACCTCCAAGTAGGATTATCAATAAAGGTAAGGTGATCATGTAATCATATAAAATGCAAAAATTAGTAAATTTAACATGGATAATGACACCCAACCCTTAGGTCCCTCTTGCTTTCTCTCATGACCCCATAAGCATCTTTTCATTGATTCCTAGTCATTCATAGCCTCCTAGACTTGATCCTAGCTGAGCTAGAACCATTTTTCCATGACTAATCCATCCCCTAGGTCTTGTAAACTCAAGACAATAGCACCACACTTGGACTATAGCGTTGGTGCCACTCTTGTCCACTTAGAGTGCTCCTATCCAAGTGCAATTTTAGAACCAATGGTCAATTATTTTTGGTTCCCCATCCTTATCCTTCTCAGCCTAACATGAGCACATTCAACCCGTGACCAATAGATACCTATAAAATCCCATTCAAAGATCATTTGAAATGGTTTAGAAAATATCTCTAAGCATGTAATAATACAAGCAAGACTACTCAAGCAATCTTCCCTATTTTCTACATACAACAAGCCAATATACTTAAAAACTTAATTAAATCCTTACACTAGTCCCTAGCCACTTCAAACAAATATAGTTTAGTATTTTTCACATTAATACACTCTATTACACAAAGCACATCAAGTGGGAGAACTACATATGCTTTGATCCCTTTTTAGAGTATTGGTATGTAGGCAACATGCCCACACAAAAGGGTGTGGATACATGTTCAATGAATATTACACAAACTAACCCCCCTCCTTCTAAAAATTAGTCAAAGCATAATAGAGTATAGAGTTTGAAGAGAAAATATGCTCTATAGGGATCTCTACAAATTTCTAGCTATCGAAACTTCATGGATAGGGTCACATAGACTTGGTGAATAAAACCCATAAAGCTTAGATCCTCAAGACAACAATGGTAAAGGTGAACTACAGTATCGGTACCACTCGTATCTAATTTTGGTGTTCCTATCCAATCATAAAATGAAGATTAGATCTCAGATTGTGATAGTATCCCAATCCTGCATAGTGAATCTCAGACCCTATTTTAGCCATATCAGCTAGTTTCTAGCTAAGTCTTATTTCTCCATCTTATTACTATTTGTAGAAAGGTCAAAATTGAAATATAATTTACACAAATTAGTAGCTTAATTAATGCATATTTATTTACTAATTTTACTACTCATACCCTTTAAATAAATTAGGACTAATACACCAATATTACCAAAATTGTTAAATCATTTGGTGAACCTGACTTACTTCATTTGCACATAAAAACTCTAAAAACCCTAGGGTAAAATTCCTATTGATTTTTCATATATTTTTTTGATTTTTTTACTTACATAATAAAATAAAAAATTAGAATTAAATTTTAATTTTTTTTAGTAATTTTAAAATAATTTTCTTTTAGACCCTAGTTGCCCATACTAGGTCCCATTATTTTCCCAATAATTTTCTAATAATTTTCTAAATTTTAACTAGCTTATTTAAATTATAAATACACTTAAAATTTCAAAATTCAATAGTAATTATCAAAAATAATTATTTTTCAAAATCCTAGTGGCACATTCTAGGTCCCATTAAATCACAAATTTTCTAATAAACTTTTGATTTTTTACTCGCATACCTAACTCATAAATTCACTTTAAATTTCAAATTTTCATAGTAAATTTCAAATTAATCATCTTTCAAACCCTAGCTGCATATACTAGGTCCCATTGCTTCTTGAGGTATCACCTTAGACCTATAATCAAATTTCAAAAATGGATCTCACTTATTTTCAAATATTTCTTTCATTTTTAGCAAATAATAAGGAAACCATACTTGGTCCTATTATGTACATAAATGATGAAGTTTACCATATGCAAATACAAAACTTCATTCTTTGATTTTCATGCCTAATTTTCATAATATGGGATGATATTAAGAAATTCATTATTAAAAATAGTAAGATACCTCTCTTTCAAAGCAAATTTTATGTATCTTTAATACAAAGTTTCATCTCTTACTTTCTATCTCTTATATGGAAAAAAATTCAAGCTTATCATGATAAACAAAATAGAAATGTCATAACACATGCCAAATTTTCTTATGCATTCATGCATAAATTCATGATTTCTATCTTTCATATGGAAATTTTTTCAAGTTTATCATGCTAAACACATTATAAATGACATAGCACATGTCAAATTTATTTATGCATCAATGAATAAATATGTGCTCTCTCTCTCTCCCTTTCTTGCTATCTGTCATGTGAAATGATCTTTATAATCATATTACTATACAAAGTTTAACTCCAATTACATGAATCTCATCCCATAAACATGGTTTCTACCTAGATACAACTAACTCCTTGGCTACATGGTTTTTATATAAGCTAACTATCACCTGTCAAGTTTCAATGTCATATCTTATGCACAAAAATGAAATTTCTTTTCCTCCTCTCCTTGAAGAGGGTGATATCTACTTTACATCTAACCAGGTCCATGTTATCACCCCTCCAAAATGTGAGGTAACCTATACTATTTTTCCTAATGCATACATTTAGCCTATGGCTTCTTCAAACCCTTTTCAACATATATGCTTACATGTTCAATCAAAAGGAACTAGGGTTTGTACTTGTGAGATTCTAAGGGATAAAATCATTAATATGAGCAAGTTAATTTTAGATTTACAAACTTAGAATCAAAAATTACATGAAAATATCACAACATTGGAAAATAAGATTATAATAAAAAAGTCTCAAACGTACCCTAATGTCAATCATGTATATGCACCTTGACCTAGTCAATTGGTTTCAAGCAATGTTACATATCAAAACAAGAAACCATAATAAATTAACTCTAAAACTAATGATTCAAAAATAATTAAAATATAAAATAAGAGTTCAAGTGAGGTACTAAGGAAAATTATTAAATCTAAGTTGATCAAACTACCTCCTCTACATCTAGTGAGAAGATCCAAATGTTATTGGGTGTATCATATAATGCATGGGCATCACACAGATTCATGTTTAGCATTGGAAAAACATATACAACAAATAATTACTAATGAGGATCCTATACAAGGTAAATCAGTCAAGCAATCCATAGTGACACAAGAACACATTTACAAAAGGTCAAATTTAGAAATAGTACACAAGTGGTTACCAAAGCATAACTCAGAATAACAAAAGGATCAAAAAGCAAAATCAGAGTAAGAAACAATACCACAAGCATAGGTAAAGCACAAAAAAAATGAAAATCTACTTCTCTAAAATGAGGCTCAACTTTCAAAGTAGTATGGGTTTGGCCAAAAATATTTACAACAGTTTGATTTACAAGGTCAAGGGTTGGGAAAGCATGCTCAAGGCATAACTACTCCTATTCTAGAAGTTGATAATTTTTGTCACCAAGGTTTGGGATGTATTGAAAATATTAAGGAAAATCATTCAAAAACATAATTTATCAAAGGAAAAGATCTAGATATAACAAAAGTCAACACTAGCATTCTATTGGTTCAATATTAAGATGATAATGATGAGTGGAATAATATAGGTTATTATGATTTCTAGGATATTGATAATGAATATGAATATTTAGAGTAATATTCATATCCCTTATTTCATACTTCATAATCATGCATGATACCTATATTTGATACAAGATACCATGATAGGGAGTCTCCCATGAGATTCATTGGTTAGTATCATTTCTTCTTAGTTTTACTTATACATAATTTCTTTTTGCTTAATTGTACATAGTTTCTTAGTTTTTCTTGTACATAGTCTCTTCATGATTGATTATACATAGCTTATATCAAAAATCCAAAAACATTAAGATATTCCAAAATACAAAAACATTCAAATATTCTAAAAACACCAAATTTTTTTAATTGTATGCATCATCCATGCTTTACAATTATACTACCATGTTAGACCTACATTATGCTATTATTAGTTGATTTATCTACATTAAGATTCTTCACTTGATCTTCTTTGAGTGTGTGCAGTGACATCTAGATCCTTGATTGCTTCACTCTACCCAATAAGGGGGCAACCTACTTCTACATTCAAAATACACATCGATAAATATTCCATTTGGGGCCATATTCTACATGACTACATGATCCAGGTTATGTCATTCATTCCTACACCACACACTCTAGTTATCATGTTGATGTACATTATTTACTAGCTTACACAGATTACTCTATCAACACTTACTAGTATATAACACTTGTGTATTTCTTAGCATATACCTAGTCTTTTACTAACATGTATTACATACATTCAATCTTACTTTTATTAGTTATATTACAATTATATTTCAATTAATTACATGATTTCCTTTCTTTCTTTGTGTAGCTATATTATTTGCATTTCTCAATTCCTATTTCTCTCCTATATGTACCTTAGGACATTTGCTAATATCCTTTGCTTCTATTCATGTGTGTGCCTTAGGAAATTTGATAATGTCCTTTGCCTATACTCTTTTATGTGAGTATGGCTTTCACATCAACCTTTATTTGTTTCAATTATAATTGTATGTGGCATTTAAACATGCCTTGTATGTTTTCCTTCTAGCTTGAGTGACATGTGCCCATGTCCCTTGTTTGCTTGGCCTCTTAGACACCCTTGTATGCTTATTTATTGTCACCTTATGTGCTTATTGCTTGATTTATTCTCTTTTTTTGCAATTTCATGATTCACATTGTGCATTATATTGATATCTTGGATGCCATGATGGACATCATACTCCATCCCTCCTTGCCAACTAACAACTAAAAATTAACTAGACTAACCACTTCTAATTATAGTTCAGTACTTTGCACATGTTATTACATTTTTATATCTATCTAGGCATACCTATGTTGATCTAAAAATATCTCAATACAAACCATGCTATATCTTGAGATATCTTGTCGATTATCATTGTTATATCATGTATCTTTGTAGCATAACACACTTACAACGTTATTTATTCTAAGGGTAGTCATTATAGGGTATTCATTCCTACCCTCAAAAGAGGGGAAATGAATATGGATTTTGTCACAAAGATCAGAGCTCCTACTAGTCAAAAAATTAGTTTTAGAAAACTTAGATCAATAATTAGACATCAAACCAGTTAGAATAAACGAAGTAGATAGTGAAAATGTCAGAACAGTTACTAGATTTGGTCTAAAATAATAAAATTGAGATTGGAAAATAATGTCAATGCCATTACTATCAATTTTTGGTACTCCTATCTAAATATAATAAAAACCAAACTTTCCATAAGTAGGTATAAAAGTAGGTTTAACTATAGTTTTGCACAATCAAACCAATTTAGAATCAATAGTTTTTAGTATACTTTAGTTAGAGAATATAAAAATAGGGGCATTATTCACGACATGATGGCTCTCACTTCCAGTTTCAAATATGATAGTTGGTATAACTTATAGATTAGAATCCATGTTTCAAACACTAGTGATTAGGGGTAATGTACAAAACACATCAGTTTTCTTTTCTTTCTGAGTTCAAGATTACCCAAGCATTCTCAGTAGTTACATGCGTGATTCCATCTTCAAGTGGTTGGCATCATTTTGGAATGGATTTCATATAAGTCTAACCTCCACATTTTATAATGGCTTTCATAAAATCCTAGTGCACCAACTTTAGAGTGGCTTTCATACAAACTGTTGTTCCGAAAATTATCTATGCTCATTTTCTGGACAACCCATACAAAACTTGTCTGTTTCATAATCTACACTCTAAGTTTGTCATTCGAGACGAGATTCTCTTGATCTAAAGTGAAGTTACCTAACATCTCGGGAAAGTTTACAACATTCCCTCACCATGATTTCTCAAAAATCAAGAAACTTGTTGTAGTCTTTATTTGATCAAAATATCAATTTTGATTATTTTTAGGGTGTTAGTGAAATTTTATTTTGTGAGCAACAAAATTTTCCACCATTACATAGGTTTTTATTTTTTACATGCATTGGCAGCAAAATTTTCCACTAGTGCATGTTCTTGTGCTGGCACATGTTAGGGTGGCAAATTTTTCCACCTGAGCGAAGATTTCCCAAATCTCAAATTTTGAGTAGCATTAATGGACATGCATGCAAACTTTTAAAAGCTTGTTTTGAGATTTTAAATGCATTTTATTTGTCATTTATTTTATTTTAAAGTTTCCTAAACCCCTCTCTGTAATCACTCGACTATGGTAATGAAGGAATAGTTTGAATTTGCTACCGCCAAGTATAGGATCTGGAACTTACTGGGTAAGTTGTTTTTTACTTTTAGGGTTTTGTTTTTTTGAGTGTTTTCTTGAATCATTTATTATGTAGAGAGAAATTAATTATCTTGTGATGTAAACTAGCATGATTACTTTAGGAAGTTGAGAATTGATAAATAATAACTTAAGATTCTTAGGCATTGGTTGAGTGATTATAGGAATCTTGTTCCTCAACTTGTTGAATTTAGCAATGAAGTCTCACATAGGCTCATGAGGCTCTTTCTTCATTTGTGTAAGATAGGATAATAAGACATATGCTTCTTCTATAGGTTTGAACCTAGCCTCAAACTTGATCTTGAGAGTGTTCCAATTGGTTATAGTCTAAGCTTGAAGATGATAAAACCAATCTATGGAAACACCTTGCAGTGTTTCTATGAAAAGCCTTACTTCTACAACTTCATGTTCAACACCTATCACACCATAGGCTATGTAGAAAGATAAAATGTGTTCATTAGGTTGAAATTTTATATCATATAACTTTGGAAAATTCTTTCTTGAGGTATGAGGTAGTTCATAAAAGGTAGGGTTAAATTTAGAGGACTAAAAGTGTTACCCCAAAGGCCTTGGGATGCTATGATCTACTGATTAATAAGTGGGATAACAAACCTTTGTGGAGTATGAATAGATAAAACTCTACTAGCACTAGAACTAGAAGCTTCACCTGGTATTGGAGACTTGGCATTGGTAGGAGGAAAAATACTGGTTCGTTGAAGGATAGATCATAAAGGTAAGAGATCAAAATTATTTTGTTGTACAAACTCAAATACATGATCAATAATACCTTGAGCTCTCTAGCTTCACGTATACCATGAATTTGCCAGAATGTAGAATGGAAAATAACTAGAAATGCTTCAACTCAGAGTGTGAGGCTTCAAATTGCATGTTTGATCCCTAGTGGAGTCACCAAAAAATATAGGGTGAATATTTTTTCATCAACTAACTAAAGGCAAAATAGTTATATCAGCCATAGTGTAATGAGATAAATCTCTCCTCTCAGTAAGGAGAGGTTCCCTATAAACTATCATAAACTAATTTAAACTAAATATTAGTTTATGGGAAGGACCACATCATCCATTAATCTTTTTTTAAAAAGTGATGTGTATAGAATAAAAGAATACTTTCTTGATATTTGACTAAAAAACTAAGAAACCCACAAAAACACAAAGTCTATCATTATTTATTTTACTGATTCATAACTTAGAACATAGTAGAATGAGGTGCAACCCAAAGTCTTCACCAAAAACTATGACAAAATTAATGATCACAAAATTAATATTAGTTTAAAGCGTTTCCAATATTCTTTGCTTCAAAATACTAAGTCACAAACTAAAGATAACTATTGTAGCACAAAGTCTCCACAATCAGCTTTAGAACATCTCCTAGATTATTTTCACTCACACTACTATTTAATCAAATAGATAAGATCATATTAGTAAAAGGACATAATAACAATTTCCAATACAACAAAAGTTATTTCAACGCAAAGTTTGAAATATCACTTGCTTTCTCATTCACTTGATAAAATTTGATTTACAATTTAAACTCAAAGTCTCAAAACTGCTTTTCAATTTGGTAGAGTTTTTTTCAATTAACTAAAAGATCCTTTTACAAAAGAGGCCCTCTTTATTTATAGGGAGATTCCTTGAAAAAATTTAGGAAAAATTTAACTACTTTGACCTATTCAAAAATAAGAGTCCTTATTGACTTGGGACTTCCTATTTTTTACATGTAATTATATATGGAAAAAGTGCATGTAAAAATGTCCAAAGTTGTTTCAAATTTACATCTAAAAAATGGAAAATAAACTAAGGGAAAAAACTACTTCAATTTGTATCACCATCTTTCTTCATGTGAGCGTCATACATAGTGAAAGCTACTTGCATCCTGATACTATCTAGATTAACAGTGTTCTTGAAAATCATCTTGGCCCTAACTATGGCATCTCTTACTGTGGTGACTGATTTTGCATGACTAGTTAACTTAGTTTTTAAGTTATCTAGAGTCAACTGATTATCTAGAATATTGTCCATAGAGGCTATAGAAAATGTTATATTTTCAAATTCTCGAATCATTTCTTATGTAGAGAGAAATTGATTATCTTGTGATGTAAGCTTGCAAGGTATCTCCTCTAATTTATGAAAAAGACTGACGTCACTTTGTTCACTAAATTCTCTTGTAGATTCAAGGTCATTGATCAAATATTTAATCACATGACTCTTATATGCCAATGCCTCTTCTGTTTCGGTATAAGAATCCCTATCAGTAATGATGCCAATTGATATTAGAGTGCTTATTTTCATTTTTCTCATCTCCACCCATTTATTATTATTCTTTTCTATGCTCTCAATATCTTTAAAAACAAATTCAATGAAATCATCAAGTTTTTCTCTTATTTTCCTCATTTTATCTATTTTCTTAGATAACTCTATAAGTAGGAAAATTCCTTATGCACGCATCTTGTCTAAGTACTCTTCAAGTACTTTTCCTTTGAGATAAGTCTTTTCTGCTTTTTAAATAATGGGGTCTTCTATAGAAATGGCCTCAAGAGTTACTGCTTCTATACTCAAAGTGATTTTCCTTACCACTGTAGTCAACTGTTCCACCATTGCTTTGTAGTGATCCTTCATTTCTTTCTCCTTATCAAATTTTTGAATCAGGATGTCCATGGTTGACTGCATATAATTCTTGGCACTTTCATGAGTTATCTTGCCTAACTTAACTCTAGAGATAGAGTAATCATTTATATCAAAATTATCCATGGTTACATCCTAAAGAGGTATTGAAATCTCTAAAAATTTGGGTCCCTTGTCACCAAGTATTTTTGAAAGAATCTTTGGCTTCTCGGGATCTTAGCTTTTACAGGAACTAGCTTATTAAAATCAAAGTCATCTAGAGAGATGGATTGTTTCTTCCTATTTGGTGTATAATCTGATAACCATGGTGGAAGTACATAATTACTCATATTAGGATCTATCTCCATTGTAGGTGTCACTAGAGCTACACTTGCACAAGTAGTGGAAACAATAGGTGGAGTGTCAATAAAAATTGTACCTTTTACTAAGTGATCAAAAGTAGAACTTTCTCCAATATCAAAAGATGTTGAGGCAAAATAGGAATAAACCCTATGGAATGAAGAACATCTTCAAAAGTGTTTTGAGAGTTGTCAAAAATTATTTTGGAAGGAGAGGGAGATTTAGAAGAGAGAATATTAATAGGAGAAATAGATGAAGGAGCTATAATATGTGTGTCAGGTAGGGGAAAATAGACTCCCATTTCTTGGTGTACATTCTCTTACAGGGATAAGGTTTCCTCCTCTTGTTAATTTTTAGGGCTATATTCAATCTCCATCTCTTCTGTCACTAGTTCTTCAGTGCTTTATTTATCAACTTCTATATCTTTTATTTTAGATTCTTCTTCCACAGCTTCTGGCTTCTTCATCAAAAATATGATCTTAGGCTTATGTGGCCTGGAGGATTAAGGAACATCACTTTTGTTCTTCATCCTATTCTCTACCTTTATTCTTGTTTCCTTTTGAATCTTAGCTTACAATCCTGTGAAGAATTCTCTCAAAGCAATTCCTTTGTTTGTTAGCCAATTATTGGTGTTTGCCAATATAGGTTTAAATCTTTTCCTCAAAGAGGTCAGCTCTTTTTGGGACCATTGGATTGGAGGGAGAGGGGCATTATTAATCTATTTAGTATTTTATCTATCATTAATCAACTCTCCATCATCCACTAGATTCTCAAGAATATTAGCAAGTTCTAAATATTCAATCTGCTCAAGAGATAACTTGTAGTCTATTTTATAGACATCTTCTTCTATCCTCAAATCTACCCAAACATCTTCTACCATAATTTCATGGAATTGGGTTTTCCTCTTGATTATGTATTTCATGCCCTTGTAGTCTTAGTTTGGTCTTCTCTTGAATTGCTTCATGGTTACAAGCTGCATCTCAGTTTCCATAACTCTAGCCCTCACAATAGTTAATAATGAATAACTACCAATTTCAATTGGAAATTTAAAACCATACTTCCTGAGCTCCATCTGTTTATTATGCATGATGATCATTTGTCTACATAGCTCCATTAAGACCAATTTGTCTAAGGAAAATCTTGGAAGCATATAAGGATGACCTTGGAAAAATCCAACCTTCAGGTATGAGAAAGAAGGAAACTGTAAGAACATGCATCTAAAATCATTTACTACTATCCAAGCCTCATCTGAGACTCTTCTTTATTCTAGTTGAGGATCAAAAAGACATAAGAATACTGCAAATAAAACATCAGTTACTCTCTTGAAATGATAAATAAAACCCTTCAATGTTAATTACGAGTAGTATTGATACACTGGGGTTACTCTACTGTCTCCTTCTAATGTTAGACCTAGAAAGATTCTCATTGAAGTTATAATATACACCAGATAAGAAGTCATATAGAACTTGAAGGTAGTGGATACCTTCCTCAATTGCTCATGCAAAGCATTACTAATTTGTTCTCCCCAAAAGATGATTTATTTGCCTTGGATTATTACCTTGATGAAGGGATACATCCATTCATGGAACCATGAGGAAGAGGGAAAACCACTTACCCTACTGAGAAGAGTTATAAAATCACCAACTTATTCTATAAAGTCACTTCTCAAAAACCTCTGTGGCCACCTTGACAAGTTTTCCCTTGACATCTTGAGCCATTTATTATTGATTACCTTCTTTGTTTTTTCAATATTTTGTCATATTTTTTTTGTGTTTCAACAAAACCAAGCTTTATCACTTCTATAGCAGGAGGGCATAAAAACACTTTATCAATGAATTTAGGATCTAGTCTAATGATCACATTACCACTAGCATCCAACACAGCCCTAGTATCTCTATTATAAAACTGAGCACACTAAAGAACAAATTCTATGTTGTGATCTGCTACCAAGAAAGAAGATACCAAATGAATGTTGTTGTCAATTATCTTCTTCATTTTAGAGCTAGGATTGCTTGACTTAGTTCTCTCCACAAACTTAGCCATGTCCACATAACCAATCTCTATATCTCTAATGTCATCGACATTAGAAGTAACTGAGGTGATTGGAAAAATACCTTGATATTTATACTTCATCACTTTCAACTTCTTCAGAGATAACTCGATCATCTGAATGAACTATTATTAGAAGGATATTGATGAAGAAAGAAGATCCATAGAAGAAACTACAATAAAAAGTCATGATCATGTAATTAGAGAAAATACTGGCAATCTAAGAAAATTACATGTCAATGATCATGACTATGGAGACAAACTTAAAAGGGCTAAAGTGTGAGCAGACCAAAAACCAGAGGAAAGTGGGCTCATAAAAACGAAATTGAAAATATCCCAGAGTTATGAAAAATTAAAAGAATGTTTACATGGGTGGTGAAATTTGCTGCCCTTGCATGTACTAGATATTGACCATTTGCATCGATGGAAAAATTCATCATTATTACATGTAAGGGAAAATTCAAATGTTTATGTAGCGGAGGCAAAATTCACCACTATTTCATGTTAGTATGATTTTCCATTGATGTTTAGGTAGTGGAATTTGTTGCTATTATAGGTAATGAGAGCAATGTTTAGGCAGCAATTTTCACCACCAATGTGTATGTCAGAAGTAAGGTTTTCATGTAAGGGTGGCAAATTTCACTGCCCATACACTTTCACTTGAATATATGTTAAAAATTCATAATTGGTGAAAACCACCATTTTTGCTTTCCACTTGATTACAATGAGGATATGTGAAAGTGGCTAATAAATCCATCATCAAAAATTTTTAAAAGATGATTTTCAACTAACATGAGTTGGGGGGGAAAACCTGGTTGGATCAAAAACACCGATGACATTCAACGAAAACCTAGGGCACAAAAGGAGGTCAATGGATTTTTCTAGCTAGGCTCATTTTAAGCAAAAATAAAGATAACAAAAAGATGGAAACACACACACACACAAAAGAAAAAAATCAATCAATCTACAATAGAAAACACTCAAAAAAATAAAACCCTAGAAGTAGAAAACAACTTACCCAACAAGTTCAAGATCCTAAGCTTGGTAGTGGCGAATTCAAACTCTTCCTTCATTACCATAGTCAAGTGATTGTGGAGAGGGGTTTAGGAGACTTTAAAATAAAAGAAATGACAAATAAAATGCATTTAAAAGCTCAAAACAAGTTCTTAAAACTTAGTGTGTACAACCATAAATGCTACTCAAAATTTGAGATTTGGGAGATCTTTGCTCAGGTGGCAAAATTTGCCACCCTGACATGTGCCAGCACAAGAACATGCACTGATGGAAATTTTTTTTGCCGATGCATGCAAAAAATAAAAATCCATGTAATGGTGACAAATTTTTCCACTTGAGCATGTGCAAAATAAAAATTCACTAACACCCTAAAAATGATCAAACTTGATATTTTGATCAAATAAAGACTACAATGGGTTTCATAAATTTCAAGAAATCATGGCAAGGGAATGTTGTAAACTTTCCCAGGATGTCAGATAACTTCACTTGAGATCAAGAGAATCTTGTCTTGAATGATGAACTTAGAGTTTAGATTATGAAATGGACAAGTTTTGTATGGGTTGTCCACAAAATAGGCATAGCTAATTTTGGGAACAACAGTTAGCTCCAACTAGGAACTTATATTAATTGTGCTTTGAAATGATCAAAGGGAGTAGAATCCAGTCTCTATGTTCCTTCATCCATGCCATTGGGATATGGGTCAAGCAATCAAAAAGAAAAAGACAAATAACTAATCAAAAATACAAAAATAAAAATATAAAACTATACAAATGTATAAATGAACTTATCTAATACTTCAAAGGTTGAAGTGTTTCAAAAGTTGTCTACTGTGAGGCAGCAAGAATGGTGTTCCATCCTAATATTCTATAAATAAGCTATTTTCACCAAATAATTTATGAATGGTGAATGGACCTCTCCATAAAGAATCAAATTTTCCATGCATTCCTTTTGGTTCTCTCCTCTTGTCTAACAACAGAACTTGATCTCCAATCTGAAACTCAAAAATCCTTGCTTTCTTGTCAAAGAGTTTATTTACTTGAATTTGATGCTCAGTGATATAGTCCACTATCATAGTTTGTTGCTCCTATAGTTTAGTTAAGTACATGATCTTTTTATCAATATAACTTTCAAAAGTCTGATCTTCCACTGCTTTTACCAACTTTAGTGCTGATAGTTCCAAGGTAATTTGTATCTCCACATTTAGACCATATAGAAGCTGAAATGGTGACATACCTATTGCCATTTTAGGGGTGATTATGTCTACCTATAAAGCATCAAACAATGCTTTATTCCAAGTTCTCTAATTCTCATCTACCAATTTCCTGATAATAGTAACTAGATTCTTGTTATTTGATTCCACTTGACTATTTCCTTACAAATAATAGTCTAAGGAGTGGGAAAGATTGATCTCATGCTTATAGAAAAATTTATTAATCTCATGGGAAGAGAAACAAGTGGCATTGTCTACTATAATCTTATTTAGAACTCCAAATCAGAAAATAATATTTTCCTTAAGGAAATTACATACCACTTTTGAAGTAGGGTGCTTAACTGGGATGGCTTCCACCCACTTAGTAAAATAGTCTATCATAGTAAGGACAAAGCCATGATTGGTACTTGAGGGTGGGTTCATAGTGCCAATTAATTTGATACCCCATTGATGAAAGTGTTATTCAATCACCACTGACTTGAGAGGTAATGTGACTAACTTAAGTTTACCAACAAACTATTGGCACAACTCACATCTATGTACCCAATTGTACGCATCTTGAAAAAGTTTAGGCCAATAGTATCTAGCTCATATAATATTGTGAGCCATAATGGATGCAAAAAAATGTCCTCCATAATCCAAATTTTGGAAAGACTCCAATATTTTACTTTGTTGTGCTTTATCCATGCAATGAAGAAATATTCCATCAAGGCTTCTTTTGTATAAACCATTGTCCCATAGAATGTAGTTAGCAGCCTTCAACTTAACAGTTCTTTTTTCCTTATAAGATAGATGGATAGGAAACTCACCATAGGTAATAAAATGAGTGATATTTAAATACCACTCATTAGTAGTGGTGACAAAAAGAACTATTGGCATGTCCTCAACTTCTGCTTCTTCATCCCCTGTTTCTTTTGGTATGTTATTAGCAATCAATTAACACAAGCCTCTTCCATACACAAGATTAGTAGGTTTGATATCAAGATCAAACTCTTGGATCTTAGCAATCCAATTTCCCCTTTTAGTACCAAACTCTTATTGATTTAGTATAGACTTTACTATTGTATCATGTACTAGAATAATAGTATGTGAATTCGTGATATAGAATCATAAATGCTTCACTATCTTAACCATGACATAAGCATGATTTTCTATGTTTGAATATTTAAATTTGTGAGTTTTGAGAGAAAAACTCATAAATTATATGGGAGATTCCATACCTTCTTCATTATAATGAACCAAAATAGCTGAAAGTGTATGTTCAAAAGTGTAGCTGTATACTATAAAATCTTTGGTATAGTCTAGACAAACAAGGACTGAAGCATGAGCAATATCCTTCTTGATATATTCAAATTTCACTTTTCCTTCCATAGTCTAATATAAATTAACCTTACCCTTCATCATGTTGATAATGTGATGGGTTTTCTTTACAAATTTAGGAATAAACCTTCATAGAAAATTCACCTTTCCAAAGAAAGAATGAACTACAGTCTTACTAGTAGGTAGAGTAAGACTTTGAATAGATTTGACTCTTTCTAAATCAATTTTAGTGCCTTCTCAGGATATAATATGACTGAGAAGTTTACCTTCTATAACCCTAAAAATTGACTTCTTAGGATTGAGACAAATACCATTTTGCCAATAGCATTCCAACACTTGTCATAAATGATGCACATGATCAGGATGATGTTTGGAGAAAATAGTCAAGTCATCAAGATACACTACAATGAACTTACCTATCTCATCTCTAAAGGTAAGGTCCATTGCTCTCTATAATGTGGTACTAGTATTGATCAAACTAAAAGGCATTTTTTGATATGCAAATGTACCCCAAAGCGTAGTGAAAGTAGTTTTATACTGAACTACTTCATTAAATTCCACTTGTTTATACCTAGAAAAACCATCTAACAAAGACAACATTTTTGAACCAATTACTATTTTTAATACTTGGTCCATGATGGGTAGGGGGTAGTTATCCTTTAGAGAGGATTGGTTGAGATTCTTGAAATTAACACAAATACAAATTTCTCTATTCTTCTTCCTTACAGGAACTATGTTCATGATCTAGGTAGAATGATGGATTGGAAAAATTATCTTTGCAGTAAACATATTTTAAACCTCAAAAAGGATAGTACCTAATATTTTGGGGTTATATTGCCTTTGTTTCTGGTTGTGAGGCAATGATCCAGCTTTAAGAGGAATTTCATGTTGAATTTTCTTAGGCTTGAAGGACTTCAGATCATCATAATAATATGCCAAAACATCAATGTAATGAATTTGAACTTTTCATCATCAGTACAACATTTCTAAATGTTGACCATTTTGGGATATGCCTCTGAACTCAAATTTACTTGCTCAAATTGTATAGAAGAACTTGAATCCATTTATTGCTACTACTTAATATATCTATCATGCTTATAAAATATATTTTTAAGTGAAACCAAACCTTTTGGAATTTTATTCCCTTTTAGTTGAAGAAACTCTTCACCAATTTGTGGATCTATTTTGAAAACTGATTCCCATGGTGGAGATTCAATACCTTCAAAATAGAGCTCATAAAAACTATCTATCTTTTTGAGGAAAGAAATAATTTAATTATCACCATTAAACACCTTCTAATGATCAAAATTATTAGGTACACTTGGTCAAAAAACCAGCGTAATAATGTATTTTTTTCCTTTGAAATCTTTATGAGGAGCCATGGGAGTTGTAGAGACAGCCAATGAATCTGCATGATCATTAAAATCTATTGGTATTGCAGAGATATTGAAAGCATCAAAAATTTTAATGAAATCCCATATGTGATTTTGATAATATTACAATCTTTCATTTTTGGTTTGATATAAATTTCTCACTTAACAAACCACCAATTCATCATCTCCTTGGGCATGAATAATCTTAACACCTTTCGCATGAGTAGCTTTCAACTCGAGCAATGATGATTCATATTCATTGATGTTGTTGGTATTGTCAAATTAGAACTTATATGATCAAGGTAAAATATCTCCTTGTGGGGATATCAAAACAATTCTGGCTCCAGAACTGGTAGAGGAATAACTACCATCAAATTCTAAAACCTATACCTCATTAAAATTTGATTTTTTGAAGTTTCCTTAAACAGAAGATTCCTCTTCATCAGTGAGGTAAGAATATAGTGTTATTATGCCTTCACCTAAAATTTCATCTAAATACTCTTCTTATTCATTAGAAATATCTTCAGTGGACAAAAAATAATTACTCATTCCCAAGGATTCGAACAAAATTTGAGCTTTGGGATTTGTCATTTGGGTAACAATATATTTTACCTCTTTTTCAAGAAGTAACTTTTGCATGATTCCTTTAACAGGTATCCTTACATCAGATAGATTCATGTTCAACTCCCCAGCTAAATTCTTGCAAAAATTACATCTGAGTAGAATGTCGTAAGAAGCTAGAACATCAGCTACTAGGATTGTCATCTTTATCCTCTTGTCTAGAAAAGTTGCAAATGCAAATTGAGCATCTTTGATTTGACCTAAAAGTGGTACTTGCCTATTTTCATGGATAAACATATCCCAAAAGTCTTAGTTAAGGTGAGACAAATGGAGTCTACTACCTTGGTGGGCATAACATTATTAGAGGCTCCAGAATTTATTATGTAATTGCTCAACTTCTGACCATTTACTAATAGAGAAACATAGAAAGGTTTTATTCTTATAGAGGTAACAAGGGGAGTAGTGACAAGATTCTTTTAGATAGATTTGTTCTTTAAGGAATCATGAGTCACTTTTGGAAAATCTTGTCCTATAGGGATAGTTTTATTTTTGATGTATTCAGCCAACCTATCAAACTATTTAGGATTAGCTTGTAAGTACTCAACTTCAGACATTTAGATCTTAGTCTTCCTAACATGATCTATTATGTTGAATAGATGGAATGAACTAAAAATAGAAGAAGAAAATCCATCATTCTAATTTTTATTTGATGTGGTACTGGTCTGAGGGATGGAAGTAAAAGATACAAGATTATTAGATGTACTTACTTATTGCTTATCGGGTCCTTTGATTGGAAAGGCAGCAAAGTTCCCCATTTAACAATTGAGATCACCAGTTGAGGTTCTTATCTTACTTTTCCCTTATCAACTTGCTAAGTTGACTAATTTTGGGATCTAATAAAAACAACATATGCTTTATCATACACTTCACCTTCTTTTTTAGCTTCATCTTGGTAGTTCACAAAACTAATGGTGGATTCACCAACTAATTCTTCTTCCCCTTCTGTAAAGAGATTAACATCATTCTCTTGGTCCAACTCAGGTTGGAAATAATGATCATGTTTTAATTTATAATAACCAAATGCTGAGTTGATTGGCACTATTTCAATGGCAAGCTTCCCCTATGTAGGAACATGATTCCTACAATCACTCAACCAATGCTAGAGAATCTTAAGTTTTTTTATCAATTCTCAACTTCCTAAAGTAATCATGCAAGCTTACATCACAATATAATAAATTTCTCTCTATAGAAGAATTGATTCAAGAATTTGAAAATATGTTCCAAAAATATTTTGAAAATAAAACATTTTCTATAGTCTCTATGGACAATATTCTAAACAATCGGTTGACTCTAGATAACTTGAAACCTAAGTTAACTAGCCATGCAAAATTAGTCACCACAATAAGAGATGCCATAGTTAGGGCCAAGATGATTTTTAGGAACACTGTTAATTTATATAGTATCAAGATGCAAGCAGTTTTCATTATGTATGATGCTCACATGAAGAAAGATGGTGATTCAAATTGAAGCAATTTTTTCTCTTAGTTTATTTTCCATTTTTTAGATGTACTTTTGAAACAACATTGGAAATTTTTACATGTACTTTTTCCATATGTAATTACATGTAAAAAATAGGAAGTCCCAAGTCAATAAGGACTCTTATTTTTGAATAGGTCAAAGTAGTTAAGTTTTTCCTAAATTTTCTCAATGCCTCTCCCTATAAATAAAGAGGGCCTCTTTTGTTAAAGGATCTTTTATTTATTGAAACAAAACTATGCCAAATTGAAAAGCATTTTAAAACTTTGAGTTCAAATTGTAAATTAGATTCTATCAAGTGAATGAAAAAGCAAGTGATATTTCAAACTTTGTGTTGAAATAAATTTTGATGTATTGGAAATTATTCTTATGTCCTTTTCCTAATATGATCTTATCTATTCGATTAAATAGTAGTGTGAGTGAAAATAATCTAGGAGATGTTCTAAAGTTGATTGTGGAGACTTTGTGCTACAACAGTTATCTTTAGTTTGTGATTTAGTGTTTTGAAGCAAAGGATATTGGAAAGGCTTTGAACTACTATTATCTTTTGTGATCAGATATTTTGTCATAGTTTTTGATGAAGACTTTAGGCTACACCTCATTTTACTATGTTGTAATTTATGAATCAACAAGAGAAGCAATGATAAACTTTGTGCTCTCGTGGGATTCTTAGTTTTTCAT
The DNA here is from genome assembly GCA_037957365.1 of Torreya grandis. NCBI lineage: Eukaryota > Viridiplantae > Streptophyta > Pinopsida > Cupressales > Taxaceae > Torreya > Torreya grandis. Next base: position 1,796,221 of record JARHVA010002649.1, read on the forward strand.
TCAAATATCAAGAAAGTGTTCTTTTATTTTGTAAACATCATTTCTGAAAAAAGAGAAATGAATGATGTGGTCTCACCCCTGAATTAATATTTAGTTTAGATGAGTTTGTGATAGTTCATAGGGAACATCCCCTAGCTGAGAGGAGAGATTTATCTCATTACACTATGGATGATATAACCATTTTAACTTCAGTTAGTTGATGAAAAAATATTCACCCAACATAAACATAATCTCCATCTTTTAGAGTGGCTAAGAGTGGCCTAGTTTCCAACATACATTCAACTATTGATACCTATATTTTTAAATCATAGTACATTCATGGGCTTTAGGATTCATCTCATACGACACACATTTCATACCGATATTAGTTCATAGCTTCACTTCATAGAGAAATGATGGATCCAAAGTATTAGTTAGCCTTTGTATTCTTGAGCCACTTATCTAGAGGGATTGGACACATAGTTCAAACATCAATTAACACACACATGACCACCTAGCTTCACTTAGTGGGTGATGATGGAGCTAAAGGGATAGTCTTTGAATTTTTGATCCACACTTTGGGAATTGATTACTTAGCTCCATTCATGATATCATTCTTGGTACAATATAACATAGCCAACATATCCAACATCACTCAACATCACAATTCCCTTTCTATCTTACTCAGCTTTGTATGTTCTTATTTTAGATATAACGTATCTAGTAAGAAGAGATTTACTCTTTATTTTTATTCTACTTTCATACTTCACAATGTGCTCTCTCTATGCACACCCAACATCACACAAATTTATGAGCTTCACCCTTACTGATAAGTTTAGGTACACTTTCTATTTTTCCTTTATCCTAGTATTTCACTTTGCTACATCACTAATATATAGGGAGGGCATATGTAGTCATATAAAATGAAAATATTGGTATCTTGAGAATGGGTAATGAAACCCAACCCTTAGGTCCCTCTTATTTGCTCTCATGACCCTTATAGGCATATTTTTATTGATTCCCAGTCATTCATAGCCTTCCAAACTTGATCTTAGTTGAGCCAGACCCCTTTTTCCATGACTAATCCATCCCCTAGGTCCTGTTAGCTCAGGACAATAGCATCACACTTGGATTATAGTGTTGGTGCCACTGTTATCTAATTTTAGAAATCCTATCGAAGTTCAATTTTGTCCCCAATGGTCAATTCCCTTCAGTTCCCCATCCATATCCTTGTTGATGTAATATGAGCACATTCAACCCATGACCAATAGATACTTATAAATTCCATTCAAATATCATTTAGAAGGGATTGGAAAATATCACTAAGCAAGCAATAATACTATCAAGACTACTCAATTAATCTTCTCTATTATCTGCATACAATGAGCCAATACACTTATAAGCTTATTCAAATCCTTACAATAGTTCCTACCCACCTTAATTACATCTAGTTTAGTATTTTTCACATTCATACACTCTATTTCACAAATCACATCAAGTGAGAAAACTACATATGGCTTGATCCCTCTTCAAAGTATTAGTATGTAGGTAGTGTAACCATATAAATGGGTGTGGATACATGTTTAGTGAATATTACACACACTAACCCAACCTCTTTCTCAAAATTGGTCAAATCATAGTGGAATATAGGGTTTTAAGAGAAAATATACTCTATAAATAGCTCTATAGATTTCTAACTATCTAAACTTCATATAAAAGGTCACATAGACTTGGCAAACAAAACCCAGAAAGATTAGATCCTTAGGACAACAATGGAAATTGTAGACTACAATGTTGGTGCCACTCCTATCCACTTTTATCTCTCCTATCCAATCATAAAATGAAGGTTAGATCTTAGTTTAAGATAGTGTCCTAGTCTTGCACAATTAATCTTAAACCCCATCTCAGTTGTATCTACCAGTTTTTAGCTAAGTCTTATTTTTTCCATCTTATTACAATTTTTAGAAAGGTTAGAATTGTAATCTAATTTACATAATTAGTAACTTAATTATGGCATATTTATTTATTGATTTTACTACTCAAACCCTTCAACTAAATTAGGAATAATACACTAATATTCCAAAAATTATTAAATTAGGCCGTTAAGTGATGATATCCTAGTCAGGCCTTGTCTCAAATTTATTTGATGTTTAAGTGATGAAGGTGGTTTGGTTTAGTGTGTGAAACCAAAGTGATGATATGATTGAATGACTTTACCTTAATTTAAACTATGTGAGCTAAACTTGAAATTAATGGATGTATGCACTTAATTTTAATCCCAAAAGTAACTTTTGATTTCATCTATGAGAAAATAATAGAGAAAAAAATATGTAGATGAAAATTAAAAAAACTCAAGTAAAGACACAAGGATCCCATTGGGCATATCAGAATGTTTTAGTAAATTTCAACTTATATTTTGAGAAAGGGAGAAGAAGAAACTAAATACAAGTATGGTTGAAAAACTTATTTGATTGTACACATGTTGAATTAGATGATTATAAATAGCTCTTGTTTGTCTTGGGAGTATGGCATGAAAATAATAAAACACTAAAGCAAATAGTTGGTTAGATAGATAGTTGGGTAGATTGCCTAACACTAGATAGATCCTGGAAGCAAGGACTTCCTCAAGGGCTATCAATCCACATGTTTTAAATAATTAAGTTTATAAATAGAATGATAAATTAATTTCATCAATAATCAAAATGTACTAAAATTGAACACAATAAATGCTTACTAAATAAATGACTAATATAGCGATAAACAAGTCAACGCTAGTGCTGAATGGGTCAAGTGTGCTTTAGAAAATCAAGTAGGGGTCTGTGAATAGATAGGGACATAGAAAATTGGATTTGGTTAGGTGTAAGAGGGATAAAATTATAAATATTATTACATAAAATTATTATTCAAATTTTAGTCCAATAAATCAAATGAAAAATGCATAAGAGTAAACCAAATTAAGCTTATCTATACATGTGGGAATTGCTAATGATAATGAAAGACAAATAAAAGAAAGCAAGAAACCTATACTTTCCCAAGTGAATCCATCCTCCAAGAGTGGCTCAAAAGCATGTTCTCCATTGATCAAGAGCTCTTGTCTTCAACAATAATGGTGTCCAACTCCTCTAATGTCGCAATAACTCCTTGTAAAACCTAGGCTTATGATTGGAATCACTAAACTAGCCTATCATTGAAGCTTGAAAAATAAGATCAATGGTCAAATGAAAAAGATTGTGGAGATAATTTATCATTATAAATATTCACAAATCAAGATTAAAAATTATGTTCATGGCCTCTCTATTTATATATTTTTGAGATTGATCAATATCAACCATGATCATCTATCTCAAGATTGAGATATGTGGCCATGAATTAATCCAATTATATAATTAAATCCATAAATATCTCATAAATATTTGATATAGAGGGGCATTTAAGAGGCATGGATGGTATTAATAAGGAATGGGAGACCTATAATCCTAATATTTGTGTATTTATGGCCTAAGCATGTCTTCCCAAGAAATGATGTCATTAAGTGATGTAGTTAATAGAAATTAATTTCTAAAAAAAATATTCAATAACTCTCATGTAAAATCCACTTAAGCTATTGATTTGTATCAATTAGCCTTAAACAAGGTTAATGAAATAATTATTTGGAAATTGGCCCTCAATTAAAAAAAATGGCCAGAATGTCATATTACTTGGTTGTAATTTGACTTAAGAAGAATTGGAAGGTGACGTTAGATGTATTAGAATTATATTCCCATTTAGGATGATTCTAACAAAAAATAAGAAAGGCATGTGATACATACTAATGAATTAGAATAAAAGAGTGATTTAGAGCACAAAAGGTGAAATCATCATTTTAACTCAAAATTAATTGATCAAAGTTAGGTATCACATAAAATACATTTCCCCATTTAGGGATACTTTGACCTAAATCGGCACTTGTAAATGGAAATTTTGAATCAATTAGGGTGTTTTAATGATTTTTACCTAAAATGTGAATTTGAGTAAAATTTGAGTAAGATTGAAAATTTCAACACAAATGGTGTTAAAAATTGGATGTCTACATTTTACCCCTATTTGAGAAGGTGTAGCGAGACATTAAGATGAAGTAATGCCTTTTAAAAAAATATTTGTCAAGAATAAATTGGAAAGTACCCATGATCCCCCCTCAAGAGGACATACTAAGATGGAAGAGAAGGATGGACTCTTAAAAAGAGAAAGAAAATGAGAGATTAACCCATGGAATAGATTACATCTAAATGAGATAATGCTTGCACACGTGACTACCATCAATGATCAAAATATAATTAGAGGTATAATAGGCCCCAAATATGGGGGGAATGGGAAGGATTCAATCAAAACATGTAAGGGACACACTTTAAACATACCCAATTTGAGAGTACAAGCTGCACACTTATGACTGGATCAATCTTGAGACAAGTCGCACACTAAAATATTGCCATCATGGGCATTAGTGTGGAGAGCTTGGAATTAGAGGAAAAGAAAGAATGTTTTACTTCAATAAGGGAAGCACCAATAGAATGGGGTCTCCAAAGAGAAGATAATAAGAGGGTGCCCCATTAGATAAAATGTGATTGTGATAAAATAGTTTTGCTTATATAGGGTGAATTTTGATCATTGATAAAGAATAAATAATAGTTTGCCCCTATAGAGCTGATTTCATTTTGATGTTGTTCAGATGTTGTGCCCCAACATGGGTAATTGGAAAGAAAAATAGCTCAAGGATATAACCCAATAAAAAGGTAAAATTGAGTGGGTACAAATGTACATGTGATGGTGTAATGGCTTAGAAAGCCACATAAAACTCAGCATATGAGAATACACAAAGTGATGAAAAAGATGAAAACAAGAATGAAAGATAGCTGAGTTGACTCCAAATATGATAGATAAGTGGATTTTTCCTACATATTTCCATGGACTCATGTTCCAACATGAACTCTAAGCCAATGTAGTTCACCCAAGTTTGGGAGAGAATGGAATGAGGAATGATGAAAACTGACCAAGAATTGATTAGACTCTCAATGTATTTAAAGAGATGCATGTTTGAGCATAGAGTCAAGTGATAAAATTCATGTTACCTAGATGCCTAATTATATATCATGAGCCTATATTATGCAAAGTGTTCTTAAGAACTGTTCATCAAAGTGATGTTGACATTAAGACTTTGAAACTTGAGCACAAAGTGCTTGATATAGAAAAAGAAATTAGGCATCATAAGTATGAATAACTTAGAATGCCATAATATTCCAATTACATTAATTCAGTTCAAATGTGAATACCTATAACTAAAGATAATGGTAAAATAGTGACAAAACTAGAGTTACAACTATTTACATTTAAACAAAAAATCAAAGACAAAGAAAAAGATAAACATAAATGACCCTAACTTGAAATCAAGATATGATCAATCAATACTTAAGTAGAAACAAAAATGTTTAGAAATAAAAGGCAAGAACATATTAATGATATGAGACCAAGATATAAATAATCAATATCCATGTGGACCATCAATAAATTCTTAAACACAAAGGATAAAATAAAAATCGAATAGAAAAACAAGACACCAACAATAATCAAATAAACAAAATGGTCCAAGAACAACTTAAGAACATAGGATCAAGATATAAATAATTAAGATCCATGTGAATCATAAAGATGTTATGAAACACAAAAGAGATAAGCAAAAACATATAGGAAAAAAACAAGACCAAGATGAGACAAGAAGTAAGAAAAAGATAAAAGAAGCAATAAAAGGAGAGGTGCAAAAACACAACAAAACACCAAGAAAACTTAAATAAACACACACATGAAAAAAACATGTACCATACCATTTACCCCACAAATTGGGGGTAAAATGTAGAGAGGATTACATAACATTATTATTCAAACATTGGTCCAATAAATCAAAGGAAAAATTCATATGAGTAAATCAAATTAAGCCTATATAATCATGTGGGAATTGTTAATGGAAATGAAAGATAAATGAAAGAAAGTAAGAAACCTATACCTTCCCAAGTGAATCCATCCTCCAAGAGTGGCTCAAAAACATGTTTTCCCTTAATCAAGAGCTCTTGTCTTCAACAAAAATGGTGGCTAACTCCTCCAATGTCTCAAGAACTCCTTGTAAAACCTAGGCTTATGATTTGGAATCACTAAACTAGCCTATCAATGAAGCTTGAATAATAAGATCAATGGTCAAATGTAAAGGATTGTTGAGACAATTTAGCATTATAACTTTTCACAAATCAATATTAAAAATAATGTTCATGGCCTCTCTATTTATAAATTTTTGATATTGATCAGGATCAACCATGATTGTCCATCTCAATATTGAGATGTGTGGCCATGAATAAATCCAACTATATAATTAAATACATAAATATACATCATAAATATTTGGGATAGAGTGGAATTTAAGAGGCATGAATGGTCTTAATGAGGAATGGGAGACCCATAATCCTGATATTTGTGGCATTTATGGCCTAGGGATGTCTTCCCAAAAAATGATGTCATTAAGTGATGTAGTTAATAGAAATCAATTTTTGAAAAAAATATTCAACAACTCTCATGGAAAATCTAATTAAGATCTTGATTTGGATCAGTTAGCCTTAAATAAGGTTAAACAACATTTGTGTAATTATTTGGAAATTGGCCTTTAATTAATCAAAATGGCCAAAAAGTCATATTACTAGGTCATAATTTGACTCAAGAAGAATTGGAAGGTGATGTTTGATGTATTGGAGCTGTATTCCCATTTAGGATGCTACCAACAAAAAATAACAAAGGTACATTATGTGTACCAATGAATTAGAAGAAAAGAGTGATCCTGAGCATAAAAAGGCAAAAATTATCATTTTGACTTGAAATGAATTGATCAAAGTTAGGCATCACATAAAATACATTACCCTATTTAGGGATACTTTGACGTAAATCGACACTTTTAAATGACAAGTTTGAACTATTTAGGGTGTTTTAATGATTTTGACCTAAAATGTGTATTTCAATGCAATTCAAGTAAGATTGATAATTTCAACATAAATGGTGTTAGGAATTGGATGTCTACAAAAATAACTTGATGTTATTTCCTACCATAGTGACCATCAGTAGTTGGGATGACTATTGGTGGTTAAGGTGATCATCAATGATTGAGGTGGCCTTTGATCATTAGACAGACCATTAGTGGTGAAGTTGACCATTGACAATTATTATGTGTATGTTGTAGGTGATAAATGGATAATTGACATGATCATGAATTTAGATTCTAAGAGATGGGTTGGTGTTGGGTTAATTGTGAAATTTAAATAAAATAAATGAATATTAGAAAACAGGTACTTATCTTGTAAAAGGTTGATCAGGTAGGTGTTTGAGGTGGTTGGTCTCTTGGTGGATTCTAGTGTTATTCTAACATAAGAATGGTACTGGGTTGTTAATCAAGGGCTAGTGGCAAGTTGGATATTTGATTTGATTGCTAGATCACTAGATCATTGATGATGATTGACCTATAATAAGTAACTATGGATGCATAATCTCTTTTTGAAAATTACAGATGGATTTTACCTCCTTATTCCTCTCTTCTTATAGGCAAAGAAGGAAAGGTGAAACAAGATATTAACTAGGCCTTCTAATCATAACTCACACATGTAATGGCTTACACGTAGATGAAGAAAAGTTATTATTAGAAAATCAAGGTAGGTGATTGCATGTTAGCTTTTTGGGGTGGTGGTCCCTAACCATCAAATATCAAGGTTATTATCGATGGTCATCCTGACCATCAATGGTTGAGGCTAAAGTAAAGAGTGAGTAAAAGGGTAGGTTAAGTTAGTCAGTCAAATTGACCATGGTTAGGCTTGGTTAGGGGTCAAAGTGTCAAATTAGTCCCAAGGGGGTCCAAAGGTGGTCGAGGGGTGTTTTGACATTTAGAATCATAGTGTGTATATTTCTAGTGTCTACACTTGGCTTGACCTCTACCACCTTTTTTTTTAATTTTGTATGGGAATGAGAGAAGGTTCTTTTTCAAGGATTAACATGATGTAATTAGGGGTCATAGTATAATAAGGTCTCCATGATGGAATGGTTTGAGATTGTTGAATAAGAATGGGTGAAGGTTGCATAGGCATATGATTTTCTTGATGGTATATTATGCCTTGGCCCATATTTGGAGCAAAAAAAATATGACTTGGGGTGGGAGAGAACACATGGGACTAATGGTATTGAATTTTTTTCATCTCTTCAAGTACTAACCTATTCTTCATACATTGAATAAAGCCTTTTATTTCTATCACACCATTAATTGGTATTTTTTAATTCTTTCTCTCAATATCTATGACCCAGACTTAGTCAAATGTACTAAATCCCTCATTATCTAAATGCCTTCACTTTGATTAGAAGGGGTATGAAAAATGAGACCAAGATTATTTTCTATATCAAGCTCTCTCATTTTCACTTAAATGTTTAAAAGGATTTTTTTAAAGTTTGAGAAGGATTGAATAAGAGAAAAATAGCTTAGACAAGGTTGAATAGAGGGATATGTAGGCTACAAAGGAGGCTGAGCTAGGGTAGGAAGGGGCATATAATACTACTGATAGGGTTGATATCCTATTATTTTAGGTTTACTTGAGGTGAATCTATGCATGTTGTTAGTTTTATATGAATAATATGAAGGCATAGCATATGCATGTTGACTAAATAAATGATGAGAATACATACCAATTTTCTTATTTTTATACACTTGGATTGCTTATACTAGTAGTGGTTCACTTGGAGTCACCATTGATGCTTTTTTTAATGCCTCCAAAGGGTGATGTATTGAAGAAAATAATCAATAAATATTTAATGGATGAAATCCTAGTCACATCAAGCATGCTAGGACTATTATCACACTAAATCGCACCCTTGTGAAGGTTTTTCAAGCCTCCTCACTTAGGCAATATCATGGATACACCGTTAGGCTATGGGTGGCATAATAAATAAGGTGAACCTCTAAATAGGGATAGCTCCCTTGATGCTTTACCTTGAAACTACAACTAAACCTATTGCTTACTAAGAAAAGGGAGAAAGAGAAAGTAAAAAAATAAGGAGGTGATGTACCAAAATCAGTACTTTTAACTTGCCTAAACTACACTAAGAACATGAAAAATGACTAAAACTTATTGTGATAACTCAACATGAGTCTTTAAGCATCAATATTTTAATATGAAGGTGAAAATCAAGTCAATAATTAAGAGGAGATGATCAATAGGTCTCATAAAAGACACTAATGAATCAATATCCATAATTATCCAATGAACGACCATTTAACACACTCCACATAACTTGTTAAGATGAATAACAACCTATAGTAAGGTAAAAACATAGGACAAATGAAAGAAAAATATACCACTAATACTAGAATTCATCAACTAACCATGAAGTATACATTAATTTTAGCATTAAAAAGGTTGGAAATTAGTTAACATTCATTTCCAAGGCAAAGTACAAGTGTTATTTGATTAGGTATTTCTTATGCTTAGGTTAAGGATCCTTTACAATGCCAAACAATGTAGTATATATAGGATAAACAAGAAGAGAGAGATAAGAAAGGTGTAAAAAACCATGATGGATACCAAGCACTCATAGAACTTGTTATAAAAAAGAAAACCTTCCAAGAAATAGCCCTAAAAGATCTCTTCAACATGTGTGCATTTAGTTTTATGATGGATTCATCAAGGTGTCATAGGAGTGACAAATCATCCCTCTTTATTGAAAATCCTATTTCTTGAAAGGATATTTAAAAGTTGCCTCATTGACACCTAGCCTATTTGACAATCTATACATATTTATACACCATATTGGCTATTAGACATTTCCCCCTTCTTTTGAAGGTGAGGCTTGAGCTCATATCTCTTCTTATGTTTTTCATTGAAGCTTTTAAACATGTCTACAACATCAATTACTTGTAAAAATAAATATGATCTACATCTAAGCCTACTCCATTGACTTGAGAGATATCTTAAAAACATGAAAAACCTTTTATAGGTTAGTATGAGTTATTTTATATCTTTGTCTAGGCCTGTGAATGATCTCAAGATGGTTTATTAGACTTTGATACACTTAGACACTATGGAATTAGCTAAATCTTGAAGATATAGACCATTTATACATTCTTTTTGGATCAAACATGCCAAAATAACTTTCCATTAGGTGATTATGAGTCTCATACATCTCTTTTAGGTGTTTATAGGGTAATTAAGGGTGTTTGAGGTCATTTAGAGGGAAAACATAGTCATTGGGTCTTTTTAGACCTTTTAGGCATCTTAGGAGGTGTCAATCTTGTTAAAGATGATTCATATAATTCTAAACCTAAATATAAAACTAATTCCATGATTTGGGAGGTAATATGGGTGGTCTCTCTCCCATAATGGCATTTTCCCTAGTTCTCTCTCTCCTCCATGAAATAAGCTTGTTGATTTGGCCTTTCTTGGATTGCTAATGACCCGATGGAGCTTATTGAGTGATAATTGCATTGTTTTGACCTATAACACCTTATTAGGCATGGATGTGACATTTGGGATGGTGGATTATGTTGTGAAGAATCTTGACCACTTGGTGTCATTATATTCTTAGCTGGAGATGTTATGTTTATGCATGGAATCTTATAGAAATTCGTCTAAATGCCTTCTTCATAAGATGGAGTTTGATTATTTGATTGAGTAATCTATTGGATTCTTATTGGATACATTCATGGATTTTTCTCAATTAATCATAATGTAAATTTAATGTACAAACTCTTTCTCACCTACCCTCCTTGCCAACACTTCATATCATTCCATGATTATGGTTGAATCAAGGAGTAAAATATGTTTCAACTTTGGTATACATTGGAAATGAATGTTTTGTCACCTTTTAAAGCTTGTATAGATCCTATGGAGTATGACATAATCCTCCATGAGCTACACTTGGCCTCAAGTGGCCTCCCTTTGCATGGTGTAAATCCTCATTCTTGATTCTCTTTAGTGAAGTCATTTCAACATTGGTTCAAATGAAACTTTAACTATCTCAACATTAACTTAACATTTTCAAATTTACCTTAACCTTTGCCAAACACATTAGAGATGACCATATTGAGTGGCCCAATTATAGGATTAGGTGTTTTGACTCACTTTTTGACTAGATCACCCTAAGAACCTCTCAAAACTACTAGGAAAAATATAATGCTCATCAATAGAAGACAAACCATGAGAAATACAAATCCTCTCAAAATGATGTCAACAAGGTTAGGAGTATGAAGAAAAAAGTTTTGAAAGATACTTATCTATGGTAGCTAGTTTTGGATAATAGTTTGACCATAAATTAGTGAATGTAGTGGGGTATTGAATGATGATTTTTTTTTTTCATATAAATTCCATATATTAGAAATTGCATCATGAGAGTTTTAAAACTCCCACCAATATGTTATTATTGGGTAAGCGCAATTTTGTGAGTGTGTGAAGTGAGGGGAGTTATACAAATAACCAAGCCTTAGAAAATGGTATATATGGACTTTAGCTTCCATGTACCTCAGCATATTAGAATCACTTAGGATTTGTTTTCCAAGATAAAGTCAATGACCATTTGAAATTGTAGTGTACTGATAAATTATTATCCCTAAGAAGTTAATTCATACATATTTGAGTGATGATATAGTAAAATTATCAGTATATTGGATTGGTCTTTTTCACTATTTATGCCTAGGAATTTATATATCAAAGAGTCCATAGATAATACACACCCAACCTAGTAAGTCCAAACAAATATTGGTTACATTTTGAAAATTTGTGCACAACTTCAATATTATCAGTTTTGTTTTAGTAAATTTTTTTGGGCATATAATTTTGGAATAATATAATGAAAGGTAGGGTAGAGTTCATATTTGGTTTTTTTTGTTTTTTCATAGATAAATTTTGACATGTGTAAAATTTGATAATTGTGATTGAAAAACATTACAATAAGGACATAACACAACATTTCCAGATATAATTTAAAAAAAAGGTGACTATAATATTTTACAAAAAATATAATTTAGAAGTTTGGAATTTTTTTGCCACTTTGGTGATTTTCCCATTGTGATCATATCATTAAACTAATAATTTTAACATATTACTTTAGACACCTATTGATTCCTGAATATGTATCACAAGTGCCTAGAGTGTTCAAGAACAATTCTCATTTTAGAATTCTAAGAATTTAGTGCATGAGTTGTAAGTTGTGATAATCCTATTATCTATTGTTAGAATAGAGGCAAAGCAAGTGGACTATTTCAAAATATTTATAATATTTGGTGGTTGGGAATGACCATGGCCAAATAGCTGATCTATGAGAATATGAAGTATGTTACGCTAATAATTATGAATTATGATCAAGGACTAATCTAAGATGGATATTTATAATGAAAAATAAGCTAGAGTGAATTGATTAAAAAAAGAGAAAAAGGAAAGGTAAGTCAAAAAAGAGATATTGTTGATCATCATTCCAAACATCATGACAAAGTTTAAATATCATCCAAGCATGTACTTAACTAATGTATGACATGAAGTAGAATAAGCTCATATCCTATCACACATCAAGAAAAAATATAAGGATGGCATGAAATAATTAAAATAAGAACCATATTCACTTTAAATATTTACCCCTACAAACAAACAACATTAGCCCAAATGCAAAAAGAGTAAGAAGAGGAAATGAACCCAAGAACTTTCAATTAACCTAGAATTGACACAAGTTAATAACTGAGAATTCAAATATACACACCAAATTTTCATAAGAACCATTCAAATATGGAAGTTATAACAAAAAAGTGAGAGAGAAGCCATGATAACAAAAGACACAAGCAAATTTGGATAAACTTTGAAGAATTCCTTGCTTATATTCTCAAAAATTACAAAGTAATTTTGGCTCTGAGAACTCCTTACCTTGTTACAATTGATAATACTCATTTTATAGGATGTAAGGAAGCATGTTGATCATTCATATCCAATTACAAAGGTATAAGTGTTAGGACAATTGTCTTTTCTAAAAAAATTCAAGAATGCACTAGACTTTCCCCAATGGACTGATCTATAAGAAATGTGTTGTACAACCTACACATGCCTTTGTAAATAGAATACTACATTTAAAAAAAATTAAACTCTTAGCTACAAGAATACTATTCTTAATTCAACTAATCTTTGGGACCCTTATGTTATTAAAGTCCCATGTTACTGATGTAGGGTCTTCATTTCTCTCTGATGTTATTCCTCAATTAGCACATGATTGACAATTGGTTTCATGAAGATCTTATTCATTTAACTCACTAAGATCTTGTGGTATTTATATGCCCTTATTAATTTATTTTTATATTTCTAGCTTTACTTAGTCTTTTCCTTTATAATTAGGATCATGTCCATGACACTATTGTTGTCCATCCCAGATTTCCCTTGGTTTTTGCTCCTTACTTCCTACACGATCAAGATAGATTTATGCTTAAAATCTCATCAGGGGATGAGATCTATAGAGCTGAGTGTAGTTGTCTTGGTGATCATGGTCTTAAGAAAGCGTTCCATCCTATGCTGTATTTGCTTATCATCTTCAAATAGACTTTCCAAGTTCCTCGACCAAGTACCCATAATTTTGAATTTGTCTACAAGTAGTCCTATAACTATGTTTTAGATGAGTCAGGATAATGGTTTTGAATGCAAGGATTTGATCTTCCATCAAGATACTAGTCAACTCTTTCATTTTATCCCTTGACTTCTACCATTGGGTGACTAAGCTCTTTGATACTATGTCTTGCTAGGTAAAGCTCCACATCTTTCCTAAGAACACCTTTGTGAGATTCTATGGTTGTGACTTTGTTCAAATTTCTCACTAGTGGTCTATCATCCAATTCTAGATCAAATTACCCCTACATAGATGATAATTCAACTTCTCTAGCTTGATTATAGTGAATATAAGGCTAAACTAGGGCTCTTATATGTGCTTAGGGATTTTTTAAGGTTTTTATAGTACTCTAATGGTGGTAGTTTTATGAAATTGCATGATATTCCTTAGATCCCAATTCAACTACATGCTTATGCCCTTATATATCCCAAGAATCTATAAAATCTCTTGATCTAATTTGTCTATCTTACATGGCTCCATCATGGCATCCCCATGGCATTTTTGTGATATTTTTCTCATTCATATTTTTTTTTAAATTACCGTTACCATTTAAAAAATTCCCACTTGATTTTGCATTGTTGGATCATCCTCATTTGGATCAATGTAGACTGTTAATATTGATCTAACAACTTAAATTCCATTAATTATTCACTACATTCCCTATAGTTATAACACTTGTCACTTCTACATTTGCCTTAACTTTTCAACATTTGTTATACACCTTGATATTGATTTCATGGATCAATTGCACTCCATTGATCTTGATATGCTTAATTGTACCTCCTACTCCATATACCATTGATATAAATGTGTATGCTCATTTGCATACCATTGATCTTTGAAATATGATCAAGCTTCAATTTATGGCCCAAAATTATGCCACATATTATCTCCACATTCATCTTGACTTATAAACATTGATCATGCACTATCTGATCATCCCCATTCGATCAAATGTGCTCCATTAGATCTTGATCCACTAGGTCAAATGTTATTGGCTACTACATGTTATTTGGTTGAGATCATGACACTTATCACCTTCTCACTTATCTCAGGATCTATTAAAGTTTTGACTTGATATGTTTCATTGGATGAAAATGGTTTGAATAAACACGTATCATTGATCTCGTGAAGATGCTCAAGTTTTAACTTAGGGTCAGGGTATTTGAATTTTTGACTTTAATATTGCACTATTAATCTTGTTTATCCAAGCAAACATGGATCATTGATCTTATAAATAAAAATGATTTTTAAGTCAATGCTCAAGAAACATGAAATTTAAGCTCAATTCTTATACTAAGTTTTTTATTCGTATTAATAAATATGAATAAAGATTTAGGATAAAGTCTTAAGCTAAGTTAGAAACATAATAAAGTGGACCACACACATAATAACAAGTCCATGGCATAATAAAAGGGACCCTGCATTTAGGTATACCATGCTAAGATAAAATGAAACAAAGGGGGCTTCAGATGTGAAGAACTTAGGATAAAGATTTTAGACTAAGGTCTTGGTCATGTTAATAAAAATGACTAGGATCTTAGGATAAAATAAAACTAAGTCAAATTAAAGTGTTCTTGCAAAAAATTAAATAAAATCTCCCTCCAAATTTGAATTCAAAAGGATGATAGGCAATAGGGTAATTCGAGTTAGGGTTTTAAATTAATCATACATGAATTCAACTTGATTTCAATAGACCAAAGGATAGTAAAAGGTCAGATCATTATTAAATCATAAAACCTAGACATTTCTCATTCGAAATGGACTCCATTAGAGCTATGATTTAAAATATAAAGATAAAATGTTAGCAACTTTTAGGTAAGATTAAATCAAAATCATGAATAAAATCTAACCAAACCATGGTGTGGATGATCTTCAACTAGAGATAAAGTACAACCCACTCTCATGGTACTCTAATCAAATGAATTTTCAAATTTAGGGTACATGTTTCCATAATTTAAGACAAAGGTCCCCATTTTTTTAGAAATGTGGGTATGTTGACCTCAACAAATGGTGATTTTTAGGGTAAACATAGAAATATATTAGAATTTAGAGACTATAGTTTAGATTAATAATTAAGATACTTATTATATATGATTAGAAACAATTATTAAGATCAGTTCATATTTGGAACACACCTTGCACATGTAGAATTAGGATCAAACATCAAGATATATCCATGTTATGTGTTTGATTTGATTTCACTTATTGATTGCCACCAAATTTAGAGAAAAACTTCTAGGTTCTTGACTTTAATCATTAACACTAACTTTTAGCATGTTTGAATATGCATTAAGAACCATGCTTTAGCTTAGGGAAGGCTTAGTCATTTCTCTATTTCTATCTAGGCATCCATATCCTTGATATAGATGCCTTTGGCTCCACTCAAGGCCTTGATCTACTACCATCCAGGAATCCATATCCCTAATGAAGATTACTAGAATCAAATTTGCTTATAAATCTCTTGAATTTTGTAATAAGGTTCTTATTTTTTGTGTTTTTCATGCCATTTTAACTTTCTAGCAAAGGTTGGAAACCCAGTTAGCTAGGTTTTGAGATTTGATCAAGTGTTTTATCTTCAGATAATCATCCTTGGATATAAACTTTGTCCCAAGAAATTAATGTTTTTAAAGTGTAAGCATGACTATATCCCAATAATCCAAGCTTTCACCCTGTATGTGTAATCCTTCTTAAAACCAAGCTTAGATTAAAATAATGTTTAAAATCCTAAGGAAAAACTATCCTAACCATCATTATTTACTAGTTTCTCCAAAATATAACATTAAACTCATGTTATAATAGTCCATGATCAACTAATGTTGAGAAAACATATCTGCATTCCTAAACTATGGAGTGCCTTTTGAGTAATCATATGAATCTTGAGTTGAGGACTATCTAAAAAGACTTACTAAAAACAAGGAATAGAGTAAGGAAAGCAAACACACTAGACATAAAGCAAAGAAAAAAGTAAAAAAAAATATACAACATATGCAAAAATAAGGGACATGAATGAAAGAATAGAATGAAACTAAACTAAGCCCTACCTACACTAAAACTAACTAATCTTAAAATCATTACATGAAAACTCTGGATGGGACAGTAGAGAAATAGTGCTTGAGGTATTTCGCATTGGTAGGAAGTGTGAACTATGTTACTTTTAAGTCTTTCATCTTAAATGTGTTATCTCCAAGTATCTCAATAATTTGATAGGGACCTATCCACAAAGATTTGACCTTCTCATGTTTACCCTTAGGCTCAAATGCCTTATCTAAAACAAGAACTAAATCTCCTTGTATAAACACCTTTATCTTTGAAATTTTTTTAAACCACATTTTTACTATGGTTTGGT
The DNA here is from genome assembly GCA_037957365.1 of Torreya grandis. Lineage (NCBI taxonomy): Eukaryota > Viridiplantae > Streptophyta > Pinopsida > Cupressales > Taxaceae > Torreya > Torreya grandis. Next base: position 1,813,229 of record JARHVA010002649.1, read on the forward strand.
GTCTGCTAAAATTGGTAAAGTCCTCCTCTCTTGCATCTTCCAGCTGTATGATGTCTAGCAACCTTGTATATGTAAATTCTCGGTCCTATATGTACTCTTGCATGAACCTATATGTTGGTATCTTGAGTGTGATGGGGAAGATGGGTTATTGACCATATTCTATCAAGAATGGTGATGATTTGAGAGATTTTTTGGCTCTTATTATATCTACCCAAAGGGCATACTTAAGTAGTTTATACCACATTCTAGGTTTATCAGCTACACTTCTTTATAGTCTTTATCAAGTTATTATTTTTTGATTCAGACACTCCATTACCCTAAGGATAATAGTTTGATGAGAACTTGAGAATTATTTTGTTATCATATTCCCATTTAGTCATTTTAATGGATACAAAAATAAATCCATTATCATATACTAATGATATAGGTGTTTCAAACCTTGTGCATAGGTTTTCTTTTAAAAATTTGATCACCTCTTCATTTATACACTATTTAGTCTCTATTTCTTTAGTCCATCTGGTATAAGAGTCATTATATAAGTCAAAACATACTTGTGACCATTAGAGGAATTAAGGTTAATGGCCCTCACAAAATCTAGTCCATATTGTGTAAAAGTTTCATCAATCATGAATGGATTTAGTGGCATGGTTGCCTTAGGCTCTTTAGTGCTAAAGAATTGACACGAGTGGCACTCTCTCACATGATTGTGAGCATATTTGAATATTGTAGGCTAGTGATAGCCAACCCTTAATATTTTTTGTTGTTTCCATTCTAAATGGATGTACACTTCCTAGATTTTTATGGAAGGTACTCATGATCTTAGCTACTTCACTCATGGAGACACATTTTAAGTATATGCTTTAAATTTTATTTCTATACAACACTCCATCTTTGATCAAGAAATGCATTACCTTGAGCCTTAGATCTCTCCTTTTTTTTTACTTAACCATGCAAGACAATAAACATTGATTAGTAAGTGGACAATATGATCATACGAATCATTGGGTCTAAAACTTTGTTACTCTACCTGCATAACACTTAGCTTAGGATTATTATTGGCAATCAACTGAATTAAACCCTAACACCTTAACAATTTGGAATTCTTCATCTCAATGTCATATTTTAAGAGCACAAACATCCACTTACCTCTCCTTTATCCTAGTTAATTTTGACTTAGCATGTTATTAGTGGTAGGGTATGGTAGGATGGCATGCACCTTATTCTTAAGGATATATTTCCTAAAAATTTTCACTACCTTAACCAAATAAAATGCTTGTTTGTCAGTTAAAGAGTAGTTAAAATCAACATTTTTAAGTTTAGTACTTATAAAGGCCACTAGAAGGTCACATCCATTAATCTTCTGAGTTAGAAATGCATCTATTGTATGATCTAAAACAAAACAATAGATCTAAAGCAAAAGAATAAAGATAAAAATCTTTAGTAAATTTTAGACTTATTAGTATAGGGGCTTATCCAATTTACTCATTGATGTATTTTAAATACTTATTTGTCTCTACATTCCAAGTGATCTTAGCCTCTTTATTCAACATGTCATTTAGAGGTCTCACTATTTATGCAAAAGTAGAAATGAAATTTCTTACAAAGCTTAGTTTACCAAAGAATGACTTCAATTCCTGCCTACTATTATTGGGTTCTATATTAGATATTGAATTTACTCTATCAGGGTCTATAGAGATTCTTTCCTTAGTGATCACTTATTCTAGTAGTTTTCCCTCAATAACATAGAAAATAATTTTCTTTGGGTTGAGATAAATCCCATACCTTTTGCATCATTCAAATACCTATTATAGGTGCATAATATGATCCTGCCTATTTTTAAAAAAGATAGTCAGATCATCCATGTATATGATAATGCACTTACCTAAAATACCTTGGAAATAATGATCCATATCCCTTTGAAAAGTGGCTCCTACATTGATAAGTCCAAATAGCATTCTCTTGTAGGCAAACATTCCCCATTTGGTAGTAAAAGCAGTCTTCATCTTATCTTCTTGGTTTACCAGTACTTGGTTTTAACCTAAAAATCCATCAATAAAATTCATCATGGTTGAATAAAAAATAATTTGTATTACTTGGTCAAGAAAAGGTATGGGTAGTTATCTTTCTTAGATGCTCTATTCAAATTTTTGAAATCAATGCATAGTCTGATTTCACTGTTTTTCTTCCTGATTGGTACTAAGTTAAATACCCAAATGGAGTACCTAATGGGAAACAAAATATTATAATCTAAGAGATTTTTGACCTCTTTATATATTAGTGGTTCTAAGATCAGGTTGATATCCCTCTACTTTTATCTAAAAGGTTTGTAGTTTTCCTTTAAATGTATGGTGTGAGTTATGACCTTTAGATCAAAGATCTTTAGGTCATGATAGGACCATGGTATGACATATTTATATTTGGTTAATAATTATTTGGCTTGTTTGGACTCAATGCTTGTATAGGATGTACCCATGTTCACCAGTTGAGGTTGACCTTAGGAACTTAGGTTAATTAAATTGTAAGTTTTCCCATCTACTTTGGGAATCTTGGTAATATTAGCTATTTTTTTAAAATCAAAGAGTCTCTCTAAGGTTATCATCCCTTTTAGTATCTTATTATAACTTGACTAAATGACCTTGTCATCAAGTTTTCCTTCAATTTTGTCATCCTCAAGGGTACTGGCTTCATTAATGATGTGAACCTCAAATAATCCTAAACTAGTCATGAAGTCTATGATTTGTTGATCATAATTGAATGCCTATAAGTAGTCAACATTATCTATAACTGAGGAACATGGGATTAATTCAATTGTAAGGTTTTGTAACTTGGAAATTTGGTTAGGCATGAGGTTGGCTATGGTCGAACTAAGTTCATCAACAACCTTGTTTTCTTCCCTAGGGATTAACATAATGTTGAAAGCATCAAAGTATTTAATTAAGTCCCACACTCTAAATTTATGTCTTAAGATAGGACAACTTGCTTTGATATTTATTCTTGACCTAATTGACCACTAGTTCATAATCATAAAAAACTAATAGTTTATTGGCATCATATTTGATTACAAATTATAATCCAAGAATAAGTGTTTCATACTTAGCCAAATTATTGATGCAGGAGAAATAAAGTTTGTAAGAGGCATTGCATTCTTTCCCAATAGGATTGATTAAAACCACTCCTACTCTAGAACCTAATCTACATCTAGCACCATTAAAATAAAGCTTCCATAATCTAGGTAAGCATGAGAAGTTTTAGCGTTGCATACCTTTGTTGTGTCAAGAGTATAAACACTAGGATTTGAGTTAAGCATGTTGACCCTCTCATTGATTTAATTATACTTGGTGATCATATTATTTATTTTAGGATCTCTTTCTATCTTGATTTGGTTGGGGACTCCCTTCCAAGGTAACCACATATGTGAATAATCTATTGACATATAATCATTTAAAAACCTAGTCCAGTCTCTACTCAATAGCATCCCATAATCATCAAGGATGTCCACCACTTGGATATCAATGAACTATTGGATCCTTGGTTAAAAAAAAATCTACATGTGAACATTTAATAATTCACCAATTACTCTGACTATTGACTTCTCTAATCAAGTTACAACTCTATCAGATTTAATGGGAGTCAAGCCTAATTTTGCACAAATACATTTAAGCGTAATATTTGTAGATGCACAAAAATCTAATAAATAATTGTGAATTTTTTTACTAAATATCTTGATTGTAAGTAGGAAAGGTGGAACATCTACCTTAATTTTGTGTATTATAATATTAGCATGTGCAGACTTTTAAGACTTACTAGGCTTCTTCGACAAAGATTCCAATAATAGATCCCTTTGTTCTTTACTCTAAGTCAACTCATGCAAGATAATGTTAGATTTGATCTTTTTCATGTCCTCAAATATGTTATATCCATTCCTATTAGAAGAATTAGATGCATCAATGTTATGATTAGAATTACTTCCCTAAAGAGGATCTAGATTGTTGTCTTATGTAGTATCAGGAGGAGTGGCAAAGTTATTTGGAGGATTTGAAGTGGTCAATGGTTGCTTCTACTCCCTATTTCTTAGAGAATAAGTCTTCTTCAAAAATTGTTGTAAAGCATGAATCTCTTCAAGAATATCCTTAGGCTCATTATCCTCTTGGAAAGGGAACTCAAATGTCTCTAGCATGAGAGTTAAATTAGATGATCTTGAAGAGATAGATGTACCTGCATCAAAATACCTATTAGGGACAACTTAAAAAGTATCTAAATCCTATTGAAAGGATTAAAAATCATTAAAATTTTCAACATAGTCTATTTCCCCATGCTTATAAGTGCAATGAACTCTACAATAGTTAGGTAAAGTAACATCAACAAGATTTATATTAGGCACATTCTTGCTAGCAGATGGCTCATTGTTCCTGTTGTTGTGGTAACTATCATTATAAAATGTGTTAGTGGGCCTATTGGAACTTTGAAAGGATAAATTCCTACCAGTGCTCTCTCCAGTATTTCCTACTTGATTTTGCAATTAAAGGAAGTTAGTTCTAAGGTTTTGAACCATTTTGAGGATAGAGTCAATTTCATTCATTGAGGCATTAAAATTATGAACTTGAGTATTAGCATTTTTTGTAGGCATTATATCTTTCTAATCTTATGGATGAGATCCATTGGTAAAATTATTTAGGAATCCTAAGTTTTGAGTAGGATGTGTATGCCTCAAATTTAGTTGGTTCAAGATTGGAAGTTGGTTTAGGGTAAGCACATTTTGGTTGTCATTAGGAATGTCATTCAAAATAGGTAAATATAGATTGACATTAGGAATAGAGTATGCCAATTTTCCTTTGGGTTACATCTGATCATTAATTATCATAGCCTCAACATAAGCTAAAACTAATGTATTCATGGGAAAATAACTCTCTTTATAAACATAAAAGTAATGGGATCCAAGGCATCCTTATAGATTTAAAAAGCTAAAGCCTCATTAGGTCTATAAAGAGATATGGTTTTACTAAAAATATTCTAGTACCTAGCATTGAAGGCTCTTATGGGCTCATTTACATCTCTTTTCACTATGGTAAATTAATGGTACATGACACAAGGACTAATGATTTTACCAAATTGATCAATGAAAACATTATTAAAATGAACTCAACTGGTAATGTAGTCTTTAAGAAGATCTAGAAACCATTCATATGTAGCCTCTTTCAAAGTAAAAGGGAATAGTATGCATGATACATCTTCATGAGTCACATTAAACAATTATAAAGAAGCTTTGAAACTCATAATGTGTTCTTCATCAATTATAATGCCACTAGGACTAAATGTTGGCAAATATTTTTTTAGGATTATGAAGAAGGTCATGTACCATATCTAGCACATTGATTGAAGAACCACCTAGCCAAGCCATACCTTGATAGGGATCAAACATAGGAACAACTTGAATTGGTGAAGTTGATAAAGACTTTATAAGTCTGTGATTACCTTTGTCTCGCCTAGCTCTCCTATAAACTTCTAATGAAATCAAAGGTTCTCTAGTCTCTAAATGTGACCTTGTCTTGATTTTTAGAATTCCATCTTGTGGGCTTTGAATCATATTTGAAATATGATGTCAATCTTATTTTTATATGGAACAATGATCAAACTTGCACATTAAACAAATTTGACAAAAAATTGTATAAAGGATGACAAAGGACAATATTCTTTAACTAAGTTAGCTCAAATATGTATCCAAATATGTAAGTATGATTGATTTTTACATGTTTAAGCTCAAATAAACTAAAATTTGCAAAGGATTTATCAATATTTTATCAAAATAACTATTACTAACCTCAAACGTATTGAGTTGACAAAGCTTAAGCCATGTTTACCATAATTAAGCATATACCTTCAAAGAACGTCAATCTTTGCCTAAAATAAGCATAAAGATTGGTATAAGACCATAAAGATCAATGATATTTACATAATTGATTAAATAATGACAAACTTGTGTAAACATTACACCAACCTTTGAACGTAATTCACAAGAATGAGCAAAGATACTTCAAATCTACAAATATCTAGCTAGGCCCTCCTTCTAGAACCTATGAAGCCCCTCCTATTGATGCCTAAATATGTATCATAGGTTCCTAGAGTGTTTAAGAACACTTCTCATTTTAGAATTTTAATAATTGAGGGCATGAGTTATAGGTTTTGATAATCTTATTATCTATTGATAGAATAACAAAAAAGCAAGTGGACTATTTCAAAATATTTATAATGTTTGATGGTTGGGAGCCATGGTGGCTAAATAGCTGATCTATGCAAAATATGAAGTATGCTATGCTAAGAACTATGAATTATGGTCAAGAACTAATCTAAAGACTAATTTAAGATGGATATTTACAATTAAAATTAAGATAGAGTGAATTTATTAAAAAAAGTGAAAAAATAAAGGTAAGGAAGAAAAGAGATGTTGTTGATCATCATTCCAAACATCATGACAAATTTTAAATATCATCCAGGCATGCACTTAACCAATGTATGACATGAAGTAAAATAAGCTCAAATCATATCATACATTAGGAAAACATTCAAGGATTGTGTGAAATAATGCAAATAAAAAACCAAGTTCACTTTAAATATTTACCCTTGTAAGTAAACAAAATTATCCCAAATGCAAGAAGAGTAAAAAAATGAAATAAACCTAAGAACTTTCAATTAAACTAGGATTGGCACAATTTAACAACTTTGCATTTAAATGTACACACCAAGAATTTATAATAACCATTAAAATCTAAAATTTAGAACAAATAAGTGAGAGAGAAGCCAAGATAATAAAAGACACAAGCAAATTTGAACAAACTTTGTAGAATTATTTACTTATATTAATTTCTCAAAAGTTACAAAGTAATTTTGGCTTTGAGAATTTCCTCCCTTTTTACAATTGACAATGCTCCTTTTATAAGATTCAAGGAAGCATGTTGATCAGTCATATCTAATTAGAAAGGTATGAATGTTAGGATAACTATCCTTTCTACAAATGTTCTAGAATACACTAGACTTTTCCCAATGGATTGATGTATAAGAAATGTGTTTTATGATTTGTACATGCCTTTAAAAATAGAATATTCAATTTTAAAAATGTACAACGATTATCTAATGAAAGAATATTCTTAATTCAACTAATCTTTGAGACCATTATGCTGCTTAAGTCCCATATTACTATTATAGGGTCTTCATTTCTCTTTGATGATGCTCCTCAATTAGCACAAGGTTGATAATTGGTTTCATAAAGAGCTTCTTCATTTGAACCACAAAGCTTTTATGGTCTTTATCTACCCTTCTTAATGCCTTTTGATGTTTTTGGATTTATTTAGTCTTTTCCTTTGTAATTAGGATCATGTCCATGACCCTTATTGTCCATCCTAGATTTCACTTGGTTCTTGCTCCTTACTTCCTACGTGAATAGGGTAGCTCTGTGTTTAAACTCCTCATCGGGGGATGAGTCCTATGGAATAGAGTGCATTTGTCTTAGTGATCATGGTCCCAAGAAAGTGTTCCATCTTATTTTGTATTTTCTTATCATCCTCAAGGAAACTTTCCAAGTTCTTAGACCAGGTACTCAAACTTTTTATTTTGTCTACAAGTAGTCCCATAACTATGTTTCCAATGAGCTAGGCTAATGGTTTTAAAACTAGGGATTTGATCTTCCATCAATATGTTGGTCAAATATTTCATTTTATCCCTTGACTTCTACTATTGGGTGATTAATCTCTTTGATGTTGTGTCCTATTGGGTAAATCTCTACATCTTTCCTAAAAACACCTTCGTAAGTTTCCATGGTTTTGACTTTGTTCAAATTTCTCACTAGTGGTCTACCATCCAATTTTGGATCAAATTACCCTAACACAGATGATGATTCAGCTTCTTTGGATTGATTATGGAAAATACAATGTTGAATTAGGGCTCATGTATGTTCTTAATGATTTTTGAAGGTTTTTATAGTGATATAATGGTGGTAGCTACCTAAACTTACATGAGCTTCATTACTTGGATCCTAATTAGACTACATGCTTATGCCCTTATATTTCCTAAGAATCTATAAAATCTCTCAAATTGACCAATTTAGCTTATGTGGCTCTGCCATGGCATCCCCATGGTATCCATGTGGTATTTTTCTCATTCATATTTAAAAACTGACCATTGCCTTTTAAAAAATTCTTTCTTGATTTTGCACCATTGGATCATTCTAGTCTAGATCAATGTGAAGCCATTGATCTTGATCTAAGAACTTGAGTGCCATTGGATACTCATTACATTCCCTATGATTATGACACTTGTCACTTCTAGATTTGCCTTGAGCATTTTTAATCTCAATTTCAAATATCAATCATGCTCTATTGATCTCAATCTATTTAATTGTACCTTCTACTCCATAGACTGTTGATCTTAATGTGTAAACTCATATACATACCATTTATCTTTAAAGGATGATCAAGACTTAATTTATGTCCCTCAGATATGCCATGTGTCATCTATGTATTCATCTTGACTTTTTAACTTTCATCTTGTACCATTCGATCATCCTCATCCAATCAAATGTGCTCCATTGGATCTTGATCTACCAGGTCAAAAGCCATTGGTTGTTGCATGTTCTTTGGATAAGATGATGACACTTATCACCTTATTTATTGTCATGGGGCTCCATATAATTTTTTACTTGATACACATAATTGGATTTATCTAGCCTGAGCAAACATGTAGTGTTGATCTCATGAAGATACTTGAGCTTTAAATTTGGGTCAAGGTCTTTAAATTTTTGACTTTAATATTTCACCATTGATCTTGTTCATCTAGGAAAATATGGATTGTTGATCCTGTAAATAAAAATGATGTTTAAATCAGTGCTCAAAAAACATGAAATTTAAGTTAAAGTCTTGACTAATATTTTTATTCATATTAATAAATATGAATAAAGCTTTAGGATAAACTATTAAACTAAGTTAGAAACATAATAAAGGGGACCCTACACATAATAACATGACATGTCATAAATTCTTAGGACAAGTACTTTTAGGCTAAGTCTTTAGACATAACAAAAGGTCCCGATGGTTAGTTAGACCATGTAGAAAAAGGGACCAAGGGGATCATGAAAATAAAGAGACCAAGAATAAAAATTTTTAGACTAAGGTTTGGTCATGTTAATAAATATGACCAAACCTTAGGATAAAAATATAACTAAGTCCATGGCATAATAAAAGGGACCCCACATTTAGTTAGACCATGCTAAGATAAAATGGAATAAATGGGGATCAAGACATGAAGAATTTAGGATAAATATTTTAGACTAAGGTCTTGTTTGTGTTAATAAACATGACCATGACCTTAGGATAAAATAAAACTAAGTCAAATTAAAGTGTTCTCACAAAAAATTAAATTAAAGCTCCCACCAAATTTGAATTTAAAAGGAGGATATGTGCTAGGGTAATTTTAGTTAGGGTTTTAAGCAAATCAGACATGAATTTAACTTGATTTAAATAGACCAAATGCTATTAAAAGGTCAAATCATTATTAAATAATAAAACCTAGACATTTCTCATTCCAAATGAACTTTATTAGAGTTGTGACCTAAAATATAAATATCAAATGTTAACAACTTTTAGCCAAGATTAAACCAGAATCATGAATAAAAAATCCACCAAGCCATGGTGCGGATGGTCTTAAAATAGAGATAAAGTGTAAACCACTCTAATGGTACTCTGATCAGATGAATTTTCAAATTTGGGGTACATATTTACATAATTTAAGACAAGGTTCCCCATTTTTTTCAAAAATGGGGGTATGTTGACCTCAACAACACCCTTAAAGACTTTTAGAAATTTTTTAAACATAAAACTTGTTTCTTTTCTATAAATGGTGGATAAAAATATAATTTTCCCAAGTTAAAACTACTTTAGTTAGATTAGATATATACCATTAATTATAAAATGCTTATTAATATTTATTCTTGACATCCTTACCCTTATTTGGTCTATTCACTATTTCACCAACTCATAATATATAAGATCCTTAATTTCCTTATAATCACTGAAAATATAATACATACACCCCTACTTTAGTTTCATTCATATTTATTCAACATATAGGCTCTTGTCAAACCTATCCCAACTATGGTCTTCTAGGACAAGTCCACACTAGTAAAAAAATGCCATATTATAACATTGTCCCCTAGTGTGGCCTTATATCTCATGTTTTAATACTCACTTTTTGAATCAAGATGTTTCAAAAATCTCTCACATGTTTGGTAAACTTAGTTAACAATATTATTCCAAATATTATCCTATAAAAGAGCATAAAGGCCACTCATTGTATCACCACTAGATCTCTCTAGCAATTACACTACACATTGAGAAAAATAGCACCACCTATGCCTATTTCAAATTTATAACATTATAATAGTTATATTCAAGTCTAAATTTTTTTTATTGTAGGTTAAGGGCATATATTATCATTAATTTCAATCAATATTCTAATTATAGTCATTCTAAATACACAATCAGAGATCACATAATCACTGTAGGAGATAAAAATAAAATGTCATGAAGCTCATTTGGGTTATTTAGATAGTGCTCAGTTATGTAGGGGTTTTGAGGCTATCTCAATTATTCCCCTTACTTATTACCCCATTTTGTATTTGATATTTATTTCATTTCTTATGCAAGATCTAGGGTTTTCTCTTTTTTATGTATTTTTCAATGAAAAAATAGAACACAAAGTTTAATATCCAACCTTTTCAAGTGATTGATTATATCTTGATAAAAAAAATCAAGAATACATTCAATAAATATTTGGACAAAGTAGCCAGACAAGGACATAGTGCACCATGTTTGCCTCATGTGGACTTATCCCATCAAATTGTGAAGTAATGTTTTCTAAAATGACTATGTTTTCAGGGTTTATACACATTTTTCACTTGAAATAAGCCTAAATAACTAGATATATTTAGGTTTTAAGGGAAACTTACTTACCTTAGTTGAATTTACTATTTTTAGAAAGTATTTGATTTTTGTAAAAATTTTATCATACTTTATTTGATTGTCTTTTAATGCCATGTCAGTATATATCAACATTTATATATTATTGTTTTAATATCCTTAGTTTAATAACATTAAAAAAAAGGGTTAATCATTTGGAATGGATACATCAAATATGTGCTTTCCAATAACAATATTTAGTTGTAGATACTAAAATATGGTATTATACACTTAGTGATGTAAGTTTTAACCTACCATCACCCTACATGAATTATGCATACATATATGAATCTTATTCACCATTATCTCACATCCACATGATTTGTATGAATCTAATCCTCTCTAGTTGGTATCAGTCACTTATAAGAATTCTCACAGTATGTGTCAAACTAGTCAATTATCATAATTAGACATATTTATATCATTAGAACAATGTTTTTTTCTTCTAGATACAACCCTCATACTTAGATAGTACCAAAATTTTAGTACCATCCAAAATTCATGGTTTTACCCCATGCCAAGAGACAATCATATTTAAAATTTAAATATTTCCTGTGGATTGGCCAATACATTTTGCATGTCGATGGAATTATAAATTATCTAAAGTATCCCATGTAAATACAAAGTATGTCTAAGCCTATTTCCTCATCTATAAATCATTTATCAATCCTACACAAGCACTTACACATTCAAAGGGGCTAACCTATTGTTTATAATTCACCAACTAGTCACAAGGATCACATCTAAGCCAAGTATAAATCACCTCAAATCCAAGCCAATTTTTACATTTTCCAAGTGTTAGCAATTAGATCACAAGTTTCATACAAAGAACAATAAGCATTATTACACACATTCACCTAATAAGGATAAATACACATGGTTTGACTTATCTCTTTAAAGTATTATATGTGTAGGCCATGCTTAATGATTTAATGCAAATTGGTTGGGTTCAGTTCAACCTACCTTTCTTCCCATTTTGAAATACTAAGCCTAATGTCAGAAGTGAACCTATAGTTTCAAAAGTAGATAAATTTTTAGGTATTGTAGGCATAATAAAACATCAAGATCACACAAAGAGATAGTAGAGAAGTAGTCAAAGTGGCATGTATTATAAAAAATCAACACATATGAAAATATTAGGATCAATACTTGATGTCAGATGGTATCAGTCAAAGATTGATGTTACTATCTAGGCATACCAAGGACACCGGTTCTTGGTATCAGTGACTCATAATTTAGTTTCCTACCTTTCCTACCACATGAATTTAGTCTCAGATCTACATAGTTTAGTAAATCACTAAATATATTATTTATCTTAGTAATTTCCATAATTATCAAGTGTAAGCATCAAATCAATTTGTGCTTTTCACATTTAGATTTATACATTATTATAATACAGAAATAATCTAAATAATATATAGTTTTTATATTATTGATGTTTCATTTATCCAGAATAAGGTAAAACACTATTGCATGGCCATGATTGAATATATTTATACTTTTGACATTTTCAAATGAGTCAGATGAAAAAATCATTGTGATAAATCTAAATGACTCATAGGTCAACTAGTTGCCCATGAATTTTAATTACACTTTGGGGAGTCATGGAACATTAGAAAGTTTGGAATAGCTTGGAGATAGTTTTGGGAAATATAATGATACATGTGGGAATTCCAATTGTATAATTAGCATGGTGTTATTAGGTTAGACAACTATACTTAGATTAAGGATTTCATCACTCAATTCAAACACATTAAGATTTTTTCTAGATGTGATAGGCATAACCAATACTAATGACCAACTCATTATGAGGGTTTTGTCAAAATTAGGTCATATATAATCAACCTTCATCTCAAATCACTACAAATAATAAGTTCATTGGGTAGTGCATATGTGTCATTGAATTTTGATAAGTTCTGTGAGAAAATTTAAAAGGAATAAGAAAAAATAATTTTCATTTGTGACATATCACCTAGAATTACTAAGTAATATATGCTAATTGATAATGCTAATAATATAATGTCACAGTCAAACTATATAAAAGGTAAGTAACCTACCAAAAAACATAGAATCAAATCCTAAGCTTAAGGGTAATCAATTTCCTTAACATAATCCTTCCCTAATCAAGACAAAGTTAAAGGGAAATGGAATGCAAACATTTAAAAAGAGTGTTGTATTTTTTTAAAGTACTCCAAGACATGATAAACATCACTATTTTAATAAAATACAATAATTTGAAACACATTTTGATAATGTGTAGCTTCATCCCTTTAATATATAAGAAACACTTTTAGCAAAAAAAAATGTATAACTTGTGTGTGAATTAATTTTGGATTCAAGAGCCTCTAAGCATATGACACATGATTCTTCGCTATTTAACACTCTTGAAAAAATCCTTACAACTATAAATTTTGTGGGAAAATATAATCCTATATTTATTGAGGGTGAGTGGTTTTTTGAGATGGAAAATGGTGTATTCAAAAAAGTTATCCATGTTCTAGACTTGTTTACTAACTTCCTATCCATCTATCTAGTCACACAATTAAGTGAAGGAAAAACCATTAGCTTACACCTACCTATTTTTTTTTATCATAAGTACAAAGTATTAGTATGATATTACAACCAATAACAAGGTTAATCATCAATCTAGGTTATAAAAATTTGAAAATTTTGTGTTCACTCAACCTTAAAAAGTCATGATTCTACATACAAATGACTTGAGTAATCTTTAGCATGAGAATTTTGGTCACCTAAACTATATTTAATTATAGGACCTTAGTAAGCACAACATGGTTATATATTTTTAAAGATTTTATTTCAAATATGGAGTTTGTATAGGTTATGATATTGGAAAACAACATAGAGATCCATTTCCCAAATGAAACGATTGGATGGTAAGTGATATATTATAGTTGTTTTAAATTGATCTCATGTAATTCCATCACATTTAATTTTTAGAAACAAAAGTACGTTCTTACATTCACTAATTATTTCTCTCATAAAACTTAGCTGTAATATTTTAAAAAATAAAAGTGAAGTCTTTGATCACTTTAAAATTTTCAAATCCCTTGTTGAGAACCTACAAGAGAAAAAATTCAATGTCTCATAACATAAAAGTGGATAAATTTTCAACAATCAGATAATCAACTTCTTTGAAAAGGAAGACATTTAAGTTTGGCATAGTTTACCTTACACCCATAAAAAAAAAGGTATAACTCAATGAAAAATCACAAACTTATGGAAATGGCCAATTTCATGGTTTATTCCAAAGACTTGCCTCATGTGTTTTATGTAGAGGAAATCTAATGTGAAAACTAAATTTAAAATTTCACTCACCACTTAGCAGTGCAAGACATGACTCTTGAAGAAAATAATATGACGTCAATACCGATGTTTTTGAATTTAGGGTTTTTGGATGTAATGCATAAGTGTAAATACTAATTAAAATAAAAATGAAATGGAAAGAAAGGTCCATCCTTGATTTTTTTTGGGATATTGTGAATTTTTGATGGAATATCTTCCTATAGATTTGGGCAGCATTAAAGTGATTTACTAGTGGGTCTTTTTTTTTTAATGAACAATCTCAGGCTTATGAGCCAACATATTCTTCTCCTCTTCCATTAGTATTTACCAAGCCAGACATTACTTATGATGTTTCTTATGAATTAAAAGGTAGTTTGGATAAATTTCATTTTGAAATTATCTATAATTTGGTTGATGAAGGATAGGAGGATAATTAGCTCCTCCATTACTAGCATAATACATTGTTCCACTACTATTTCCATAATTTGTTTAAAATGCATCTAATTAAATAGCACAAACTCAACCAAAATGGGTCCACATAATTCATAAATAGGCTTAGGCATGGGCATGAGATCCTATTGATCCACTTATTATTATATCATAATGTTAGTAAGGTGTTGCATAGTTGGCATAACTAGGAGTTAGTCATGATCTAGAAATTACTATAAGGTGAGTAAACATTTTTGAATGGAAGACATATATGGTATTCAAATAATTATATTAATAATAATAACACTTTGGAATTTTTTCCACTTTTTAAAGGAAGAAAAATAGTTAGGTGCAAGTGGGTGTACCATAATAAGTATGTATCATATGGGTGCATTGATAGGCATAAATCTAGGCTTGTATAAAATGTTTTTTTCATAACTTGAATGTTTTATTTACCATAAAACCTTCAATATAGTTTCCCAAATGAATTCCATTAGTCTATTACTCTCCTTGGTTTCAACACATGGATGGGAATTCCATTAGATTGATGTCAAAAGGCCTTCTAACATTGAGAGTTACATGAAGAAATTTACATGTCCCAACCTCCAAGGTGTGTCATTGGTGATAACTCCAGTTATGTGTGCATATTTAAAAAATCCTTTTATGGATTGAAAAAATAACTAAATCTTGGAATGAAAATATTGACATGTTTATAATAAAATCTAGTCTTAAATGGAATCCCTCTGAACCCATAATTTTCCCCAAGATAGTAGATAGGAAACTCTTGAATTTTTCCTCTATGTTTATGATTTAAACATTACAAGGAGTTCGAACAAGAAATTTCATGATGTAAAAGCATGGTTAATGAAGTAATTTGAGATGAATGACTTGGGATTGTTACAATTTTCCTTTGTATTCTGATATCATAGTTTGTGAAAGGGATTTTTTTTAATCAATCTAAGTATGTTCATGACATACTCCATTACTTCAAAATCGTACTAAATTTTTTCATTTAATCCTTTTCAATTTGGAGTTGACATAAAGTGTTATTCATATTCAGTTAATGGTACACTATATAGGAAACATTTGGGAAGTATTATATACTTGAATCATATCATATTGATCATTCTTTTATTGTGAATGCTATGTCATGATTCTATTATGACACCCATGATATCCTTTGGAAATATAAAAACCACATTGTATGGTATGTTCATGGTATTAATAGTTATAGGATTGAGTAAAAGTTAGGTGGAAAATCCTTAATTATTGGTTATAATTTTGGTGAAAGAACTAAAGTTTTAGGTTACATAGATAGTGATTGGGTAGCTAGTCCATATGACTACAATTCCATTGATAGATACATATATCATACTATGGTAGGGCCCATGACTTGTTCTTGTAATAAAAATAATAATATTGCTTTATCTAGTATGGAATCTATGTACATTGTATCTATTTTTGTTAGTCATAAGCCAATTTGGATTTGGCACATTTTTTTGAGTTTGAATTTATATAGGCCCAACCCATAATGCTTGGTGTAATAATTAGAATGATATCCACTTCTCTAATAATTTGGTGGATAAAAATTTCACAAAAGACATTGAGATTCATATACATTATATCTAGTAATTTATATAATATAAGGTTATTGATCTTAAGTATTTCTAAACAAATGATTAGGTTGCAGACAAAATTCTCATTGTGGGTCAAATCTACAAACCATTACCACATTAAAAACTATTGATGCATTGCTCAAATAATATCTCAGTCTATTACCCAAATAAATCATACAACGAGAAATCTTTTATATCTCTAGAGCTTCATCAAATACAATGAATAATAATTGCATATATAGGTAAGGAAGATCAATCCTAACCAAGAGATCAAGCTAGAGATCAAACCTAGGACTAAGAGATAACTATCCCTAAAGGATGAAAACAATTAGAAATTATCGCCATAATATATAAGAGATAAATATATAATATCTCATAATGTCTAAAATAAGATAAATGAAATATCCACACATAAGTGGGTGGAATAACTAAATACCTAGGTGAACATGAGTTAAGGTAAAAAACCTACTCTAACAAACATATTAAAAAGCCCTTGCTTGAGGCCAACATTTTTCAGCTCATGAAACTTTTGGGAGTGAAGGAAGGTGTCATCAAGGGTGATAGTTCAATGATTCCTATGTATTTCTATTTATAAAATCACATCTTAAGAGTGTATTTTAGTGTATTTAGTATCACATACACTTTTTTATGGTTTAATATGTACTTGTAATATAATTTGTGGATAAACACTAATTGGTGCACACTTATTAGTAACTTGTTATCATAGAAGATTATCAATTAACTATTTTCTTAATTGAATTCACTAATAATAGGTAAGTCTTTTTATACAAGTAACTACTCTCCAAAACACTAACCTTAACCCTAACCTCATTTATTATTAATATAATAACATACATGTATAGTGGGCGAGGTACATTTTGGATGGGAGTTATTTTTGTAATACTAGAAAGTTTAAGAAAGAGCTTTAATCTAAAGAACTAGTCATGCTACCTAGTATAAATCTATGTATTGTATTTATTTAATATTTTATTAAAGTTATATATTTCATATATTATGGATATTTATCTTATGGTAGCTACAATGATTATAAAAACACTAAAAATAATTTAATATATATGGTACTCAAAGATCATGCCAATAGGTTGTTCAAGGGTGGATAAATGAGAATCATAATTATGAAGAGGTTTGACATAATAAAAAATTTCATCCTATATATCCATCTCCCTAATTAGGTTTTGGAGACCATATGGTATAAAAACTCTACCCACTTTTTTCTTAAGTCTATCAACCAATGAGGAACTTCTCTCCATTTTGGAGAGGGTTTGTGGGTTTTTCTGAAAGTAATGTAGTACTACTACTTAAAAATGAAAAATCTATATTAAAAACAATTATAATATTAATGTAAAATTAAAAAAATAGATGAAATAACAATTAATTTAAAATAAGAATAGTAAATTCCCTGATTCTATTCATCTTGAGCAAAAGATGCTAGTTTGGTTAAAAAATGTCTTACGTATCACTCTTCAATTTTAGGTGGCTCATCTCCCCTTATTTTTATTTTTGATTTTCCTTTCATATTAATTATTTTTATTTTTTTTTCTCATTTTACATAAAACATATTAGCTATTAGAATAATATAAAATGACATATTTAAATTGTTTAAATGATTATATATATATATATATATATATATATATAAATATAAATATAATATGTTGGAATGGAGGGAATTATTAAAAATATAACTAAAATGATATATTTATCTTATTCAAACTTTGGTAATAAATAATAAAAATAAAAAATCAATTTCCCTTACATCTAAAACTTGACTAATTTTTTTTTTATGTGGCAGGGTTGTCTCTAATGTCAATCTTGGTGATCTTCTAAGTAAATAATTAAATTTGTATTTTTTTCATTTAGTAAATTTTAAAAATACCTAAACATTTATTTTTAAAAAGTGACACAAATCTTGATGCAATTATTTTAGGTTTTGCACAACTTATTTACATTAGGAAAAAATTAAAAAAAAATGTTTAAGTCTATTTTGTAATTTATTAAATTAAAAAAGTAACTTCAATTATTTACTTGAGAGATTTGATGCTTTTTCATTCCATAATAGCGAGACTTTTTTTAAAGGATATAATTATACATTCATCAATGTTTTTAACACTCAATTAGCCCATCATTATAATAAAAAATTATTATTATATATATTTTAAATTATTAAATAAAAAAGAAATTAAAATTACATTATTTAATATAATTGAAATTATTTTAATCCTTCAAAAATTAAATACTTATAACTTAATGTAGGTATTTATATTTATAAATTTATTTAATAATTAAAAATAAAAATTAATGACAATCAAATTACTTATAACACATTTTAATTTATAAAATAAAAAATAAAAAGTGTTTAGAAATACTAAGAAAATAATAAAGCAAATGCAAATGGAGTTAATGAAAGTGATCATGGTTATAATCATGTAGAAATTGGTTCTCACTCTCACACCCACTCTTTCTAAATATAATATTAAAACCTATAAAATAAATTATTACTAAGTACATGTTAGATATTTTAATATGTAATATTATATTATTCATGTTTGCATGTATAATTAGTTGTGATATTAATACATCCTTATAGAGTAGGGATTAAAATAGAAGATAAATAATATAAACGAAGTTAGAAGGTGACAATTCTTAAATCCTATCGTGTAGGGTCAAGAAAATATATAAATATCTCCATTCAATGAATGAAATTAATTAGTTTCATGTGTTATATCTTATCAAATTTAATATTATGTATCATAGTAGGTAATGAGTGAGTGCAATATGTTTTTTTCATTACCAAAGGTCAATTCTAAATATATTGGTTTTCCTTTTAGATGAGTCTTTTATTTTAAAAAATTGTTTATTAATTTAGCTGTCATTTGTTGAAATTTTCTAGTTTGTTGTGTTTGTAATTAAAAAAATTGGAGATTAGAATATATTGATTATGATCATAAAGAATTATAAATAATTTTTATTTTTTGTGTATATAATAAAAAAATTGGAGAGTAAAATATATTGATTATTGTCACAAGGAAATATAAATATTTTTTATAAGTTTCATCTTTCACAAAAAGAAGAAATAACATGAATGTGATGTATTAGCATTTATGGAATTTTATAGTGAAAAATAAATAAACTCTGGAGAGATCGATTTTGAGTAACCTATTAAGTAATACATCCATAGTATCTATATGGAGCGGGAGGTTGTAAATACAATGGCTACCATAGATGGAAATAATACCATATATTATTTCCCTTAGCATGCTGAGATAAAGTGGATACTTAACAAACCAATATGTTCATTTGATGATGTACAATGGCTTTTTATTCAAAAATTTGAAGAGGAAAAAATTCTTTAGGTTCCTAAAGATGTTAAAGATGATGGTTTAACAATTTAATTTTTAGGTTAGTACCTTAGAAATGGAGTGAGAAGATCAATTCCAAATATATTATTTTCCCTTGTGGATGAGTCTTTTATTTAAAAATATATATATTAATTTAGTTGTCATTTATTAAAAAAAAATAGTTTGTTTTGTGTTTTTAATAAAAAATTGAAGAATAGAATAGATTGATTAATATCATAAGGAATTATAAATAATTTTTAGTTTGTTGTATATGTAATCAAAAAATTGGAGAGTAAAATATGTTGATTACTATCACAAGGAAATATAATTTTTTTTTACAAGTTTCATCCTATGTAAAGAGAAGAAATAAAATGAATGTGATGGATTAACATTGATGGCACTTGATAGTGAAAAACACATAAATTATATATAGATCAATTATGAGTGAGATATTAGGGAATACATCCATGCTATCTATATGGAGTGGGAGGTTATAAATACAATGGATACCATAGATGGAAACAATACCATATATTATTTACATTAGTATTCTAGGATAAAGTGGATACTTAAAAAATAATATGTTCATTCAATGATGTGCAATGGCTTCATATTTAGCAAGTTGAAGAGGATAAAATTCTTTAAGTTACTATCAGTCTACCTAAGGATGTTATAGATGATACTTTAACAACTAAATTTTAAGGTTGATACCTTATAAATGAAAAGATAATATCTACCCATCTTTAGAATGAGAAAATTAAACTAATATTGAAGGATATCATATGCAACTACATTTTACCTTGAATGGAAAAGGAAGACAAAATGGTGTTGTCTATGAGATCCAAAATCTATATAGTTTAGGACCATGGAATTTAACTATGGAAGAAAGATTTAGTTACATATATCCAAGTAGAACCATGCCTATATCCTCATTTCTCATGTAATTCTATCAAGTGCCATAGTAATCAATTCAAGCCTTCATATCTAAAATATATAAGGTTGAGTTAGAATTTATAATTATTATTTTAGATGTTTAATGTTTATATTTAATGAACTATTTATTGATTAGATTTAAACTTTTATATGGTTTAATGTATTTTTTGTCTAAAGGTTATTTTTTATAATTTTAATTTCTAGTATAGCGTGTAGGTTATTATTTTTTAATAGATCTATAGTGTTTATCATTAAATTTGTCAACTTGAAAAATGGTCTAGTATGGTAGGTATGATATATTTAATTATGTCATTCATCTTGTTAGTTTAAATAAGTTATGTGTATCAATTTTAATTATCAAGTTAAATTTATATCTCTATAAGGATATATTATTGGAATAACTTGATGTTTAGTATAATGTGTCAATCAATAACTAGGGGGGATGGGGTAGGAGGGGGTCAAATTTTCTCAAAAATTTACAACATACCATTTGACCTAGTTGGTTGAACTCACTTAAGTTTGTAATAAATTAAGGTAGGAGGTAAATCCAATGTCAAGTTTACTATTAACTTAGAGGCTATAGACTATAATAATGGAAAAATAAAATGAGCCCGAAAAAAAAAGATCCTAAAGAGTTGTTAATCATTAGTGGTAGTGATGATGCACTTTGACTAATATGACTACAAATGATTAAAAATATGTACCAAAGTGAATAACGTATAGATTGGTGTCTAGTGGTAGTGGTTACCAATTATGTTATTCATGATCATATGGAAATGATCAAGCATAATGGCCACAAATGTGAAGTTCAGTAAGGTGTCCAACACTTACTAAAGACATAATTAAGACCCAATCCTCAATCTTTATATTTTTATTTTTGTGTTTATTCAATGATGACAATTTTTCATTGAAAGTAATTTGTAAAAATATGTGCATGTCCCTATTTTACACATGTGGTATATCAATGATAATGTGTTTTTATTGAGAGTTAAAAAATATGTTAGTTCTTGTTTACACATGTAGGCTATCAAATAAGTAGAGTGTGTCATTATTCATGCATACCTAGTGTGTTTTTAAGAAAATGTGTATGTTCACATAGATGTGAGGTATGAATTAAAATAATGTCCTATATCATACTTGGATTGATTATGTTTTCTCATATATTTATTGGTGAGGTGTTTCCATCCATAGAATATGTGTGTACATGTTTGTTTCTAGTTTTTATGTAGTGTTCCCTTTCCCTACGTTCATACTAAAGGTGGGATGTTGGATATTGTAGTAAGTAAAATTATATTAGGTGTATGTTTGAGTGTATATTGAGTTGAGATAGCAACTCATCTTGATAGATTAGGGATTGGAATATAAGATAAATAATATGAGAGAACATATAAAATGATGATTCTTGATTCTTTTTATGTAGGGTCAATGAAAATAACAAATATGTTTATTCAATGAATAAAATTAATTATTTTTCATTTGTTATATCTAATAAAAATACATAATATATAAATAATTATGACCACATATCTTAATTTTTACCATTGTTGCATCTTGTATGCTAATAAAAAGTATCAGAATCCCAAGAGTAGTGTTCCTAGGGATCCTTTTCATCCTCCTCCAAGGAGTCATATGATGAATCATATTAACTTGTATACATAAAGTGGTATTCATCCTCTATTTATTTTTATTCATTTCCATCATCCTCCCCATCCTCTCCTACTTCATGATCATCATATTTTTCACAACCTAATTTTTTAGCCTCTTTGTTTATTATTTCTACTTATTCTTATTTGTTATTTTATTCTCCTCAATTTTTAATTCTATTATTTTTTTTTTTGGGGGGGGCGGCATGAATCTAAAAATATTAAAAGCAACATGCAAAATAACTTTAAATTCAACAAATTAAAATATGTGATAAAGTTTCTAACTGTGGATTCATTTAACTGAATAAGGTTTGCATTGAGATTTTAAAAAGTATACATGAGCAATTGCATCTGTAAGTAAAATATTTTTCATATCTTCTTATGCAACTTATTTTACATTAACATTGCACAAACCTTACTCAAAAAATCAATATATCAATTCAAGTGACTAGACATCCAATACACATAATTTAGTCCATAATTTACTCTTGTATATATAAATACAAATATAAATTGTGATGAAAGAAATCAAGTAGTCTTTATTTTATTGAGAAGTGCACATGTAAAGTATAATATTTTCCATATTGGTTTGTGTAGCCTATTTGATATTGTTGCATAGTTGACCTTACTCAAATAACTAATATACTGATGTAAGTGAATAACCATCCATGATGTATAATTTAGTTCATCATTTTAAGATTTTTTCATATATAAATCATATTATAAAATTTGATGGCCAACATCAATTAGTTTTGGTCCACTTGAAAATTACACCTGAAGAGTAAAATATTTTAAATATTGAGATGTGTAGCATGTTTGAGATTCTTATAGCAGTGATCTTGTTGACAAACCCATACTATGTGGCATAATTGACATAGAAAATATAATTTTAAGGTTTATTGGGTTTATAATTTAAGTCAATCAATATTGATCCACTTGAAAACTGTACCTAAAAATGACAATATTTTACATAGTGGGTTATGCAGCTGTAATTGAGGTTCTTGTAGTGGTCTTTTTGATAGCTCCAATAATTGATGAAAGTGACTAGTCTTTATAGTGATGTTATTGTGTAGTCATAATATAGATTATCACACTAATGTTATTAAAAATCCTAAATGATCTGCATAAATATTTAATATGGGTGCATAAACTTATCAATTTTCACAAGTAATATAACAACTTATAAAATGAGGTCTAATAATATGTTTTTTAAGTTTTCTTAACCAATTTTGGTTGTGTATCTTAGATTTTTATTTATATGTGCATTGTTATAATTTATAAAATGATTTTTAATAATATTAATATACCAAATTTATATAATAATATTTATTATAGAAATTAAAATCAACATGGTAATGGGTGTTATATGGGAAATTGAGTTTACATCAATCATGTGTAAATTTGAAAAAATGATTAGGAATGGTATGTTATGATCTTATTCACCATGTCCTTTCCTAATATAAATTACAAAATTGTGATCCTCTCCTCCTAAAATCCAAACCCCTTTCTTGGTTTTGTAGAATTCAATTCGGATCACTAGGAAATTGATCTCCTTTCTTGAAATCCTAATTAATTGAAAATCTTGAAATTTTTTTAAAAATTTTGTAGTCATTAAGGCTTTTCTCAATCAAACCCCTATTCTTAGAAAATATGGAACAATTAAATCAATTAAGTTCATCAATTAATCATGGTGATGCAATCCCTAATCTTATATGTTTTTTCAATGCATGAATAATTAGAAATGATACAATATGAAAGATATCAATGAAACTCTAATTTTAAAATCAAATTCTATGCTTTTGATTATCACACTTGACCTTTTACTAGATCTCTTCATTTTATTCACTTTTTTAATCTCTCATTCATTTTATTGTATGTGTTAATGCAAAATTATATATATATATATATATATATATATATAAACTTATAAAATTTAAATAATAACCCTATCAGTGCACAAATTAACACACAAAGGGAAAGAAAAACTAACAAAAAGAAGAAAAAACTTTGGAGACTAAAAATGGAAGATCTAAAGGGACCCACACAAAATAGGGACCAAGAACATAGTGTTACACTCTTAGTGAACTCAAAGAATACTACTAAACTCCTAGCCAACTAGGAATTTACAATGATAGTCCTAGTCAAAGGGAATAAAACATAGAAAATAAAGGGGAGAATGTAAAAAATAGAGAGAAGATAGAAAACCAAAGGAATGGGAATAAAAAAAGGTCTAGAACATAGCAAAAATTGACCAATAAAATATTAATATGAACATATCATTGATAAACATACAAATATACTAAATCAATAAAATTTTACATATAAAACTATTCTTAGACTGAAATTGGGTGTCTACATAAAACTTCTCTTTAATGTCTATGCATGCATGCATACCAAAATAAAATAAACAAGTGTATATATGAGGGATTGTAAAAGATGTTGTAGTCGAAGCTAGAAAGAAATCTCAAATTCAGAAAAAGAATTATATTCATTTGAAATTCAAAAATAAAGAGAGTTAACCTTACCTTAGATTTTAGATCCTAGTAAAAATAAAGAAAAAATTCTTTTCAAAATCTATTTTGAGTGTTCTAATTGCTACTATAAAAATCCATGAAAATGTTATAGCAAACATCCATGCTTATGTGTCTGAAATATAAAAACTTGTGTACATATAAATATAAGGAAGAAACATTTGTAAGTAAATAAATGTCTATATAAATACATAATTCAATGAAAATTTGAAATAAATGTGATAAAATGAAAAATAAGAACATAAACACTTGGTAAAATATATGAATTCATCTCTGTGAACCATATATTAGAATCTATGTCTAGGAACATATACATTTAGTGAAATATATGAAGCTATCTATGTGAACCATATCTCAGAATCTTTGTCACCTCATAGTATGTAAGCATATCACTAAATAGATAAATTGAATTATGTTATGCATCATCATGTGATCTATTTTGTATATGGGAGAAAATTGAATATGTTGTGTAACACTTCATTACTAAATATAGAATAAAGATAATGTATGCCCACATTTTGAGGTGGGGAATGAAATTTAGAATCTAATATCTCAAATAAAATGGATTACATTGATTAAAAACATAAAAATACCAAATAAATAGAAGAAAGGGTCAAAAGGATCCACCAAAAGAGGGAACCAAGAGGGTATCAGTATGCTTCTATAAAAAAAACCCATGAGACACTGAAAACACTAAGGGAAGTGGGGGAAATAGAGATGAAAGGGAAAATAAGAGGCATGGAAGGCAAACAAGGCCTAAAACATAGTAAAACATGTTAACAAGAGCCCAATACAAAATGATTCATTAGATAAAAAATTAACCTAAATCAATGTAAATTGACATGTAAAACAACTTCAAATAAAAAATATATTTCCCACTTTGATATGTGTGTGTTAATACATATTAAAGTAAAATAAAAGTGTACTTGGGAGGGATTAAAGAAGAGGTTATGGCTAAAACCTATAATAGTTATCAAAGTTAATAGAGGAGATGATAATGATGCAAAATTCAAAATGAGAAGAGAGGTTACCTTATCTTAGATTCTAACTCCTATGACCTTGAAAATAAAATAAACCTTATACTCCTTATAATTTATATGAAAATCCTAATTGCCACTATGAAAAATTTGAAACCTAGGTAACTACAAAACATGAGGAATTTTTTTCAAGTGAATTTATTATTTATATAAATTACTAATCAAGGAAATTTTGAAATCAATGAAATAAATTGTCAATTCAAAATAAATACACCTAGTTGTGTAACAAATATGAAGTCATATATGTGAAAACCAGATCTTGTAAATTGATTATCATTGAGGAGACCAATTGGAATATGCTTTATAAATCTCTAAAACCATTTCAAAATATAGGAGCAAGAATATATGTGCCTTATAACTCTTTGGCTCTATTGTATATCATCATGTAATTAAAATGAAGAGTAAGAAGATCATATACCCCCTTTTGAGGTGTAAGATGAACATGTGAATCACATATGTCAAAATAAAGAGATAATGCATACCATGTGTAAAATAGGAAAAATAAAAGATATGATGTGAAATCATAATAAAATTTCATCATTAAAGCATGTATGTATTCAAGAATTTGGTATAATGATAGAAATATATTATGATGAAAATAAGTGTGTAGTTAATGGATCTATTCCTAAGTGTTTTTAAGCATAATTCATATGAGTAAGATATAATTATGGAATAGCATATGTCATAGGTAATTAGAATCATGTGTGTTCTAGTAAAATAAATGTATGGAAAGGTAATAATGGATTTTTCTTATAAAAAAGGTATAATAAATGAAATTACATGATTAATAAATGGTTTCCCTATGTGGGAAAGATATAACCAATTAAGACACAAAATAATAGTATGCCCCAATATGGAGAAGGTATAATTGATGCTAACATAAGAGTATCATTACCCTTATGTGAAATATATAATTAATGAAGCATAATAATATAATGCATTAATATAAATATTGTAGTAACAAATATATAAAATTAATACATACACATGGGGCCTTTTTAAAATATATGTATTGTAGAAACCATGATAAGATAGAAAAATAAACATATATCCTATCAAAGAATAATGTGAATGATATAAATCATAGCATAAATCCTATATAAATGCCAAGTAAACAAGGAACAAACACCAAAAATGTATAAA
This sequence comes from Torreya grandis, assembly GCA_037957365.1. Taxonomy (NCBI): domain Eukaryota; kingdom Viridiplantae; phylum Streptophyta; class Pinopsida; order Cupressales; family Taxaceae; genus Torreya; species Torreya grandis. The sequence continues at coordinate 1,840,226 of JARHVA010002649.1, forward strand.
ACATACCACACTTGAGTCAATAAGGAAATCAATGTCACACATGTATAGTAGACAATACAAGTAGTGTCACATTAAAAACATGGACAAGTATATTACATATAATATACAAGGAAGAAGGGAAAATAAAATATGAAAAATAAGATATGTGTGATTATCAATAATCATATGTAACACACACATTAGGTAAAGGGAAAACATGAAATACATGAAAAAGGTAAGCATTATAAAATATATATCAAACACTCTAGAATCAAATAAAAGCACTCATATAGAAAATTAAAAAGTAACATTGAAGGCACCACAAGTATAGAAGGTACATGAGCGTACATAGAATCACTAATCATTCTAGAGACATAATAGATGGGGATATATAATGAAATGAATGCTCAATATGATGAAACAAAACATGAAAGATAGAACTTAAATCATTGATAGTAACCATCATCTAGGATACCACTAAAATGGGCATGAAGAATGTCTATGATCAAATATGAGTCCATAAATATATGTATAAACCTATATGTCATACATTTAGATATATAATACCATCAATAACATATGAGTAAACAATGTATAACCTCTATCAATAGGTAGATAATCATAATACACTAAATTGTGTAATTATGTAACATTCAAAGATAAAGTAAAATAAATATAAAAAATTGTCAAAGAAAAATCATCCAAAAAAAAGGTGAGAATGCAAGAAGAATAAATAAGAGAAGGATCGATATTGACCTACAACTTCCATTAAAATTATATGTATACTAGGGTGAAAGGATTTGATATTTAATGTGTTATCATCACAAGGAAGTATAAGTAAGATTTTGGGATAGGAGACAATAATAAAAGGCAAGGGTTATAAAGAAACTAGTACATGCAAGAAAAAGGATCAAGATATAAAAATTTCATATATGTATAGGAAGATGACACCTAGGATAAATATAAGAGGAAAGAGGGAACTCATCATATCAACCATGGGAAGAATTGAAGAAGGAAGTCAAAATAGAGAAAAACCCAAAATATGAAGGTGGGGCAAGAAGAAGGTAAACTTAAAATTGAAACAAGGGAAAAGGAATGCAGGGTATTATAATATAAAACTATTTTTATGTGTTTATTTGATTCACTAAAATTTATATCATTTCATTAGGTCAATCAGATCTAATAGGCTATATGTGAGTTATTTTATGTACCTTATATAATATATTTGTTTTATGTAGATGGTGTTAAAATGTTCAAAAAACTAAACCAAACAAATAAGTGGAAGGGGGAAGGTATATCTACCTAAATATATAGTAAATAAATACCTAGATTACTTCCTAGGATAATAATGGGAAGATGAATGAAAGCACCTAAAAGGATTTATAATTGACAATGGGTTTTAAATATATGTATCTTATTTTTGACTTACTTAAGTTCTGATGGAAGATGAAATTACTTATATGAGGAATATCAAACAATTTAAAATAACATCCATAAAATAGACATTGATATGATATAGTGACCCAAAACATATTGTTCCAATAGAGAGAAGATCAGTAAATGACCTATGTAATAGTGACAATCCTCCAACATGTTGGGTGAATATTTTTTCACTAGCTGACTGACATCAAAATAGGTATTTCAACCTCAGCATAAGGAGATTTATATGGCAAAATCTACAAGTTTACAATAGCAAAATGAGACAAATCTCTCCTCTCATCAAGGGGAGGTTCCCTATAAGGTAGGGGAGGTTCCCTGTAAACTACTATAACTAATATATATATGCTGAAAATACACACAAGGGTGAAATCATACCATCCATCTCTCTTTTTTTTAAGACGATGTTTACAAAGACAATGAGAAATCCTGGGTGATTGCTAAAGGCATTTCTCTTCTTTCAAAAATGATGTTCAAAAAACTAGAGAAAGACTTCCAAGGTGGTAACTATAACCATAAGAAACCCACAAAAGCACAAAGTATTTCATTTCTTCTCCCAATGATTAGGACAAAGGAACATAGTAGGATTAAGCATAGTCCAAAGTCTCCACCTAAAACTAAAATAGAGTAAAAGATTACAAAGGATAAGGGGAGCTCAAATTCTCTCCAGTATCCTTTAAACAAAACATAGATTGAAGAAAATTATGGAAACACAAAGTCTCCCACAGTTGGCTTCAAGACATCTTCCAAATTATTTCCACTAATTCTGCTTATTTGATTAAATGGACAAGACTGTATTTAGGAAATAGACATAAGAATAATTTCCTAGATAACACAATCTATTTCAACACAAAGCTTGAAAGGTCACTTGTTTTCTCATTCAAATAACAAAATATGATTAACAGTCTAAGCTCAAAGTCTCAAGAATGCCTTTTAATTTGGGCAAAGTTTTGTTTCTAATAATAGAGAGATCCCCTTGCATAAAATGAGAGATTACAATATATATCAGCCAAAGAAAGACTTTGGCACTTTTTTCTAGTAAATGGCCCATGCTAAATTAAATGCCTTGAATATCTATGAAAGGGCCATGTTATAATAGGTCATCAGCCTTGACTTTGGCATTCTGAATCATCTCAAATGTCTCCTCCTAAGCATGGGTTGTCTAGTCTTCTTTATGATGCTTACATGACTGTCCATTTGCCTTTACTTAATGTAGAAAAATAGGTCATGCCTTTGAATATTCATGCTCTCTGATGTCCACCTGGTGGACTGTTTCACCTATCAGAAATAACTCTCTTAAAAATATTTCTAGATATCCTATAGTTGTTTTCTCTTTCCTTGCCACATTTTGTCCTTCTTTGGTGATCTAAGCTCTTGGGCTATCTTCTCACTTTTTGTTGGCTCCTTCTTTAGCTTTTCACTAAGTTTTTTCCCAAGTTTGCATCTTTGAAAATCAACGGATATTTCATTACCTTGAATTTGACATCTATGTGGACATCATTGATCACTTACTCTCTTGAACCACTTTAAACCTTGAACCTTTAGAATGCATCAGTTTAATGGTCCAATGGTTTAAAGTGGTTCAATGGTCAGTTGTTCAATGTTTTGTAAAGGGTCGCATTTGCTCTCTTTTTCTTCTATTGAACCATTTGGTTGAACTTCTTTCTAGAATATTCCACTTCTTTGATTCACTTAAAGCTTTCATTCACACTTTTAACTTCTTTGAACCGTTGAACCATTTTAGTTCAAGGTTCAACGGTTCAATGGTTCAATCTATTTATTTGAAGCTGCAAACTTTATGTATCCTTTCCTTTTTTTTTGAACTCATTGAACCTTTAAACCTTCAAAATTTTGAAAGTTCAAGGTTCAATGGTTCAATGGTTCAACCTTAACTCTTTGAATCCTTTGATTATTTTAAGTCTGCCAAAGTCGTTGAACCTTTGAACTTGCTGAAGTCTTCAAACTCATTGAACTCTTTGAAGTGCTTAACTCTTTTTGAACATTTGAACCTTTGAACTATTTTAGTTCAAGGTTCAACGATTCATTCCATTTATTTGAAGCCTGTTGTTAAGTATTTTGATTGAACCTTGGCATTGAACCATCCTTGAAATGCCTAAGTGTTTGGAACTTGTCTTTGAAGAAATCCCGCCTATTGAACCTATGACTTCCTTAGCCAAAAAGACTTGAATAATTGAAGAACTTGGCTACGTAGAACATTTTTTGAAAAAAGAAGAGATCATTTTGCCCTGCAAGACCAAAATAGTTGATATGTTGTCCATAAAAGCAAGTGACAAATTTTGGGAACAACAACTGGCTCCAGTTGGGGAACATCCATTGAAATTGTGAAACAGTCAAAGGGAGTAGAAACTAGAATCTTAGTTTCTTCATGTATGTCATTGGGCTACAAAGTCATGCTAACCAAAAAGAAAGGTGCTAAAAAATAGAAATGAACAACACAAAATAAATTAAAGACTATACAAAAATTATACATATGTACCACTGGACTTATCTAATACTTTAAGGATTGAAGTGCTTCAAATGCTGCCGACTATGAGATAGAGAAAATGTTGTTCCATCTTGATACTTTAATAGGAAACTATTTTCACCATTGAGCTGATGAATAGCAAATGGGCCTCTCCATAAGGAATCAAATTTCCCATGCATTCCTTTTGGATTTCTCCTCTTGTCCCACAACATAACTTGATCTCCAATCTAAAAATCATGAACCCTTAATTTCTAATCAAAGAGCTTCTTTACCAGGCTCTAATGGCAATACGGTCCACTACCATAGTTAGTCACTCATCTAGTTTAGTCAAGAACATGATTCTCTTGTTGATGGAACTTTCAAAAGTTGAATCTTCTACTACCTTTGCTAGCTTCAATGCTGATAATTCTAGGGTGATTGGTATCTCTACATTGAGACCATACATAAGTTAGAATGGTGACATACCTATTACCCTCTTGGGTGTAATTTTATCTACCCATAAGGTGTTAAAAAATGCTTTATGCCAAGTTCTCTAATTGGCATCTACCAGCTTCCTGATAACGGTCACCAGGTTCTTGTTTCTTGATTTTGCTTGGCCATTTCCTTGCGGATAATAGTTAGAAGAGTGGGAGAGTATAATCCCATAATAAAATTAGAATTGGGTAATCTCATGAGAAGAGAAACAAGTTGCATTATCTGTTACAATCTTTGTTGGGACCCCAAACCTAGTAATGATGTTTTCCTTGAGAAAATTACATACTACTTCTGAAGTAACATGTTTGACTGGAATGGATTCCACCCACTTGGTGAAGTAGTCTATGGTTGTGAGGACATAATCATGTCTAGCACTCGAGGATGGATTTACAGTGCCAATGAAATTAATTCCCCATTGCTGAAATGGCTCTTTTATCACCACAAGCTTGAGAGGTAATGCAACCAATTTAGGTCTTCCAATAAACTATTGACATATTTCACATCTACGTACCCATTTGTATCCATCTTGAAATAGAGTAAGACAATAATACCTAGCTTATAGAATCTTATGGGAAGTCACAGGTGCAAAAAAATATCCTCCACATGCAAAATTGTGGAAGGACTCCAAAAGTTTGTTCTGCTGCACTTTATCCATGCAGTGAAGGAATACCCCATTAAGGTTCCTCTTATATAGACCATTGTCCCATAGGACAAAGTTGGTAGCTTTCAACTTAATAGTCCTCTTTTCTTTATGAGACATGTGAGTAGGACACTCACCATAGGTAAGGAAATGAGCAATATTTGAATACCACTCATTCATAGTGGTGACAAAGAGAACTATTGGCATGTCTTCAACTTCTATTTCTTCATGCCCTATTTCTTCTGGTATGTTATCAGCAATTAATTGGTAGAGACCCCTTCCCCACATAAGCTTCATTGGTTTGATAACCAGATCAAACTCCTAGATTTTAGCAATCTAATTGCCCCTTGGGTTCCAAACTCCTGCTGAGTTAGTATGGACTTGATTGTTGTATCAGGAACCAGAGCAATAGTGTGTGAGTTCAAGATGTAAAAATAGAAGTGCCTTACCACCTTTACCACAGCATAAACATGCTTCTCCATGTTTGAATACTTCAGCTCATGAGCTTTAAAAGGATAATTCATGAAAGATATGGGAGATTCCACACCTTCTTTGTTTTGTTGAACCAAAATGGTTGAAATCATGTGTTTAGAAGCATAGATATACATCATGAAGTCTTTGGTGTAATCAGGACAAACCATAATTGGGGCATGGGCAATAGCTTCCTTGATGTCTTAAAATGCCAAATTGCCTTCTTTCATCCAGCTGAAAGTGGCTTTGACTTTCATCATATTGACAACGTGGTGAGTCTTTTCCATGAATTCAAGAATGAACCTTCACAAAAAATTTACCTTTCCAAAGAAAGAGTGGACTATGATCTTATAGGCAAGAAGATCAAGCTCTTGAATAGATTTGACCCTTTTTGGGTTGATCTTTATGCCTTCTTGGGATACCATGTGTCTGAGATGTCTACCTTTAGTAACCCCAAAAATCAATTTCTTGGGATTAACATAAATACCATTCTACCTACATTGCTCTAGCACTTGTTGTGGATAATGCACATGATCAGGATGATGCTTGGAATGTGAGGAATCTAGAACATAAATGCTATAATACCACTTGTCAGGATCCTACTCCTCAACAAGAGTACAATATGATTACCTTGTATAAGCAACTAAACACAGAATTATACCAAAATTAACAAGTAACTAGAATTCACAAATGACACAGAATATGAGAGACAATACACAATCTTATATTCAATACTCATCCAAAAAGAAAATAAAATAAAGAAGATGCCACTTCTTCTCACACCTTTGTGAGGCTTCCCACACCTCAAGGGCTCCCGATAATTCTCAATCAAGATTTCACTCTCCTACCAAAAATGGTCCCAACACACAACTCAAACACAGGGTTGGTGTTCACCTCCACCCAGTCAGTAATAACATTGGCAGTACACAAGTACTCAAAGTACTTCAAGTAGATCTCCCATGAACTTGAAACAACCTACAACTCAAATGATCTTACAATTGGAAGGATCTACCTTGCCTTCCTCTATTGCTCTCATTACAGTACATGCCAATGGGTCTATAAATAGATCCCATACTAAACAATAACTTAGACTTCTAATTTACAATAATTAGACACGCAACTCAAGACTTAAAATAGTCTTTACATGCAAACAATCGATTCAAAAAACTAACTATTCATGCAACAAATAGTTCTGGAACTGCACAAGTGACCGACGTCAGTCCCTATCTGACTAGATGTGACTGATGTCGGCTGACTCTTGCTAATGTTGGTTGCTTCCTATTCACCCCTGACTGATGTTGGTTGGCCTGACTGACACCAGTGACTGTGACACTCAACAACCTCCTCCATGTTTGCATATAGTGAAGCTTTTAGCTCCACAACCTAACAATCTCCCACTTAGAGATAAACAACTGCACCTATACCTATACTTGTACATCATCTAGTTTGTTTCTTGGCTTTGTATCCCTCTTCAAGATCACTCTTAAAGACCAACCACCACAAAAACTATGGTGCACCTCTTTCCATCCAAATCACCTTGCCACATTTGATTCTACAAATCCATGTAGAGAAGTGCTTGACCCTGCATAGCATGTATACCTACTACTGGTCCCTCTCAGATATCTGAGAATCCACTGAACTACCCTCCAGTGCTTCTTTCCTAGATTGACCACAAACTTGCTAACAACTCCCACTGCTTAGGAAATCTTAGGTTTAGTACACATGTACTCAACCTCATCATGTGAATTAGGACACTGTTCATAGAACTATCCAACCATCAGTGTGCTAACCAATTTCACACAATCATCTGGAGATAAAATCAACCTGTGACCTTCCATGTCTCTAGAACACACTCATGCCAAAGAATCTTGCTACTCCCAGATTCCTCATGACACACCTCTTAACTAACTTTACCTTTAGTTCAACAACTCCCTGCATATGTGACCCTACAACAAGCACAACATATAGTAACAGGATAATGTAGCTAATATTATCTAACTTGGTAAAGAAAACACAATGGTTAAACCTCCATTGTCCTGCAACTTACTCAAGACCATATACCTTGGCCTTCCATCTCACGTGTCCATTCCTACTCTTCTTTATCTTGAAAATCCATTCATCTCTCAGTGCTTCCTTCCAGTTGGAAACTCTACCAAAAACTCCCATTTGTTCTTCTCCAAGGAATCACATTCCTCATCCATGCCAAGCTCCCACTATTTCCTGGATTCTACCTGCTCTACTTCTTTAATAACTTCCTAGTTCTTGACCATCAATGAGCAACAAGTAGTGTAAAGAAGGGAAATGATGAATTTGAGGCTTACTTACCCTTTCAGTCCTCCATATGGGTGCTTGAGACTCCTTGATAGCTTACTTTCTGCATAAAATTCATCTCAGTGACCGATGTCGATCACATCTCAGTCTACACCTGACCGACGTCAGTTTCATGCGACTGCCTCATCACCAACATCGGTTCCCCCTGATCGATGCTGGTGTTTACTGGTCTAAATTCACTGACGTCAGTCTACACAGCCGACATTGGTCCCTGTTTGGACACTAACGTCAGTTTTCTAACCGACATTGGTCTCTATGTTTTACTTGTGAGCGATGACTTTTACTCGCAAGTTCCTTTTGGATCAAAACCCTATCTAAATCAACCTTGCTCTACTCAGAATTATTCATCCCCTTGAACTGATCTATATCTGTCATCTTCTCCTTGAAAACCAAGACTTTCCTGTTCTTGTCACAAACATCAGATTTCTCAAGAAATGTCACTTTCTTCCTTTGCTTATAGAAATATCGATCCATGCTTTTCAAATTTGAAAGCATACCCTTTGACTCAAGAACATGCATCCCCTTCATATTCATGTGACCAAGCCTATTAAGCCACATCTTTGAATCTACAGCTGAAGTAGATAAACCAGAAGGAGAATCAGTAATACAAGTAGATAGATAAAGTGTACCTACTTTCTTACCTCTTGCTACAACAAGTGCACCCTTGGAAACTTTCCAAGAGTCTGCTGTGAGAGTTATTGTTCAACCCTCATCACCCAACTTTCTAACGGATATCAAATTCCACTTCAGGACTGGGACATGCATGACCTCATTCAACACCCATGTGTTGCCCGTCTGTAATTTCAGCTTCACTTTCCCTTTGCCAACCATTTGACAAGGCTTACCATCCCCTAAATAAATTTCTCCAAAGTCTCCCTAGACATATTCATGAAAAAATTCCCTATTTGGGGATGCATGGAAAGAGGCACCAGAATCTAAAACCCAAGATTCTACTTTATCCAAGGAATATACCAAAGCATCTTGTGCAACAAACTATACAACATTTGCTTCTTCATGTCCTTCATGTTGATCTTCATTCACCCAGCAATCTCTCTTTACATGCCCTTGCTTTCCACATTTCTAGCAAGTTATTTTGCCATACCTAGACTTGGATCTCCTACCTATCTTTGACCTTGATCTCCCATGCTCAATCTTCTCTTTTTGCCTTCCCCTGCTTTCAACACTCAAAGCATTCCCTGATGATTCACCTGTGATTTTCCTACGAATTTATTCATTCAAGATTACACTCACAACATCATCAACTTTTAAGATCTTTGAAGCAGATGTAGTATTACTAACTGCCATTACCAAACTCTCCCAACTTTTAGGTAATGAGCATAAGATTAAGAGAGCCTTAATTTCATCATCAAATACAATATTGACTGAATTTAACTAGTTTATCAAACCATGGAAATCACTAAGATGACTATGTACAGATCCACCATCCAACATTTGCAAATTAAATAATTGCTTCATAAAAAATACCTTATTCAAAGCTGAGGGTTTTTCATATACATTTGCCAAAGATTCCATCAACTCTACCATTGTCTTAGCCTATGATAAGCTGGAAATCACAGACGATGCAAGACTCAACCTTATAGATCCCAGAGCCTTCCAATCAAGAACATTCCATTCTTCATCCTTCATATTAGTGGGCTTGCATGTAACCCCACCCAATGGTAAGTAAAAATCTTTCTGATATAGATAATCTTCTATCTGCATCCTCCATAATTGATAGTTCTTACCATTAAACTTCTCCATTCGTAGCTTACTTTATTCTAACATTGATATAATCCCACTCAAATAGAAACCCCTGTGAGTGACCTATAATCAACAAACACTAACCAGATCTGATACAACCTGTTAGTAACCCAACCAAAAGCTCTGATACCAATTGTCAAGAATCTAGAACATAAATGCTCTGATACCACTTGTCAGGATCCTACTCCTCAATAAGAGTACAATATGATTACCATGTATAAGCAACTAAACATGAAATTATACTAGAATTAACAAGTAACTAGAATTCACAAATGACACAAAATATGAGAGACAATACACAATCTTGTATTCAATACTCATCTAGAAAGAAAATACAATAAAGAAGATGCCACTTCTTCTCACACCTCTGTGAGGCTTCCCAGACCTCAAGGGCTCTTAGTAATTCTCAATCAAGAGTTCATTCTCCTACCAAAAATGGTCCCAACACACAACTCAAACACAGGGTTGGTGTTCACCTCCAACCAGTCAGTAATAACACTACCAGTACACAAGTACTCAAAGTACTTCAAGTAGATCTCCCATGAAGTTGCAACAACCTGAAACTCAAATGATCTTACAATTGGAAGGATCTACCTTGCCTTCCTCTATTGCTCTCATTACAATACATGCCAATGGGTCTATAAATAGATCCCATACTAAAAAATAACTTAGAATTCTAGTTTACAATAATTAGACACGTAGCTCAAGACTCAAAATAGTCTTTACATACAAACAATTAGTTCAACAAACTAACTATTCATGCAACAAATAGTTCTAAAACCGCACAAGTGACTAACGTCGGTCCCTGTCTTACTGGATGTGAGCGACATCGGCTGACTCCTGCCGATGTTAGTTGCTTCCTATTCACCCATGACCGACGTCGGTTGGCCTGATCGACGCCGGTGACTGTGACACTCAGCAACCTCCTCCATGTTTGCATACAGTGAAGCTTTAGCTCCACAACCTAACATGGAAAAGACTATCAAATCATCAAGGTATACCATAATGAACTTACCCATTTCATTTTTGAAATAAATATCCATTACTCTTTAGAAAGTGGCGCCAACATTGATCAAGCCAAAAGGCATTTTGTGATATGAAAAAATGCCCCAAGGTGTGGTGAAAGTGGTCTTATGTTAGTCTGTTTCACTAACTTCTACTTGATTATACCCTAAGAAACCATCTAACATTGATAAAATTTTAGCACCAATTACTGTCTGCAACAACTGATCCATGATGGGCAGGGGATAGTTGTCTTTTAAAGATGATTGATTCAGATTTTTGAAATCAACACAAGCAAATTTCTCCATTCATCTTTTTCACAGGGACTATGTTCACAATCCAGGTGAAATGATGGATTGGAAAAATAATTCTTATATTTAGCATTTTTAGTATCTCAAACAAAATAATGCCTAATATCTTGGGGTTGTACTGTCTTTGCTTCTACTTGTGAGGTAAAGACCCAATCTTGAGAGGAATTTCATGTTGGATTTCTTCAGGTCTAAGAGATTTTAGATCATCAAAATGGATATCCCAAAACATCAATGTAATGGCAAAGCAGAGTGATAAATTTGAGCTTCTCATTAGGAGTGAAACACTTCTTGATATTTACCATTTTGGGATTTTCCTCTGTACTCAAATTGATTTGATCAAATTCTTTGGAGGATTTTGAATCTATTTTCTATTGCTTGACAAATCGATCATGCTTATCAAATAATTTCTCAAGGGAAACAACCCTTTTGGTATTTTATTCCCTTTTAGTTGCAATAACTCTTCATCAACTCTTGAATTTGTTGCCAGAACTAATTCCCACAGTGGAGATTCACTACCTTCAAAATGAAGCTTTTCAAAGTTGTCCTTCTATTCTATAAAAGTAATGATTTGGTTATCACCATTAAACACCTACCAATGGTCAGCATTATTAGTCACACTTGGTCAAAAGACCAGTTTAATAATGTACCTATTTCTTTTAAAATCTTGGTGAGGGACCAAGAGAGTTGCAGAGACAGCTAATGAATCTGCTCAGCCATTAAACTCTTTAAGCACTACAAAAATACTAAAATGATCAAAGCTTTCAATGTAGTCCCACACCAGATTGTGATAATGTTGTAATCTCTCATTCTTGGTTTGATACAGGTTCCTCACCTAACAAACCACTAGATCAGCATCTCCTTTAGCATGAAGAAGCTTAACACCTTTTTCTTGAGTAGCCTTCAACTTGAGTAACAAAGATTCATGCTCAGAAGCGTTGTTGGTGTTGTTGAACTACAACTTATATGCATAAGGGAAAATATGTCCTTAAGGAGATAACAACACAATTCCAGTTGCAAGACCAGTAGAAGAATAGCTGCCATCAAATTTTAGAATCCACACATCATCAGAAACTGACCCTCTTTCAGATTTTACTTCATTTGGGAGGGAGATCCTTTTGCTTCTACACTGCATTCTACCAATTCTTCTGCTATCCTGTCTAAATTTTTTGGATTGTCACTTAGTAAGCTTTCATCTACTAAAACATGAACATCTTCAATAGACAAAAAGTAATTACCTATGCCTAAAGACTCAAACAAAATTTGAGCTTTAGAGGCTAACATTTGGGTGACAATATACTTTGCTTCCTTCTCAAGAAGTAGCCTTTGCATGATGCCCTTCATAGGAATCCTCACCTTAGACAAGTCCATGCTCAATTTTCTACCAATGTCCTTGCAAAAATTTCACCCAAGAAGAATATCGTAGGAGGCTGGGATGTCAGCCACCAGGACTATCATTTTAATCCTCTTTTCTAGAAATGTTGTAAATGCAAACTAGGCATCCTTGATTTGTCCTAGAAGTGGTACTTGTTTATTTTCCATTGAGAAACATCTCCCAAAAGTTTTAGTTAGCATGAGACCAAGATATTATGCCACCTTGGTGGGTATGACATTGTCAGATGCACCTGAGTCTATAATGCAATTGTTCAGCTGATGACCATTTATCAATAGGGAAACATAAAATAGTTTTATTTTCTAAGGGGCAGTTGGAAGAGTAATCACAAGATTATTTTAGGTGTATGTGTTCTTGGGGGGACTAGGAGTTACTTTCAAAATATCTTGTCCTACAGGGATAGTTTTATTCTTAATGCACTGAACTAACCTATCCAACTACTTAGGGTTGGATTGCAAGAATGCAAACTTAGACATTTGAATTTTGGTCTTCTTAGCATGGTCAATTATTTCAAATGACTGGAAATAACTAAGAACATAGGAAGGAAGTTCATCCTTCTAGTTTTTTGGGGGTGTGGTATTGGTTTGAGAATTTGAAGCAAAAGGTAAAGGAATATTTGAGATACTTTTTTGTTGATCACTAGGTCCTTTGATTGAAAATGCAGGGTAGTCCCCTATTTAGCAATTGAAATTGCTGGTTGAGATCCTTCCCCTATTTTCCCTTATTAGCTTGTTGAGCTAACTAGTTCTGGGACTTGGTAAATACTACATATGATCCATCAAATGCTTCACCTTTACTTCTGGGTTCATATTGGTAATTCAAGAAACTAATGTTGGAGTCACTAGATAGATCTTCTTCCCCTTATGTGAAGAGATTAGTGTCATCTTCTTGGTTCAAATTAGTTTGGAAAGAGAAATCAGATTTAGTTTCAAGATATCCAACTGCTGAGTTAGCTGGAGCTACTTCAATGGCAAGCTTCCCCTATGGGGGAGGACAGTGATTTGGTTTCCCTTGATTTTTGGCAACATTGTCTTGATATGATTAATTGGGAAAAGTCCTTCTTGGTATATCTCAGTATGAAGGAGGAACAGAAATCCCTTATGCCATTTGCTTTCTGAGAGCTAGCAACTCATTTGCCAACTTCTACACCATAGGATCAGTGGTGCCCATAGAAGAATATTCAGGAGATGAAGAAGATGTACTCGTGTTAGGATCTCTTCTTATCTTTCCTACCAGGATAAGGTCATCTTCAACCTCAGTGGCCAAATCTTGAGCTGCAATAAGGTCTATGTGGCTAGCCTACCTCAACAAAAAACTCACTTTAGGAAGCTGAGAGTTTATGAAGAAGCATTTGAGATTTTTTGATGTCATTTGAGAAATTATGGGAATCCTATTCCTTAGCTTGTCAAATTTAGATATGAAGTCCCTCATAGGTTCATCAAGCTCCTTCATCTATGTGAGTTGAGCTAACATGGCATGCACATGTTTTACAGGCTTGAATCTTGCTTCAAATTTGGCTTTGAGGGTGTTCTAGTTAGTCATAGTCTGAGCCTATAGATGATAGAACAAGTCTATAGCAGTACCTTGTAATGTTTCTACAAATAGCCTGACTATTATGTCCTCATATTGCACACCTATCACACCACAGGCTCTGTAAAAGGCTGCAATATGTTCATCAAGATGAACTCTCCCATCACCATAGAATTTGTGGAAATTCTTCCTTGAATTATGGGGTAGTTCATGTAAGGATGGAGTTAGATTCAGAGGACCAAACGTATTACCCCAGGGGCCTTGGGCTGAAATGATATGACTATTAAAGGGAGGGGTAATAAATCTCTGAGGGGTATGTATGAATGAAGCTCTGTTAGCAAAGGAAAAAGAAGCTTTGCCTTGTATTGGTGACCTGATGGTGGTAGGAGGAAAACTCCTAGTTCATTGGAGGTGAGGTTATGGAGGAGAAAGATCAAAATTACTCAGCTACACCAACTCAAATATAAGGTCAATAATACCTCAAGATCTCTGGCTTTGTGTATATCGTGAATCTGCTAAAGTGTAAAATGGAAATGGAAAAGAACTAGAACTACTTTAATTTGAAGCTTGAGGCTTCAAACTGTGCATTCTTCCCCAGTGGAATCACCAAAAAAATGTTGGGTGAATATTTTGTCACCAGCTGACTAATGGCAAAATAGGTATTTCAACCTCAAGATAAGGAGATTTATATGGAAAAATGTGCAAGTTTACCACATTAAAATGAGATAAATCTCTCTTCTCATCAAGGGGAGGTTACCTATAAGGTAGGGGAGGTTCCCTGTAAACTACTATAACTAATATATATGCTGAAAATACACACAAAGGTGAAATCATACCATCCATCTCTCTTTTTTTAGAGATGATGTTTACAAGGACAAGGAAAAATCCTAGGTAATTGATGAAGGCATTTCTCTTCTTTCAAAAATGATGTTTATAAAACTAGAGGAAGACTTACAGGATAGTAACTATAACCAAAAGAAACCCATGAAATAATAAAGCCTTTCATTGCTTCTCCCACTGATTAGGACAAAGGAACACAGTAAGATTAAGCGCAGCCCAAAGTCTCTACATAAAACTACAACATAGTAAAAGATTACAAAGGATAAGGGGAGCTCAAACTCTCTCCAGTATCCTTTACACAAAACATAGATTAAAGACAATTATGGTAGCACAAAGTCTCCCACATTTGGCTTTAGGACATCTTCCAAATTATTTCCACTAATTTTGCTTATTCGATTAAATGGACAAGACTATATTTAGGAAATAGACATAAGAACAATTTCCTAGATAACACAAGCTATTTCAACACAAAGTCTGAAAGGTCACTTGTTTTCTCATTCAAATAACAAAATATGATTAACAATCTAAGCTCAATGTCTTAGGAATGACTTTCAATTTGGGCAGAGTTTTGCTTCTAATAACAGAGAGATCCCCCTACATAAAATGAGAGATTACAATATATAGTAGCCAAAAAAGACTTTGGCACTTATTTCCAGTAAATGGCCCATGATGAATTGAATGCCTTGAATATTTGCGAAAGGGACATGTTGGAACAAGTCATCAGCCTTAACTTTGCCATTCTGAATCATCTCAAATGTCTCCTCTTAAGCATGGGTTGTTTGGTCTTCTTTATGATGCTTACATGGCTATCCATTCACCTTTACTTAATGAAAAAAATAGGCTGTGCCTTTGAATGTTCATGCTCTCTAATGTCCACCTAGTGGACTATTTCACCTAATGGAAATAACTCTCCTATAGATATTTTTGGATTTCTTGTAGTTGTTCTCTCTTTCCTTGCCACATTTTGTCCTTCCTTGGCGATCTGAGCTCTTGGGATATCTTCTCGCTTTCTGCTGGCTCCTTATTTGGTTTTTCACTGAGTTTGTTCCTATTTTTGCATCTTTGAAAATCAATGGATATTTCATTACCCTAAATTTAACGTCCACAGAGACATCATTGGTCACTTAGTCACTTGAACCACTTTAAACCTTGAACCTTTGGAATGCATTGGTTCAATGGTTCAACGGTTCAAAGTGGTTCAATAGTTGGTTGTTCAATGTTTTGTAAAGGGCCACATTCACTCTCTTTTTCTTCTATTGAACCATTTGGGTGAACTTATTTCTAGAATCTTCCACTTCTTTGATTTGCTCAAAGCTTTCATTCACACTTTGAACTTCTTTGAACCTTTGAACCATTTCGGTTCAACAGTTCAATGGTTCAATCTATTTCTTTGAAGCTTCAAAGTTTTTGGATCCTTTTCTTTTTCATCAAACTCATTGAACCTTAAAACTTTTAAAAGTTCAAGGTTCAATGGTTCAATGGTTCAACTTTACCTCTTCAAATCCTTTGATTCTTTTAAGTTTGCCAAAGCCGTTGAACCTTTGAACTTGCTGAAGTCTTCAAACTCGTTGAACTCTTTAAAGCACTTAACTCTTTTTGAACATTTAAGCCTTTGAACCACCTTGAAACTTTGAACTATTTTGGTTCAAGGTTCAACAATTCGTTCCATTTATTTGAAGCCTGCCGTTAAGTTTTTTGATTGAACCTCGGCATTGAACCATCCTTGAAATGCCTAAGTGTTTGGAACTTGTCTCTAAAGAAAGCCTTCCTGTTGAACCTGTGACTTCCTTAGCTGAAAAGGCTTGAATAATTGAAGAACTTGGCTGCTCAGAACATTTTTTGAAAAAGGAAGAGATCATTTTGGCCTGCAGGACTGAAATAGTTGATATGTTGTCCACAAAAGCAAGCAATGGATTTTGGGAACAACACAACAATGACAGTTTTTTATGGTAGTGGCTATGCAAGTCCAATTGCTCTAAAATTTTCAAAAATAATTTATCAATAGATGATGTAAAAATAAATCCATGTTAATATAACTAATGCATATATGTACAATATATTTATCCTATTATTAATCTCAATTCCACTATTTCTAAGACATAAAAGTGGGATTTTTTGAAGGTGCCTACCTTAGATAAACCCTTGTTTGCTTTATGAAAGGTTTTATTTTCATGTTAGAAATCACCACTCATGAATGTTATCAATACATAACACATATATGATAATAAAATACCTTATCTATATGATATGAGATTCAATATGCAACTTTGGTGAGATCTATATGCTCTTTCCCTAATACAAATATCCTTCCTTTGGTAAAAGTATGCAACACTAAGTCTTCAATAGATAGAAAGTGGAATCAAGCGAATTATGAAAGAGAAGTGTGTAATATATTATAAATGTATGAATATCATGATGTAAAATGTGTTGGGATACATGTGTATATGTCATAATTTAAAATTCAAATGAGGACCTCATTCACATGTAATTTGATAATGTGGAATTAGGAAAGATGAAAATCATAGCACAAGGAAACATGGTGGCATATATGGATGGATGGACCCAAAACTAACATGCCCAAAATAATAATATTATGATATTGGTAATATAATTATTATACTATTATAATCCAAGTAAATGTGACAAAATATCAAGAAATAAATATCAATGAGCTTGTAAGAGGAAAAACATGACATATTTGAATGTGTTCATAGGTAAATGATGACAAGGAAAGGTTTTGGGGTCCAATTTAAATGGAAAGTATGGAAATAAGATTATAAGCACAATTATGATCCAATTGTATGAAATCATGATAAAAAAAAACTATAACTACAAGATTTATACCAAAATTGGTTATCTACATAATGCTCCACTTTAATGTGTGTATGTGCATATACATTACATTAAAAAACATGTAGTCACCTTGATACCTATAAGTTATGATATAATTTATTTATATATATGATAGTGATATGAAAGTAAAAATGAGAAGAGATATTACCCTCTATTAGAGTCTAGCTCTAACAACCTATAAAATAGGATACCATGTTCCTCACTATTTGCATAAATTCCCAAACTACTACTAAGGATCTATGAATGATTCAATTTTAACATATAAAATGTACCTAGAAGAAAATATAATGTGTACAAGTAAATAAATTTATTTAAAAATTTATAATAATGTAACAAAATGAAATAAAAATTATGAAAATGAATAAATACTTTTGGTGGTATGTGAACCATGTTGTAATCTCCAAAATCTCATAAACTATCATGGGCCTCAATTTCCCATACCATGTGGTGAACTTTATAAACATTTAATCATAATAACCCATTTAAGTGAAACAATATGCTTCTTATTTAAATAATAAAACATTTGGAGCCTCTGTGTGACTACTTGATATATTTTTATAGCATCTCAATATCTTATAACATGTAGAAGTTTGTAATATTAAATAAAATAAATCAATTTTTTGTCCCCCTTTTGAGGTGAGGGGTGATCCTGCATATCAATAATCTAAAAATATAATTAATATTTGAATTATGTGTAACATAGATAAAATTAAAAAATATAATAACCTTGAAAGGACATTTGTACATGTTTATGTAATAATATAAATATGTCATCATCAAATCTCATCAATAACTCACTACTAATATGTAAAATCAAAATCAATATAAATAAGGGAATGTAAAAGAGGGGTAAGGGATATGCTATAATGTAACAAGAAAGGAGGGACAAGTGATATACCCCAACATGATAATATACCCCTATAAAGATAATAATAATAATAATAATAATAATAATAATAATAATAATAATAATAATAATAATAATAATAATAATAATAATAATAATAATAATAATAGATGCATGATATAAATTATGATAGCATAGGTATAAAGCATAGTATATCACAAGTAAGAGTTTGCACGATATAGACCATGGCAAAAATAATATAGTATCACATAGTATAGTAAAAGATAAATAAACACCCACAATCATGTAACCACATAGAATAATTGAATCCAATGAGGAAAAAAAGGCATCAAATTAAGAAAACTAGTCAATCACATAAAAATGACATAGAATATAAAACTATATGATCCTCTATAAAAACAATAAAGTAATCATGCCAAACAACACACACAAGAATGCATAATCACATAAAATCATGCATAGGCACATTAAATCTGATAAATAATATAAAAATCATGTGAATAAACACATTATATCCATGTATCAAAGCACACAAGATACAAGCTATAAAATTATATGTATATTAAAATGGAAATATCAACATGATAATGAAAATTAGGAAAGATAAAACCCAGAACCAACTGAAAAAATATTCCTAGTATAAGAATGTCCATAATACAAGGATGCATTAGTGTAGGCACAATGAAGCTATGAATAAATTTTATATCATTAATCATATGTAGCCTATATATCATGCATATAACTCAAACAACACTATAATAAAAACATGCATAAACAATGTGTATGTAAACCTCTAGTAGTAGGTAGATATATAATCATGATTTGCAACAATGTGCAACTACATAACGAAAAAAAGACTAAGATTTTTTTTTTTTCATTTTTTCAATTTTATAAGAATGGAACTAAATGAGACATAAGATAAGATACCCAAAATAAAATGTGTCATAAAATAATCCAAAAGGAGAAATCAATAGGAACCAAGAAGGCAAAGATCAATCAAGAAAGACACACTTGAAGAGGAGAAAGTGAGAAGAAGGAATAAGAGGAGTGTCCCTAATAACCTAAAACTTACCTCATATATCAATAAAAACTATAATTTAAGGCATAAATATGTATGTGTTGTCATCATTGGGAAGTCTATGTAGGGTTTTAGAATGGTAAATGACAATCAAAGGCTAGGGGGAAAAGATATAATGCAATCAACATAAACTAAAGGCCTCTAAAAGAATGACATAAAAACCCAAAACATGAAAAAATAATATAAATTCAAAAAATAAGATAGAATAATTGAGAAGACATAAAAAACTCGATAATTAATAGTAGGACAAAGTAGAAATAATTATGATGCACATAAAGTCCATAGGTGACAGAGAAATAAATCACTAGAGAAAAATGAGAAATGGAAGAAAAAAATATGTGTAGAATATATTTTTACATTGATTGGATGTTAATAAAAAGTAATTATACTTAATAATCACATCTAAATGACCATATCATGCATAATAATCTGCTAAAATATATTTATGATCAAGATCCATAAATCCTGAGGACTATGAATCTAAGGTGGTCAATGTGACACTAATTTCATTAGAAATGTAATAATGATTCATATAAAAACAATAATCATCATCATCACTATTAGTGTAATCATTATCATTGAAATTATCTTCAATAGTGTTTTTATGGTCTTGTAAGGAAGCACTTTCCTTGGATCATGTAGTTGAAACCTTGATAGATTCCTTATCATAAATAAATGCAAGAGGTTTTGATAATATTATTTTATTTAATAATTGATCAAGTAGTTGGACTCTAGGTGTTTTAACTTGAGGTTACATGATTTAATGTTTTGGTAGTGCTTTAAGTAATACCTCATGTTGATGTTGTATGGGTGACTCATAATGATTTCCTTGAATAGTAATCACTTTGTTATTATTCAAAAACTTTAGACATTATTTCCATTTATATGTGATTTATCATATTTTATTAATATAAAGGTGTTGAGTAATATAATATATGTCCCATTATCTAAAAACACATGAAGCCAGACTATAACAATCTTAGGGACCAACGATGACATGTAATGTAATACCCTTGAGATGTGTCTGAGTTGTAATGTTTTATCCTTTATAATAATAGTTGTACCATTTATATAAAATAATTTTGGTACAAGTACACATATTTATAGTATTATTATATGTATATACCCTTTTACTAAGAATTAGACATCTAGTGATGTAGTCTCTCATGGACTTCTTTGGTTATACATTATTTTACTTGTTCTATCCTCCCCTTAGGCCTGTGTTTTATGTTTTTTTATCTTTACCCAATATATGGCAAGTATCCCTACCTATTTTAATTATTTATACATGTTTTAGCCCCTGAACACTTGCATATATCTTAGACATGAGTGTCAATGTTAGTGTCCAGATTCAACATTGTTATCTAAGCTTATCTTTTAAAACCTTTTTTGTATCTTTCACTATATGACCATTTAATATCCCCCTTATACCCATCCTATTGTTAGATTTTTTTCATTAATGGGTTATAATTTAAATTCAAAATTTTCTTATATATACATAGGCTATAGTCTAATTAAAAATACCAACCAATTTGATAAGGAAATTCTCAAATTAGAAATTACTATTTTATTTCAAGTTATCAAATTGCACTATAGATCAAAAGCATTGAAAAGGTCAAATATAATATTGAATCACTTGTACTAAGGGTTACTATGATAAATATCATATAGTTTCAATATTATAATGCCACACACATGCATAGGATGGAGAAATACATGCAAGTTTGAGGCACTATCAAGACTATTGGTTATGTAGGCAACACTCATCAAGAAGTAGGGTTGCTAGGGCTAGCTAAACTCATTTTATTAACCAATTTATACAAGGTCACAAAAGGTGTAATGAAAAATAATTAGGATTTTATATTATATATATCAATCACATAGGTAAACGTAATCAGAAGCATAGAATAGTCATATAGGGGATTGTGCAAGCCTGGTCCAAAGTGGGAGTCATTCCTATGCATATCTCTCATTGGATACCTATTCTGGAAGTGGATATAAGCATTGACATTACTATCCCATATCAACACAATTGTTTACAGGCCCAAAAAAATAGAACACATATCAAATAGGTCTAGAGCTTAGAGACAACATTGTGACAAATTCCTGATCACTGTCATAGTCCAAAATAGAATAAAAAACAATATACCCTCTCTTTATCCCTTATTTTATTCATAATTATTTTTATTTCACATAAATAAATTATATACATTATTAAAATACTATAATATATTGTTAAAAATATGAATATTACCTGATTATATTTAAATAGTTTTATTGCTTGTATGATTCTCTTATGAATCGAAAAGTATTACAAAATTTAGTGAACCCATCCTTTGTTTATTTTACCAAAACCCTAGTTTTCATATTAGGGATTTTACCTTCTTGGAAAATTCAATTCAGATTTATATATTTTAATATGTATCTGATTTCTACCTCACTTATGGGGCATAGTTTAAGAATGCTTAGTTATATTCTTGTTTTGGCCCTAGTGATTGTGTGATTCAAACTTATCTTCACCCTTATAGTATTTATGGATTTATTATCAAAATATCATATATGTAGAATCAAAATTATGATAGTTTTTTTAATCCACTTGGTGATTAATGTATTGTATATAAAGACCTATAAGAACACCAAAAATAGGATAAAACTATTTTTACTTAAAATTATGACAATGAAAAAACCAATGATGAAAATGCAAATATAAATGACCAACATAGTGATAATGACATTTCTACTTATGAATTTGAATATAAAAGTATCCCTCTTGACTATGACATCTATACTATTCCTATTATTTCCAATGATGAAGTGCTTCAAAAGCCAACAAACATGCAAAATGGTATTATTCCTAAAGTTAAAGATCCAATTTTTTCACCTCAACCTTCTTTAGTTATATCAAGAAGTGAATGTGAGTTTCCCCTTTCTAATGTTAAAAATTTCAAAGAAGTTGAATGTTCATCTACTATCTCTCATAATGAAAATATTGATGAAATCAAGTGTGTCTATCCTTCCCCAAGTAATACTAGTGTTGAAAACTATATGTCTTATTTGCATGATTCAAGTGAAAATAATCCAAAGTGTTCTTCAACTCTAGTATTTGATGAAAAAAATACACATCATGTGTCTCCCATTGTTATCATTGAATAACATAATTGGAGTTTCAACAAACATCCTAAGGAAACACTCACAAAACTTGCATTATTTGGGGACACATAAAAAGTCCCAAATCATTTGGATTTATATTTTACAAAGTATAAAACACATAAATTCAAGTAACAAAAAAATAGGTTTTTTAATGGTTTACTAATAAGATATTTTCTTAAGACAAATGACAAGGAGGCAAAAGATAGTTCTATCAATATTCCTTTCTTACATACCAATGAAAAACCTAAAGTATAAAATTACATTGAATTACTTACTCCTCTTTCTATAGGACCTGACATTATCACTCCAAATGAGAGTGACATAATTACATCTCTTTATTTGGTCAAGGACATAGAAAAGGTTTATTTTCTTTCCTCATTTACATTTTATTCTCCAAAGGAGATTGTAGTTGAAAAAAATTATTTATCCCATTGCTATGGTATGTCACAAAATTTCAAACAATGTAACACCTTAGAATTATATTAACCCTTGCAAAATTCAAAAAGATATAGCTACATCTTTAGACATGGGTGTTCTTTTACCAAATATTGACACATCATGTGATGAGCCTATTTCCAAGAATGATGAAGAGTCCATCATCCCTATGTTATATATGAATGGTAGTTTTAAACCACTATAAAAATCCTCAACATCTTCCTATGAAATTTTATTTATTATGATTTCCATCAAAGATTAACAACAATGGTTCGATACTCTTAAGTTGAAAGTTTCTTCTCACAAAGATATTCTTGAGGAGAACACATTATTAGAAAAACCTCTTGCTAGGGATGTGTTTGAGAATCCTTATCCCTCAAAATTTGTTTGCCTAAATTATCCTCCTTCGATGGTCAAGGAAATACTACTATTCATTTAAAATAATATACACATGAGGCCCAAAATGAAAAGTTGATCTTAAAGGCCTTTTATCACAACTTAACCAAAGGGGAACTTGTTTGGTTTTTTAATTTTCCAAATGGTTTATTATCATATTTTAAATAAATTTAATATGTATTTATATCACATTTTAATTTTTATACCATACCAAAATTACCATTACAACATTTAAAAATGCTGACACAAACACGAAATGAGCCTATAAAAGATTATATCAATCAATTTAAGGATGTTTTATATTCCTTACACTACACACCATTGGATTTAGTGATCCAATTTATGTTTATTAGAGGTCTTATTTCTCCACTAAGAGAATTAAAATTTCATAAGCCCTTTGTTTTATTCAAGATCTTATATTAAGATGTGCAAAATATGCATGCATGTTAAATAATACACAATTTAAGTTGCTTATTTATCCATGTAAGCCAAAACATGATGTAAATATTGTCCCTAAAGTACATAAAAAATTACAAAAAATTATAAACCACTTTAAAATCATTCTATATAATGAACCTCATCTATCATAAAATAAATAATAAAGGTATTGAATAAAGGAAAGGAACATGTTTTTAGAGTACCTCCCATAGTTAGACCAAAAACCACTACAAAACACCAACCTTTTTAGTTTGATTAGTACTTTGATAACCACATGACATATTACAAACTTTATTGGACAAAAACATGATCATACTCCCTCCTAATTCATATTACCAACCTCATATATTTTAGAAGACAAAATGACAACACTTTTACACTTATCATGGTATTAATGGCCATCAAGATAATGAGTGTTTTGATCTAAAGCAAAAGCATACACAGTTAGCTAATTATGGAATCATTACATATTAAAAATTCATATTTAGACATGTTTCACATACTTATCTTAGAATCTCACCTAGGGATGATGAGATATCCCATGTTGAGCCCTACAGGGAACACATGGTCCATTAGCCTTCATAAAGGATTACTTATAGTAGTTCTTCTCCCATTGTACTCTCTCTTAGGACTATTCTCTCCCATATTGATCCTACTAAGGAACCATTGGTCAATCATGTCCTTAATATAGAGGTATAGGGAAGGGGTGTATATAAGGTAAAATGAAAGTGATCTACAAATCAATCCTATCTCAAAGAAGATAAATCACACTTACCCTTCTGCTTGTTGGTACATTTAGACAATTGGGGTCATGACCAAGATAGATCCAATAAACCTAATCAAGGGATACCTTACCACAATAATATCACTAGAGAGGGTTCTAAAACCTCTAGTCATGCAACACCATGTAATAACCCTAGCTAGATCCTATGTTTTATTATTCACAAAGTAAATAATAAGTAAAGTAAAATCTAACCTAGTGCTCACCAAATCTTGTGTCACAAAATGGGGGTAATAAGCATAAAATTAAACATGCATATAATATCTCTAATTAAAACAATGTAGAGGAAATACTTATGCATGGAGAGAGAAGCATATAAGATAACAAATGCAAATCTATCTACTTTAACAAGGAGGAGAAAGAGTTAGGAATGCTTACCTTTGAATACAAACCTATTTAACCTTAATCTCTCCCCTAGAAAAGGTGTTTTTTAAGAGGTTATTTTAGTATGTAAGGATAACAAGGATAAATCAACTTTAAGCTACACAACTTCTCTATGCATTTAAAAAATTTCTCCATAAGACAATATTCATATCTCTAAGTGTAGCATTAAAATATTAAGTAATGCTCCTCAAGTAGAATGGTGGATAAGAAGATGTGCAATATATGATTTTATTTTTCTTATCTCTCTATAAAAGGTAGAAAAAATGTGTATATATAGCTAAATATAGCCTTAAACTCTTTTTAAAGTTTTGCTAATAGTGTTATCCCAATAGACCCTATATCATTAATTTATAAAAATAAATTAAGTCTAAGACTAGGTTAGATGAGGATAATAGAGTCCTGTAACATGATAATGTATTTTAGGTATAGGATTGGCTCAGGTTGACATTGTTTGGTAAATGTCAACAAGCATTTTTGGCCTAGATAGGGGCTATTTAAGACAGTGAATTTTATCGAAGAATGTGTAAGGGAGGTGTTCAATCTTAGGGAAGTGTATAGGATAGGCTAGTATTGATTGAAATTGGTACTATAGGGGACAATAATATTGTGAAGCATCAATGGTCTTCCCACCCCTTTGTCAGTGTACCCTTTAAGACATGCACTCAGAGAGATTGAGACTCGATGGGTTATTGCAAGAGAGAAAGTATCAATAATTGATAAAATTTGAAAATATTATGTGCATACATATTCCAAAATCCAATCTCATCATATGTTAGATAGTTCAAACATGGGATGATGCTTCATTAAAATAACATAGCAACACACAATATTAAAGATAATTAAATTATAGTAATAAGTGAATAAGATAAATGAATAGATAAAATTGACAAATGCATACCTTTACTTACCTTAGTGCTATAGAAGAGGAAGGAAGTGAAACAAATGTGAGGTTGTCCAATGTAGGTAACATTAGGTGAACCAATAAAAATTAGTGAAAAATCATTTTTTTGAAAATTATACATATAATATTGAAAAGATTATCTACAATGTCAGGATTCCAAAACATCTTGTAGTTTAGAAAAAGAGCTAGTAGAAACAAATTTATGGTAAAAAAATTGGAATTTGATTATAAATAATTGACAGGTAAATAATTTTGAATTATAAATATAAATAGGATGAAAATAAATTCTTTTTTTATTTTACTATTTTGATAAAATATTGCTCTAAGAGACCCAGTTCGAGCCTAAAGAATGACCATGGTGAGGAGATGACAACTACGATGTGGAGGATGCCTAGTGGCCATGGTAGGTTTAGTATATGTAAAGGAAGAATTAATTTCAAAACTTTGATAAATTTTAATTTAAATTAAACTAAATATAGACATTTATATATTAGGTAAATTATAGACACTGAAACTGACCATACGAAAATTTTAGGTAGGCTAGTGGTAGAATGGGGTACTAGGTAGGAAATGATCGAACTAATAAATTCATAAGGCATGTATGGGAAATGGAAAAAATATTACTAGAGACTAAGAATATAATATGTTTGGCCTTATTAACTCAATTTGCAATGTGAGAAAAATCTAGAGGGCCAATTGTGTAGCAGTGGCCCAATGTAGTATTGTTGGAGATGGTTGACTACATAGTAGTGGGATGATCTAGTTGGAAAGAGGAAAATGGTTGAAATATTACATTTTGGTTGATTTAGTTCATATTATATGGCTGATATAGTTTTTTTTTTAAGATGCTGATTGTGTATCAAAAGGTTGATATAGTATGATAGAATTAAGAAAATGTTGATTTAGTATCAAATAGGTTGACAACATCTAAAAGAATGGGCCGACTATGTGTATAATGCCTATGTAGTATGGAAATATTGTGATAGGGTTGATTTAGTATTAAATAGTTTGATTGTGTAGTAAAATAGGGAAAATAAATAAATAAATCAAACAAGCTGATGAAGTAGTCAATTTGTATTTTTTTGAGAAAATTTAAGAATGTATTTGATTATTATGACATCAATATCTAATAAAATATTTATTATTTGATATTTTAAAGAGATGACAAATATTTTTGTGCCTATTGGATGCATCATAGCTACCATATTTGTTGGAGTGTTTTTCAGATGTGGATGGAGCTCGACTAGTTGTTTTAGGTTTTGGAGGCATCATGGAGATGAGATGGATCCTTATGAGTGTTGATCCCATTTTCATGTTCCTAAGAGCATGGGAATGACTGACCAAAACTTTTTAATTAGAGGTAGAGAGGGATAATATAGAGGTGTCAATCACATTATAATATGTTCATGCCCTTTTTAGATTTCCTATTGATGGGATGTCAGTGATCTATGATAAAATAGAGTCAAAAGATGAGAGATGAACCTTAGTCCAGTGGGCAACATGTTTAGATAAGATATATCTTGGGTTGTGTGTCATATTATTCAATGTTTATCTCATGGCCATTATAGATATATAGAAGGCCATGATAGGTCTTGTAACATCATAAGTGTTATGTCATAATCTAGATGGAAAGTTACAACTATATTGAATAGCTTTATCTTAGTCTATTATGAATTAGGGTGACTTATATGATCTTGGTTCTATCATTTAGTTTTAGATCATGCATAATATGTATGGGATGATGAACTAGGGGTAGAATATAATGGGCCCTATCATTATTTTAAAATTCATGGATCTATGAGATATTTCTTATGTTTTGGCTAGCTAGGTTGCCTTTGTGGTCAATGATAGGTTACCTTAGGTTGTTAGGTGGAGGAAGGACCATTTAGCTCATATCATGGATCATGTTATAGATATGAATAATATCACATGAGGGTAGATAGTGTGGTAGTCTTACACTCACATTATTTTCATATAGCCAAGTCAAGCCACTATTGCTACTAGTTTACAATGTGTGTAGATCACAAGCCACTATAGTTCATGAGTGGAACCTCATCAAATGGTTAGTGTACCCAAATAGTTGGGGATAAAACATTAATGACCCCTATAGTAGTGCTTACTTATTAGGCTAAACATGCTATAGATTTGAGAGGGATAGGAGGTATAGGGGTACCCATCAATAAACTTGTGATTAGGCCTTAGTGAACAAGACTATGGGCTAGTTAGGCATAGTAGTAGGAACCATCAAACCTTGGAAGAGATGATACCATAGATGTGTATGTAGGAGATGTAGAAGCATAGTATACAAAAAAATGGTCATCATGATCTCATTAGAGAATGAGACACTATAAATGAGAGGATACACAAGTATTGGTTATCACACAGGGGGATCCTATAGTAGTTTAAGGACACAACTAGTCTATAAAGAGACCACTGAGGATGGGGCCATGATGGGCTTATGTGGTGACTACCAATTTTGTATTGGTGTGGAGGTAATTGATAGAGGAGGTGCTCACTAGGTGAGTAGAGGGGGAGACTATGGTCAATAATACCAACACTGGTGAGAAATGTTTTGATTTAGTTTAAGTTTTTGATATAGAATACTAGTTACATCAGTGTTTATGTTATATAGATGATTTGAGATATATATACATACATAAATATATATATATATACATATATATATATATACATACATATATATATACATACATATATATATGTATATATATATGTATATGTATATATATATATACATATATATATATATATGTATGTATGTATATATATCTCAAATCATCTATATAACATAAACACTGATGTAACTAGTATTCTATATCAAAAACTTAAACTAAATCAAAACATTTCTCACCAGTGTTGGTATTATTGACCATAGTCTCCCCCTCTACTCACTAGGTGAGTAGAGGGGGAGACTATGGTCAATAATACCAACACTGGTGAGAAATGTTTTGATTTAGTTTAAGTTTTTGATATAGAATACTAGTTACATCAGTGTTTATGTTATATAGATGATTTGAGATATATATACATACATACATATATATATATACATATATATATATATATATACATACATATATATATATATACATATATGTATATATATATATATATATATGTATATATATATATACATACATATATATATATATATATACATATATATATATATACATATACATATATATATACATATATACATATATATATATATATATATATATGTATATATATATATATATGAGATATGACGTATATTTACTTTCTAGTTTTGTAGATACTACTACTATAGAGGAGATCAGATGAGGAGCCTTGATTGTGGAAACACACCATGATATTTTAGATGGGTGTGTGTGTGTGTGTGTGTGTGTGTATATGAGATATGATGTATATTTACTTTCCAATTTTGTAGATACTACTACTATAGAGGAGATCAGATGAGGAGCCTTGACTGTGGAAACACACCATGATATTTTGGATGGGGTGCTATCACATTATGAACCTATCAATTTTTTTGATGTTATGTTACCATCTTCCCTAGCTCATGCTAGATAGTTTAAACTGGCGGGAAAGGTGACAAGATAGCTGCATGCATGAGGCGATGGTTTATAACCACCTAAAGGGGTAGGAGATAGAAAGGCTTAGGCCTGATAGGATTTAACACATGAGCAAGTCACATACATTAAGACCACTATATAAATAGGATAGATATAGGCATAGGTGTTCACCTTATAGATTCAAGTTGCTAACTTGAGATCTCAGACTGCCTCTTTATAGTTCACCATTTAGAGGGGTCAATCATAGGCATCAATGGGTAGCATGACTAGACCAAAAGATAAGCATGATGGATTACAACCTTAAAGTTATAGATATTTTATTTTTTACTTATATTGTACAAACTCATAATATATATATATATATATATATATATATATATATATATATATATATATATATATATATATATATATATATATATATATATATATATATATATATATATATATAGAGAGAGAGAGAGAGAGAGAGAGAGATTTCATTGATCTATGACTTGAACATAGATTTGTATATGGATGTGGATACATTTCCTTTCTATCACATGTATTTTGATTTTGTTGTATATGCTATGGTAAATATGTGATGTATATTTTATTTTCTATCATTATGTGATACACATGCATGGTTAAAAAGAAAAGGAAAAAATGATTTATAAAAGTATAATTAATAAAAATCAATGTAGTACACACTATATCATGATGGGAAATGTGTAAAAATAAAATATGAATAAATATAATAAACCATAATAGTAAAAATGGTAAAAAATGATTTCAAACCATGTAAAAAAAATATTTACACCAAGTTAAAATATAATAATAGCCATACGATATTGCATTGGGAAGTATGAAAATTTGTAATAAAAATGAAACACATGAAAACAAATGGTGTAAGAACAAACAAATAATAAAGTCAATCAATCATACCAAATTAAGTTGGGAAGTATGAAAAGAGAAACAAAATGTAAGTGTAAATCAAATTAATCATACTAAATCAAGCTAGCAAGTATGAAAAATTTAATGAAATAAGCAGAGAACATACTAAATCAAGATGGCAAGTATGTCACTAACATGTAAATCATAATATAACATAAATCTTCTCAAATTTTAAGCATGTAATTTTATTGTGACTTGGTTATAGT
This sequence comes from Torreya grandis, assembly GCA_037957365.1. Classification (NCBI taxonomy): domain Eukaryota; kingdom Viridiplantae; phylum Streptophyta; class Pinopsida; order Cupressales; family Taxaceae; genus Torreya; species Torreya grandis. Next base: position 1,870,878 of record JARHVA010002649.1, read on the forward strand.
ATGAACTAGGTATTGGAATATTTTTTGAGGAGGGCCTAGTACTATCCATGGTCTTACATTACAACTCATAAAGGGAACACCAATGAGGTTGAAATAATTATGTAAATAATTTAAAGATGTTTTAATGTGGTAATTTATGAAGAGGGCCTAGTCATATCCATGGTCTTACACTAAAACTAATAAGAATAACACCAATGATGTGAATAGTAATAAAGGTCAAAAATAAGAAAATGTTTTATTATGGTAATTTGTGAGGAGAGCCTAGTCATATCCATGGTCTTACACTGCAACTCACAAAGGGAAACCCTAAAGGGAATAATTAATTAAAAAAAAAAAATTCTCATAGGTAAATATTTAGATTATTATAATGAAATATGGAATATAAAAATCATGACATAGCATCTATGAGAAAACTCTAGTAAACATGAGGCATACTAGGTACAAAGGAGAGACATTAAGATTCTAGTGACCATTGATATACAAAGGATACCTACTCACAATAAGCAAAAAATATATATAGGCAAATAGGTAAGATACTAATATCAACTCATTAATGTTTTATCAACAAGAAACGTAAAATGTATCTACATTCTCACAACATCTTCCCCATTCCAGTTAGGATATGTGTTATGAATCATGTCTTTTAGTGTGATCAGGCTTTTGAATTTATATGTTACCTTTTTGAATCATTGCCTTTTGTATAAATTATTTGGATTTTAACTTTTAATGGATTTTATGATTCCTCCTCCATACAGATTTGAAATAACCAACATGGGTGATAAAAGCGATACACACAAATGAGATTTAGACTTTGGTTTAGAGGAATCTAAGTAACCAGAGATATTACAAACCAAACACATAGGGTTACCTATGAAATAGTATGTAATCTCAAGTTTAAACTGTATGCATGTTTAGTATATGAAAAAAATGAAGGAATAAAGGATATCTAAAGATAGATTGATATATGGTAGTAGTAAAATGAGAAGTATTGTCTGCTAACTGATCATATGCTAAAGCTAGAATACTAAGGGCATCAAGGTTGTATAACCAAATTAAAATAATAATTATCTAATTTTTGAGTGAGATAAGATAGGAAACAATAATTGTAAAAGAAAGAAAATCCATGAAATAAGTGAAATCATAATCACAAGGGTGCATTCATGAAAAGAATGATAAGAAGACAATAAAAATGAATTTAAATGAGACCATATAGAATACATCAAGAATAATATAATGATAAATGTAAAATAGATAAGTGAAACCAAATTTGACATATAGTTAAGTGTATAAGTGATATAAAAATGGATCACAAATCCAATCCAAATTATAACATATAACAATGTGAAAAAATACCATGTTGTGTTCAAAAATACTGATATATTTGACCATAAATATTATCCATAACATCCAAAATGTCTATATGAAGCTAAATTATGATTATAGATAGAGTCTCAATAATCTTCATGGAAAGATGCACAAATACTTCTGTATGTATCTCCTCAACTAAAAATGTAGGTGTAGTTAATGAAGAGTAATGCTCATGTGAGATTTCATGCATAGGATACTTAAGGTGAGGAATAGATGTCTCGATGGGAATAGTATCTATAGGGTGAGAAAGAAGTGAAAACTATAGAGAAGGATCCTTCTTGTATGTGTGACCTGTAGAAAGAGGAATGAATGGTGCAGGTGTCAATTGTAAGAAGTTATGAAGGTGTTATTGGATAAATTGATAGCAATTGGTATGATCTATACCACACTAGTATAAAAGATAGTATACTTCCCCATTTTTAAGGATATACTCTAGTAAAATCTTAGGAGGAGGTATGGTCTTATCTTTGGGCTAAGTAATGTCTAGGCATAATGTGTCAATATATTACCTAAGTTTCTGATAGTGAGTGGAAGAGTGGTTATATGTCCCATAAAGGTAATAAATACATATGTTAGTATACTTTGAAGGCCTACTAACTAAAGTGGTAGAAGGAGAATCCAAGTGAAACTAATATAACTATAAATCTTTGTTCAAATGATCAGAAATTTTATGTATATCACAATAAGGCTGATATACCCATTGGGTAAGCATGGGATCAAGTTATAGTAAAGGAAGAAGGCCATCATAAATTAAAGGTGGAGTTGGAGTAAAAACTTAACTAGGCTCATTTGAAGGTGAGGTAGGTGATGTTTTTTGTGTAATAGGTTTAAGTATGGTGGATAGCATCTCTAGAGGAAGCAAACTATAAGGGTCATGGTATGAAGTAAAGTGATAAGGGCCTATCATGGCATGATCTATGAGAAAACTCTTGAGGGGATGTGTTATGATTGGAGGTGTACCATTTCATTGGTCCATCTATACCCTATGATAGAAAGTATAAATACTAGTATTAGGTACTATAAAGGGAGGAAAAATATGAAAAGATTGAAATAAAGAAGAGAGAATCAAGGAACTTTGGCATTTATATCTTAGAAAAATATGGATAAAAATAGGTCATCTAAATCATATCCATCATCATAGTTGGATGTATGCAATTTGATGTTACATGTAGGAATGATTTTATCATCAAAGGATGTCTGATGGATAGAGTGTCTAGATTTAGCTAAGATAGTGTGTGTGTGTGTGTGTGTGTGTGTGTGTGTGTGTGTGTGTGTGTGTGTGTGTGTGTGTGTGTGTGTGTGTGTGTGTGTGTGTGTGTGTGTGTGTGTGTGTGTGTGTGTGTGTGTGATCGGAAGGTGGTTGATGAGATCAGGTTGAAAAGAAGGAGGAAGTTAATGATGATGAGATGGATGAGATAAGCCTTAAAATAAAAAAACTCTAATTTTTCCGCTCACATCATCACCCAACTTCCTCCTTCTTTTCAACCTGATCTCATCAACCACCTTCCGATGACATATATCTCTCTCTCTGTGTGTGTGTGTGTGTGTGTGTGTGTGTGTGTGTGTGTGTGTGTGTGTGTGTGTGTGTGTGTGTCATTGGAAGGTGGTTGATGAGATTAGGTTGAAAAGGAGGAAGTTGGGTGATGATGTGAGGGGAACAATTAGAGTTTTTGATTTTAAGGCTTATCTCATCCATCTCTTCATCATTAAAATCTAAGAGATTAGGTGGAATGTTCCTAATTAATTTGGGGTGACCATTATAATCTTGAGTAGAATTAAATGGATAGTTGAATAGATGGTATTCTTGAAATGGGATACTAGGAAAAGGTTCAAGTGTAGGTATTTTAAAGATACCACATTCTTGAAATTGCTCAAAATTTTAAGGCTCTGTGTCTCTTTAAATCTTGTAAATATTTATTTTATGAGGGAAATTGCTGCATTAACATGCAGATGAGGTGACTGCTCTCATATGGTGAGTCCAAGGTTTACCTAGTAAGATGATGTAAGAAATTTAAAAGTTAAAGATCATAACTTTCAGATGGATGGTAATATGAGGAATGGTAATGGAAATCCAAACATAGCCTAGATTAGGCATTTGCTTCTATCATATCCTTAACATGTGATATATTTATATTTGAGATTTCATTCATAAATCCAAGTGTTTTAATTAAGTCAAGGGAGGAAACACAAGTACCTAAATATTTATCAATTAAGGCATGCTTAACTTGGATATCACCAATTTGGATGCTAATGAATATAGGAAGATCATTTGTAAAAACTAGTATATCATTGAGAATCATGGTAGCGATAGGTAACTTAAGTGAAATAGAAGTGTCTAATGTTTCATAAACATGGATGGACATGTCCTCACATTATTGAAGTATACTATCTTTAGATCTAGATAAAGTAGTTTCTTGTCCTACTAGAGAAGGATGAGGGATGTTCATTTCAAACAATAATTGCATTAGATAGTTTTGATTATAGGGATAAGTTATAAGAAATTTATTTGAGATGGGAGATGAGAAATTTCTACAATGGGATCCCATTCATCATAACTCATGGGATGATTGTTAGATATATGCATGTAGTGTTGCAACAGTCTTGGGAAGGAGGGTTGGAGGTAAAATTGAACTTGTATTGATAGGTTGTAGTTAGTTTATGTTGATTTTAAATGGGTTGAGTTAATTAAGGTGATGTGATGTCTAGTTGAAATATTTATTGTGGTTGGGTAGAATAAATACTATTGGAAGTTTGAGGTATGTTGTCTTGTTATGTAGATGTTGAGGGAAGAGTAAAGGGTATGAGAGTTATAATCAAGTTATGTTTTTGATATTGGTGCATTAATGGATTTAAGTTCCTCTTACCCCAATTCCATTAGATGGTATGGGGAAGAGTCTTGAATGATATAGAATGATTGATAGGTGTGATGTATAGGTGTTATATTTGAGTCAATAAAATCAACTACTCTTCTCATGTTAGTCATATTAACCATGTTTTTTTCATTTTTAGTGAGGTATAAAAGACTTTAAACATTATTTGTAGGAGTAGGATTTTCAATGTTATCTTGGTGGTTGGGAAGAGAATATTTGTAGATATCAAGATGAGCATTAACTTGGTTTAAAGCTTATTTTTTTATTTTACACTTCATGAGATATAAAAGCTATGTCATATTATTGTTGACACTTTTGAATAAGTGTTTCATCATCAAATTTTGTACCAAGAATAAAATCCATATAAATATTGCATAATTGTCTACAAGTCTCATGAGAGTGGCCATAGCTTGCATAAAACCAACAATTTTTTTTTGGATCATATGATGATTTAATAGGATGAGTGGGGTCAAGATCTCATGGTAGAGGTCTTAAAATAGGTTTTTGAAGTTATTAAAGGGATAATGGTTTGTGCACATTAGTGTGGTTAAGTTGAGAAAATGTGGGAGTAAGAGTGTTGTTTATAGGGGGAGAATGTTCCATAGCATTGTTTGGATCAATTGCTTGGATAGCATGAATAGTGTCATAGGTGTTGGTAATACCATCATTAGTTGTATGATGGTTTTTATTTTTAATGAGAATACGAGTTTCCATTGTAGGTTGAGATTTTTGAATTGATGCATGAGGAAGTCTTGTCATTTGTCCTAGTCAAGAGCTTCTTCTAGGGTTTTTTGAGAGAGATTCTTAACATTTTATTGTAATTAGGGGTAGAGAACATTAGTGAATATGTGGAAGAGGCTTTCATCCACCACATTATACTCACATTTTTTAGATAATTTTTTCCATCATTTGATGAAGGCTTGTGTCATTTTAGTTTCAAGTTGTTAATAATTTATAAATTGGGCTATGTTATTCTTGGGGAGATCAATAGTTTGGAATTATTGAACTAGTGAGTTGATCAAGTCTTTAAGGCTAGTGATAAAATGGGTTTTTAATTGATTTTACCAATCTAAAGCATCTCTTGAGAGTGTTCTATCTAATATTTTGGTAGTGGCAAAGGTGTTAAGCTTAACCCAATCCTTATAAAGGTTAACAAATATTTTTAAATATAAATTGGGATCAACGGATCCATTATAGGTGATGGTGGGTGTGATACCTCATATGTCAATGCTATAAATTTGAGGTACACGAGGTTCATTTTTTATATGTTTGATGGTTTTATTCATGAGTGGTGGCAATGGGATAAGGTTTCTTGGGAACCCCTAAGGGGGGTGGGTAGGGGTATTTAGATTTTGTGCTCCACATAAAACCTATTAAGGTTGGCTTTAAAGATGAATGGTATGATTTTTTATTTGCATCATCTAATTAGCATTATTGGTTTTCCAGGTATGTATTTGATTAAGTGTTTGTAAAAAGATTTGGTTAGTTTGAATAGCATTTTGACAAGTGGATGCAGCATGCAATGAATTAGTGCATGTATTAATAGCTTGAAGTGTACTATGAGTGTGGGATGGAGTAGTATCATGCACCACACTAGTGACATGAGTAACATTGGTAGTAAAAGAATAAATAGTGGCATGAGAATCATTGGTAGTAAAATATTCACTAGTAGCATGGTTAAGGGGATGGGTCTTTTAAAGAGGCCCACTAGAAGTTAAACCTACCATGTTGGTAGAAATATTTGGTATGGAGGTTGAAGAATACATAGAAGATGATGGCATGGTGTGTGAAGGAGACATAATATAAGGAAAAGGTTGAGATGGAATGAAATTGGTTCCCCCAAATCTATTAGAAAATGTAGGTGAGGGTGAATAGGGTTCTTTTATATGAGGACCTATCATGAGATTATAGATGGCTGAAGGGTATTTTCCTCTGTGTTGAGGGAATTCATGTATGAAAGAGATAATTTAATTTGTGTAATATAAATCATGCTCATATTATAGTGAGAATAAAAGGTTGTGTACTGAGGAGGAATGGGGAAGAGTCCCATAATTGGTAGTACAATTAGAAACATGGACATAACTTTCATCCATTGTGGGTGTCACAAGCTGTGTCTTAGGGAACCTATTAGGGTTGGTAAAAATCATCATGTTTTTTTAATTTATTATATATTGTCATAAAATAGGAAATTCATGATGAAGTAAAGGTGATAAAAATTTAATGGAAAGAACCAACTGGTAAGATATAGAGTTAAACCAATCGATAGTTTTCTTTAAGAAAATAAACATAATAGGTTATAAAGGAAATAGTCTTATAGTTCAACTATGTATTTTAGATGGAGAAATTGAATAGGTTAAATAGATACATAGTTGGATGGATCAACTATGTATAAAGATAAGATAAAACTAATAGCCTATAAGAGACTGTGTCGATAGGGATGACTATGCTCTAAAAATAGCAATTTTTTAATACAATAACTAAGAAAATATAATTAAACCAAAATTAATTAGATTTATGTGTTTGATCTAATTATAGAACATAACACAAACCTTATACTAATGTTGGATAGTATAAGTCTTAAACTATAAAATATAATGATCAAAGAACAAGTAGCAAAAATTGAATGTAAAGGCTAAGCTAAGTGGTTGTTCCTGAATGTTGTTAAGTATTATTCAATTTTGAAATTATTGTGATATGGAGTTGGCTATAATAAGGAAATATAAAAGTAATTTATGGATAGTTTCAAGTTGTTTAGGCTGAAAGGGATCTATATTGGTGATGGTACTAGCTTAGTATTGGGGTCTACCCACTCACTTCATAATTCCATAACAATAAGGGCATCAGGTGGTTTAACAATATATACTATCAACCACATGTTTATAATTGGGAATAAAACCAATTTAGATTCCCCCTTGGTAATGAAATATAGGTAAGTAGACCTTATGAAGAAAATTTTTATTGTTTTTTAGTGTTATGTGATTGGAAATGTGTGCAAAAGATAAAAATAGTGTGACTAAATCGGTAAATTAAAAACCTCATATTTAGTCTATGTTTATTACTATAAGTAAGTAGGTAACATAAATAAAAAGTTATTTAATTACTAGTAAGATAGGTTAATTATTTTGTTTAATAAGACTATAGAGTTGGTTTAGGTGACACTATATGCAAACATTACATAATAGATTTGATAGGGTCACTACTATCTATGAAAGTAAGAGATAGATAACACACTTGAATAGGTTGACTGAGTCTTCTAGTGAGAAATTAGGCTATAGAACTATGTCAATCTAGTCAACCTAGTTTGCTTTGGGATTATAGTGTTATAGACTGTAAACTATGAAAAATAGGACTATAAATGAAAAATAGAAATGATAGATAAGGTAATAATTAACCTTGATAATATTTGAAGATGCTTAATTTGATCATTTTATGTTTTGTTTCTCAAATGCTAATTTTTATATTCTACTAACAAAGTTGACTAGGTCGATAAAGTTTTCAAATCCTATATGCTAAAAATAATATGTGAACATATTCAACTAGGTCGATGAAGTATACAAACTTGTGGTTGAAAAATAGAATTATGTTGAGTTGATTGATCTAGTTACTTATTGTTGAAGAATATTTACATAGAGAAAACAAAGTTATTTTAGATCGACTGTGTTAAACCTATGCACAGACTGTTAGACTATATTGATAAGTTTGATATAGTATTGTATAGATAAAAATATATAAGATGATAATAAATGAATGCATGAAATAAAACCTACAAGGGTTAGATTCACATTGAGTTCACTATAATGTATACAAGGTAAAGTAAATATGATTTACAAATAAATCATATCTTAGAGAAGATAAATCACACTTAGCCTTCCGCTTGTTGGTACATTTAGACAATCAAGGTTTTGACAAGGATGGATCTTCTAGAACTAACCAAGGGATCCCTTACCACAATAATATCATTATAGAGGGTTCCAAAACCTCTAGTCAAGTAACACCATGCAATAACCCTAGATAGGTCCTATATTTTCTTTTTCACAAAGTAAATATTAAATAAAATAAAATTCAACCTAGTGTTCACCAAATCTTGTGACAAAAAATGGGGGTAATAAACATAATATTAAACATGCATATAATATCTGTAATTAAGACAATATAAATGAAATCCTAATGTATGGATAGATAATCATATAAGCTAGATAATTCAAATCTATCTACTTTGACAATGAGAAGTAAGGGTTAGTAATACTTACCTTTGAAGATGACCCACCTAGTCTCAATCTCTCCCTTGGCCAAGGTACTTCACAATAGTTTGTTATGGTATGTAAGGATAAGAAGGATAAGTCTGATCTAGGCTACACAACTTTTGTATGCATCTAAAATACTTATCCACAATAAAATATCTATATCTCCAAGTGTGTATTGAAACCCTAAGTGATCCTCCTCAAGTATAATTGTGGATAAGTAGATGTGAAATATATGATGTTTTATTTCTTCTCTTTTGAGAAATGGCAAAAGGAATGTGTATATAGATAAATCTAACCCTAAAATCTTCTAAAATTTAAGCTGAAAGTGTTAGCCCAATCGAACCTATATCATTAATTTATAAAATAAGTTAAGTCTTAGACTAGGTTTTCTAAGGTCGACAGAGTCCCATAATGTGCTAATGTGTTTTAAGTACAGGGTTGACCCAGGCTGACATTATTTGGAAAATTTCAAAAAGAATTTTTAGCTTTGATAGGGGCTATTTAAGTTAGTGAATTATTTGAAGGAGTATGTAAGGGAGGTTTCAAATCTTATGGAAGTGTATGGGAGAGGTTTTTGTTGATTTCATGTGGTGGTATAGGGGACAACAATATTGTGAAGAACAAATGGCCTACCCACCCCTTTCTTAGTGCACCCTTTAACGTGTGCACTTAGAGAGATTGAGAGTTAATGGGTTCTTATAAGAGAGAAAGCATAATTAAGTGATAAAATTTGAAAATGTTATGTGTATATATGGGTAAACTTATAAAGCATATATGGGTATCTAAACATATACATACAAATTCAAAGGATATTTCTAAAGATACTTTAAAGATGATTATAGAAGCACATTATATAGTATCATTTACACATGATCATTATACTTAGGATTTTCTTATATCCATCCAAATTCCATTACATACATTAATTTATTTATTACTAAAAATAATACATGTGTAACATAAATGCACACACTTATAAAAATTTACATCCATAGCATACACCATGGAAATAAAATGCAATTAAATACAATATAATGACCAATAGAGAATAAAATAGTGAAAATATATTCGATACCAAATAAAACCCATGTGAGTAGTGTCATATATATAATATGATATAATATTTATACAAATAATCATATCAATAATATGTATGTGACATATCCCTCTGAGTATAACCCTCATCACTATCAACATCTAGAATCCAACACCTCTAGAGGTAGATGCTCCAAGATCAAACTATGGTCCCCATGCACATGATAATGCACATAATCTCTCCTAAAAATCACCTATCTATCATACTATCTCCTCATGCTCTCATATCAAAGTATCATAATGGTTAATTACAATCTATATAATCTTAGTAAATCTCATATGTGATATGTCATGTCTATCCAACTCTGTATGTAACTCCTCACACTCTCTGGCCATCATATGGTATGATTCCACTACTCTCACAATAATATAAAATAATGGTTCATGGGATCCAAAAATATTTACAACTCTATATATAAATATATCTCAAGATACATCCATAGGGACACTATGATTAGGGCATGCATTGCTTGATCATTCATGGTCACCCCCTCCTAGTTGTCTGCACACATTTGAGGTACCACACCAGTTGGTGACATATATAAAAATAAAATAATTCATTTACTATTTTAAATAAATAAAATGCACAAAACTTAAAATTATAATACTTACATATGGTCCTAATGGTTGCCTCATCTACCGATGTTGGTCCTATAGGAGCACCATCCCCTACCTCATCACTTATCACTCCTATTCCACCACCCTATGACACAAGAATGGAACCTAGGGTAGAAAATAAAATAGGAAATAATATAGGAAAATGATATCTAAAAAAAATAATAGATTCCCATCAATACACTCTGCATCATCACTCATAGCTAGGGGAACCATGGGATCTCGCTCATCACCTATGCATGGGGTCAGATCTATAGTAGTGGATATTGGCCTACCATGTATTATATGACTACTATATGTCATTTGATGCCATATGTATAGTGACAAAGGGACTCCATACTCAATGCCAAACTATCTTAAAACTCAATCATAATCAAATAACTCATAGACACCAAGAAACTAATCAACTAGACAGATACTAATATATACCCAATGTAACTCATGCCTATCCTTAGGCCACCCTATAAAAATATTTTAAGGACGCCATACCATATGATCTAAACTAAAATATCCAAAGTATTCCAGTACTCCATCATGCTATGAAGTATACCATGTGTTAATAACCACCACTAAGCAAAAACATATGGATGAGTCCATCTAGGAAGAGGACCACCAATTGTCTATACCATGGTGATATGATCATAAGCCCAAACATGTAATAGAGTCTCCATTCTAATACCCCCACCATGGATATCCAATGTGAATTTATAGATATCCCTATATAAATGGGATAGTATAGTGTGAGCCCATAAATATATGCTCTGATCTAACTCAATATGCCACATTATCTTATACATTTGATATGAAATATCAATGCTCCCACCCTCCATAATTATAAAAGATGATATTAAAATGTATATGAACTTACATAACCATGGAACATCACCACTAATAATGTTATCAAAACAAATCACACTACCTATATCATCACAAGAGCCCTCTAAATAGTGAAATATACATGATAATGTTTAATATAGACTTGAATACCATCTTTGATAATTAAATCTCTCTCTCCACTAATTAGTAACCAAAAAATTTGATATATGTACTCTAAGTTGATGGTCATATCACTAGTAGGAATTCAGAATGTACATGTATATAAACTACACCTCTCAACCAAGGTTGTGAGGAGGTAGATATCATATGGGATATATCCCAAATGGGCCACATGTCCCAATCCTACCAAATCAATAATAGCCCAGTTAGTTGTATCCAAGCCCAACTTTGATAGTGTCAAATAATGTCTCCCATGCCAAAACTCTCAAATATTGGCATCCTTTCATAATAAATAAAAATAAAAATAATATAAATAGTAACAACATTTGATGTAAAAAATACAAAAATATCAATTAATGAAACATGAAGTGCAAAGACATTAGTGTCATATGGTAGCATCCATGTAAGATAGAAGTGTTAGATGCTAACATCTACACTGGATATAAATATCAGATAATATGAACTAAATGTTGATAGGTCCATCACTATCCTGATGCAATAATATAAGATGTTGATGCAAGCATCTAACTTCATAAAAAAACCTTAAAAATAGACTCAAAATGTAAAATTTTCTAAAAAAAATTACCAATACATTGCAAAAAAGGCTACTTACTAGCTCAAAAAAATCTTGGCTAGCTAAGGCACTCAATAACATGTCAAATTAGAATGAGTGATGGGATATTTTTAATGACATGGTTTATTCTCAAAACTTAGAGCTAAAAATTTACAAAAATTCAAAATGCAAAGGTATTCAAAATTCTATTCAAACTCTTAATATATAGTTTTTGCACAAACTTCAAATGATGATATCTTGAGTCCTAATTATCCAAATTTGAACCTACATGTTATGTCAGCATCTAGATAATGAACCCTTCCATATTATACCAAAATTTTAAAAAATTAAGCACTATTAGAAATTACAAAAAAAATTTCTACACACAATTATTCTGCCAAAATCTAGATACTACCAATAACAATGTTATAAATTCTTGGCAACATCACTATCAAAACATTACCAAGTAAAATCTTATCAAAAAAATTCTCCATTATTCTTTTTGTGATGTGACTACTAGCGGGACTATATTCTCTCATCCAAAAAGGGGGGCATCTTAGTAGGGGTATGTTTATAAACATGATATACACAATTAAAATATAATTTGCATACTCTATGGATTCAGTGGGGGCTTGTTTTGGAAGCATGATCTCCACACTTATTTAGTATTCATCATTTCTAGATTACATTGGGCTCATGTTTGAAAACATGTTCTCCATAGGGTTACTTATTTTAGTTTTATATTCCTCCATACATAGTGGGGGCATGCTTTGAAATCATGTTCTCCACACTTATACAATTTTCAAATTGTCAAAAAAAGTATATGATTCAAATTCACACTGTGGTAAAAATCCTATAAATTGCTACCATTTTTTGTACATAGTTTTAATATGAGTTATATTTGAATTGCATATGCTATAAAACATGTGCCAAATATCACAAAATTAAAATAAATGTTAAAATTAAAAAATCCTTTTATGAATTTTTACCATAGCACAAAAAAATTCATGTATTGATACCCTAATGTACCGATACCCCAACTTAAAAATTTATAGACTGTATTAAGACTTACCCATGTACAGTAGTTATTTCTTCCTTTTGTTGTGATTAGAGGGATTAAATCATCTAGTATCCTTGAAATTTTTTGGGTGAACTTCATTACATCACTCACCCCATACCAAATTATTCACACACACACACACACACACACACACACACACACACACACACACACACACACACACACACACACACATATTTTATACTCAAGTTGTGCTCATCAAAAAATGATACTCTTGATCACTAAAGCACCACTCTTCCTATTCTAAGTTAGGGGCATGATCACCTCCAAACTCTCCCTACTCCAACTACAACACTACCATGGTGTAACACACTTTACCACTTGTATACAATCTCATCTTCCTAGCCAAAAGACAAGGGAGGTTTCAAGTCCCATGTCTACTTCTCTAGTTTCCAACATTCCAAACCCATTTGATATGTGACATATTCACAATTTTACTCTATCAATACTCTTTCTTTATGCTAATTTTTATTATTTCTTACATACAAATTATATACATTGATTTAATTTTATTTGGTATATCCTTGGTTGTAGGTAATGTTCAAAGGATGAAATATTTAAGGAATAACTCAAGCAAAGACAAGGTGTGTTGTCCACACCATAGTATGCATTTTATTTTCCTTTAAACTAGTAATTTTAGTTTTTCTACATTACTAAATTAAAGGGTGGGGGGGGGAATGTAGACACCCATTTTGGTACAAGTGCACCTATTAACAACTTAATCAAAGATAATGTGTGTTTTATAGACCATGATATGCATTTTCTTTTCCTTTAAAGTAGTAATTTTAGTTTTTTTGCATTATTAAGTTAAAGGGGGGAAATGTAGACCCCCATTTTGGTACAAGTACACATATTTCTAGTCTTATTATATGTATATACCATTTTACTAATAGTTATACATCTAGTGACATTGTCTCTTGTGGACCTCTTCCATTCCACCTTGTTTCACTTGTTTTACCTTCCCCTTGGGCCTATGTGCTATGTCTGTTTGTCTTTACTTAATGTATGCCAAGGATCCTCAATTATTTTACTTGTTTTATACATGTTTTATCCCATAAACACTTTCATTCATCCTAGATACTAGCATCAATGTTAGTGTCTATATTTGACATAACTTTCTAGGCTTATCTTTTAAATCATTTTCAGTATCATTCCTTGTGTAACCATTTGATTAGCCCCCTTATATGCATCCCATGGTTGAATTTTCATGCATCACTAGTTTCTATTGATGTGGGTTTAATGCACACCTCAAAATTTATAACAAGGTTGCCTCTAACATTTTAGGATCAGTGAACATGATCACTCTAAGGCATGAGTTCTAGGGTATTCAATTTTATAACAACTTATTGGAGGAATAGTTGTGAACAACACATATTATTTACAATGGGTAAACTAGTTATGGGTGATCCTAGATCTACTTGGATTGCATGTAAGGATGATTATTCTAGCTAAGGTGGACATGATGTTAAAAGAAACTTCAAAAAAGAGGGAAAAATAAGGTAGAAAAGAAAGCCTATGGAAAATCTAGGGTTGAAAACTTTCAAGACTAGTATTTGAACTGAAATAGGATAAGGAATCTAGACCAATACTTATTGATAGCTACCGTATCAATAAATAATAAAATATAGTGAAGAGTCAAAGGAAATTAGAAAATAGTATACTTAAACATGTAACAATCAAAGGTTGCCTAAATACCAAATTGTTGTTACACATCAACAAGAGGATTATGATAAGCATGCAAAAGATATTCAAATCAGCTATAGCTAAAAGTGAAAGACTGTATTTAAAATAGATATATCATACATAGTTAAAACTCTAATATACCAGAATGATGGAATGTCTCAAGAAATCCACATAAATGGAGAAAAATGATAATTTACACATAAAGATCAAGCAAGCATAACTTCATTGAATTTAATATTAATCTCAATATCCAAAATTCTCCTCCCTTTATGATCAGGACGTTACATGTATTTATAGTCTTTGGATGGGGAAGGCCTCATATCTTTAATATTCACCTAAAGTTACAAGTCTAAAAATAGAACCTCTAATTCAAAATCATGAAAAGATGCATTTTACAATGATAATACTTAAAATAGATTTACCAACTAAAAATAAATTATGCATGTGTAATAATAGATTGGGAAATAAGGTCCCCCTTCAGTGACAACCATGAAAATACTTAATCATTATAAAATTAGAGTATTGATGTAATGCCATTACCTAGATTATTCGATGAGTATACTATAGTTATAAATATGGCATAAACTAAGAGATTTGTGAAGTTGGAGGGGTACTAACTACCAATTTTGTGCGTGTTGTAAACCCAAAAGTTTTTTATTTATATTTAATCACCTCACCCAATGCGTAAGATGCATCAAATTATTTATCTATGACTTTGAAATTTAATAATGAAGGCTTCATAATTTTGACTACCTCAATTATTAATATTTATTACTCTACCTCTGAGCTCTTGATCTCAGCTACTAAAGCCTTGGACCCTGTTACTCTAGCTTTGGAAAAACTAACCAACTTTAGTACCTCTTCATTAATTTTATAAACAGTACCTTACACTTCTTATTTAAAATATTCAATAGTGGAGTGGGGATGTTTTCAAAATTAGGTTCATTAAGCAACTCCCCTACTTGGGTGATCACCCTAGTTATTCATATCTCTCCCAAAATTTATAGTGCTTCACTTTCATGATTAAAAAAAAGACTCAACAAATTTTTCATTTGTCTATGCCAATTTAGGGAGGCATTCCTTTTGGCAATTAAATATTTTAAACACCAAAAATAATCCATGTTGGTCATCAAATTGAGTTAATAAAAATCACTAATCTTGGAAAACTAGACCAATAAATTCAATCTAATTTATTTATCCTTCATTCTATTCCATAATGTGACAATATTTGTTTTATGGGCCTGATTGATTACCCTACACACTAATATTGAAAAAATATTGTTTAGCTTTGTATTTACACTCTATACATTAGTGATCACCTCCTAAGGAGATTATATAATATGCTTTTATTTCCATCGTTTCAAGTATTCCTTAGTACTCTGGTGCATCTCCATAAATGTCAACCCAATGTAATCCACAAAAGTACTAAAATCATTAATGTATTTAGTAGGATCATTTGGGTTTATTTTGGATAATGAGAACAAGTTTTATCTTTGTTTAAATTCTATCTCTCCTTTTGTTCTTGTATTTACCATCTGCCTCTTCCTCACTCTCGGTATATTCCTATTTTTATATCAAACTATGTGGAGACTATGGGTAGTTATGTCCAAACCATATTTTATTTTTCATATCTAGAATTCTTCATCTCTATTATGCATTGAGGAACTACAAGTTCTCCTATTTATTCTCCTAGATCAAGTTATGAATATGTAGAAGGTTGAAAGGTCATTAGAAGGGATGTGATCATAGTGATTGGTAGCGAGTCACTTATTTGAATGGGGATTTGGGGTCTTTTTTGGTCAACCATTTACCATGGAGAGGTTTCTTTCCTAGGTGTCACCTTAGCCAAGAAAGAGTCAAACCCAAGGTTATCTCCATAGTCATGGTTACTTTTGGCAGGGCCAATGGTTTGGGCATAGGAATATTTAGTTGGGCTAACTTCTTCTTCGGGGATGGTGGCTTATTAAAAATGGAAATTGTAATCAAATTCTAAAAATAGACTATACTAGGAGTCCTTATTAGTTTTGGTGAGGAAATAATATTTAAATCTATAATAGTGACAATAGATCTAGATGACATAATATTAGGCTTTACTATAGGCAAACTTACAACTAAAAATTCTACACTAAGCATTGAATAAATGATAGAAGAGACTACCTCATTAATTTTCTAACATTATTCTGGTGTGAGTCTGAATAAGGTGTCTACTCTTTCTTGTTCACCTAGAATCAAAGCTTTGGATTTCTCTAACTTAGCTTCATCACTATCTAGGTGTGTCATGCCTATCTCCTAGTCTTCTTGTTCTGAATAATAATCAACCAAAAATATTACTTGTTCTAGTTTTATTCTTATAGATCCATTATATCCTTTGTATCTTTCTCCTCCTCCTTAGTATCTTCTTCTATGATAAGGAGACCAAGTGATGGTATATCTTCTAGTTTTTTAATCCTAAGAAGGAGCATGGGAGTCCTTATACTTTCTTTGGTATGTGAATATAGGTGGAGTGGAGGGTGGATGAGATGGTAGAGGGTTATGAGAGTAATTGTGGTAAGAGGTGGAGTTGAAAGTGATGAAGTTGAAGGTGTGGAATGCATATGGATTTCATGAGGGGAATTAAGATATTTGGAAGAGTCTTGGTTGGATAATGTAAGAGGAGGAAAAGAAGTCATCATAAAACTACTCTTTCTTTGACCAACTAAAGAAATGGTTAGCCTCTCCCTTGTAGTTATTGTGACAAAGACTTATTCATATGATGTTTTTGAAGTTAAAGGTACTTATGGACCAAAAATTCCTCTCAAAATATCCTTATTGAGATGAGGATTTGACTCCCTTTTGCTTCCAAATTGATCTAGTTATTCTTCTTTGGCTTTTGTTGAAGGAGAAATGGGTTGATCCGGAGGCTGAGAGCCCTGTGGTGGAGATGTAGGTAATTTATAACTCTATGAATTATATGGCTCATCTTTTATTGCCTTTATATTATATTGAAGGCATGTGCAAGTATCATAGATATTTTCTTGTATTTCATATTTATTCAAACTTTAAAGTCATCTGACACATTTAATAAAATTTGATCATGATCATATGCCTAGTGACTATAAGAAACATGCACTTTCTTCTTTTATAACATGGTTTTGGGATACCCCCTTATTGTCTTCCTAGGGTCCCATTATCTAAATGGTGTAATCTATAATTTATATGATGTCCTAGATTTACTAACTAAAATTAAATGTGATCTAGTCAGATACTAGTGTTGGCCAATGCCAAAAAGACTTTTAAAGTAGTAGGCCAAGTGTCTCTAACCTAACTCTTCATCAATATTATTGAAAACTTGATAAGATATCTCATGTTTTTCAATATGATCTAGAGTATGATGAGGTAATATTAAAGGAATAGTCTTGGTACCCTCCACTCAAATTATGGTTTCATCCAAATACAACCAATAATCTCCCATTTTGTTGAGGGTTATTGTTATGTTTTCTGATAGTCTAGGCATTTGGGTGCCCTGAATTGCTTGGTATATATGAGGATATATGTCATTGCTTATTCCTTTAATATCATTCATGTAACTATGAATGAACATAAAGGATAATTTATCTCTAACACTATTTCTCAAATATTTAGTTGATGGTTGCCATTCCTAGCCATAAGGCTTGTACAAAATATCCATTATCACATTGAATAAGACATCATGTATAAATTTCAATCCTTAGGCCTCTAACTAGGGTAGAGTATATGTGAATTTAGCTATGCACTTATGATCTCTCCCAATTCCACCATTTTATTGGTTTTTTGCAATATGTCTAGTAGTAGAACCCATTCGACCTGAACATAGGCAATACTTGGGAAACCATATAACCTATTCAATAGTGTCATTGCTATGGAAAATCTAGGTTTGAATTTAATAATAAATTTTGTGGATATTTTCCCATTTTTATTTATCCTCTAGTCCTTTTCAAGCCATTGTTCTAACTTCCTATCCATAGTGTTGTACTCAAGCCATACATTGGCTGAGACTTGATTGTAGGCAGTGTCAGGGTAAGAAAGCCTAAGATACATTTCAAATGCCATTCTTGATATGTAATTAGAGGTGGTATAAACTTTATTTTCATGAATAATGTACCCAATATTGCTTATATTAATGAATAAAACCTTCAAGAGGTCATGTATGACATTACCTCAGGTTTGGCCTCAGCCTGGTGGAGACCTTGTTCCTTAATTGACAATAAATCATCTATATATTATTTGGCCTCTAATGAGATTTCATCCTTTATAGAATAGTACTAAATTGATTTGACCTCTTCCACAAGCATTGAGTAATGAATAAATTTAAATTTTATGGCACTCTTCTCAAATATTGTGTCTTTATATTCAATTAATCCTACAAATGAGTATGGGGAGGGGACTAAGGCATTACCCTACTTTGACTAATAGGCCATTATTATCCTTTAGTTTATACAAATCTTTTGAGGTCCTAGACTAGTTAATTCTACACTTAGTGGCTAAAGAAATTTTGGGCTCACTTGATGCTAGAAATATTAAGAACATGATCATTTAATCATAAGAGAAATAGCAAAGTGAATCCTAATTTTAGTAGATTTTTTATATATCAGTCACATGACTAAGTAATGAATGTATTCATGAACCTTCAATGTTGATAACTAACTTTCACTTTTAATGCACATTTCAATTTGAATGTGCCAATCAACCTTGATAAGTGTCCTTACTTTCCAGGTGGTGATCTTTTGTTAAATTTTTGTGTTCAATCATTACTTTTCATACAATTATCAGCCATTCATTAATTTTCTTCTTTGTCATGATATCATTCATTATTTTTAATTCTTTGGTCATATCATTCATTATTTTTATTTTTAATGAAGTTTTTGTGTCTTTTTTTGTGTGAATATGCCTTGTATCATGTTTGTAGAGCTTTGGAGGATATGGAGATTAGAATATTTATAATTTTTTTAATCATGAAAACCTCTTAATGATGTGAGAGTTATGTGTGTCACCACTATGTGAAATATTTAATTTGGGCCCAATTGGAGGAAACTAGTGGTCTTAAACTATTAATATTATGATTAAAATATATATTAGGACATATAAATCTTAGATCCATTAGTTCTTAAATCAAAACATCATATCAAAGTAAAATTGATGAAAATCTAAGGCTATAAATGACTTTAGATACTAGTTTAAGCTTGGAATTTTATGATTTAAATTTGTGCAATGCTGGACTTTTCAAAAATAGCCCTTATGACAAATGTGTGATACCCTAGTCATAGATTATTAGGCTCATAGCTCCCTAAGTAGATGTTTTTCAATAATGGGTCCCTATTTTTAAAATTTTGAAAATGGGGTGTGTATTAGGGAACAACAAATGGCAACTTATAGGATAAAATACTCCTAAGTATTTTAAGAACCCATAATTTTAGAAATATGTTATGATAGAAATTTAGTCTTAAAAAATAAATAATAAGGTAACCTAACTTCTAGAACAAAACTCTTTCTTCTTGATGCAACATACTAACCTTCCCATTATTTGGAATAGTGTGTGATCTAGTGAAATTTATTTCCCTTGGTCATGAATATTTTGAAAAAGACCCAAATAAACACTATATGTTTCATTTTGAATATTGACCTTGTAATCAATGAAAAAGTAAAGCACGGGCATTGTTTTGCTACTAGCTAGGTATCCATAGCTCTGATAGAGATACCTTTAGTTCCACTTGAAGCCTTGATCTAATACTAGTTAGACATCCATAGCCCCAATAGATTTTAATTGAATTTCTTATCCTCTATTAGTTTTATAAAAAAAATTAAATCATAAATAGGGGAAGGTTGGGAACCACCTTTGTTTACATGCATGAAATAAGAAAAATTATCGGTCAACATGTCCCTCTTAGTGTCTATCTAGTCCTATGTTTATCATCTCCTACCCAAGTTTTAACATATGATAGTGTAGTGAATCTTTGGAGATGGGAATATTTTCTAAAATTTACATGAGTATATCATAGAAAGTTCCAAAGGTTGAGTAAACTTATTCAATCTAAATAAAATAAATTTAGTCACAATACATACCTCAACTCTAGAAAGTTTAGTATTGTTAGAATAAATTTTCATGAGTACCAATTGCATTCCCTTTGGATTTAATCCCCTTTATTTTTGCATATCATTATAGATTTAGTTCAATAAATTATTCTTGGATAACTATGTAACTCAGGAAATTAAACTAGAAAACATGGAACTAAGATATTAAAAGTAACAAAACTACCTAAAGGAAAAGAAGTGCAAAAAAAAGGAAATTTAATGTAGAAAGAAAGAGATCTAATATAGAAAGCATGAAATATAATATACTTATACTATAAATATTTGTTTATAGTTTACTCTAATGCATTTTTATCTGGAGTAGCCATGAAGTAATACTTCAAAAACTATCCATTAATTAGAAAGGTGAGGTCCTTACCTTGGAGTTATTTTAATTGAAAGGCATTATTTCCCATGATTTAAGATACATGATATGGTCCAATCCATAATGGAGTAAGATTTTCATGCTTCCCTTTCTTATCATGTGCTTTATCCTAGAGGAGTACTAGGTTTGAAATCCTAAAATCCTTAATTTTGGATCTTTTATCTAACTAGCATTTGACAATATCTTGATGTTTGTTGAAGCTATGTAGTGCTTTAGTTCTTATATCATCTAATTAGACTATCTCAAGTAGTCTTTAATTTATTCCCTCATCTTCACCCATGTACTATTTCATTAATTTATAAGTTAGTTGTTTGAGAGTGATTGGGAATACTGGTCATTGTCTATATATTAACATAAAAGGCGAAGCCTTAACATCTTGATTGTGCCTAGTTTAGTTTGTCTATAATGCATATCTCAATAACAGATGTCATTCTCTTAGTTTATTATATACAAATTTATTTATGGCATCCATTAGGTTATTTTTGGCTTATCCATCCACTCTAGTTCCTTATGGGTAATAGTTTGAAGAGAACCTGAGGGTGATCTGATTGTGGTAGTCCCATTATATGAATTCAATAGATTGGAATTGTAGACCATTACCATAGACCAATGAAATGGGTGAGACAAATTAGGTGACTAAATTACCTCAAGGAAATTTATGAAATCTATTGCTCATGAATTCTTTGTAGCAATAGCCTTAGTCCTCCTAGTGTAATAATTAATGACCATGAGGACAAACCTATGTCCTACTAAATAATTTGGATTTATTACCCCAACAAATTCTAGGCCCCATTGGGCAAAAGGGTATCTTTCAATAATTAAATGTTAAGGCATAACATCATTCACCTCACTCTTCATAAACACCTAGCACTCATGGTAGATTCTGGCATGGTTATGGGCATCCATTAAAATTGTAGGAAAATATTAACCTATCCTTAGAATATTATGAGTTGTAGACTTTCTAGAGGTACACTCTCTACCAACCCTCTAATGTAGGCTATCTAGGATGTCCTTAGTTTCCTCTTTCAAAACACACCTTAGGTAGATACCTTCAGAGTTATTTTTATAAAGGACCCCTTTCTTGATCATGAAATGAGTTGATTTGAGCCTAAGGGATTGATTTTGCTCTCTATTCAAATCTAGAGGGCATGCCCTTATAAGTAGGTAATGGATGATATGTGAGTACCATTCCCATTTTGTTACTTGGACTTCATTGATTTGTTTGATATGGATGTATGGGTTAGTTTAAGTCATCAATTGGTTGAGGCCCTAACCTATTACCATTTTTGATTGTCTAATTTCAAATTCAAACTCCTAAATTTTGTCTAATCATTTCCCTCTCCTTTATCCTAGCTCATTATGGCTAAGCATGAGTTTAGCGGTTAGGTCAAGGAAATGGAATATGTATTTTATCACAAAATATAATGTCTAATATTTTTTATGGATTTGATCAATAAATATATCTACTTATCAATTATTTAATACTTTAGCTCTACAGATTTTAGGTTGGTACTCATCAAGGCAATGGGATGATCATTGTCTTCTACCTTTTACATCAACACTATAGTAATGGTATGTTCTAAAGCAAATGAATAAAGATATAAATATTTATTAAAATATGAGTTGATCAAGATTGGGGTTTAAAAAATTGTTGTTCTAATGTCTTGGAAAGAATTTTTGGCCTATATCATCCACTTAATCTTGGCATCCTGCTTTAGCATTGCATTCAATGGTTTGATTATTTTTGTGAAACTAGAAATGAACTTTCTCATAAATTTGATCTTACCAAATAAATACTTTAAATCTTTGTTGTTTTTGGGTGGAGTTAGTTTAGAGATGGCTTGGACACAATCTAGGTCAATCAAGATCTCTTCTTTGTTGATAATATGGCCCAATAATGTTTTTTTAGTCACTCTAAAAATGCATTTCTTGGGGTTCAAAGAATCTCCATACCTTCTACACTTGTTTAGGACTTTATATAGATGCCTTACATGTCCATCCCTATTATTGTAGAATTTTATAATATAATCCATGTAGATGATGATGCACTTCCCCACCAATCCTTGAAATTTAAAATCCATCACTCTCTAGAAAGTGGCCCCTACATTGGTTAGGTCAAATGACATCATTTTATATTCAAAGGTTCCCCATGTGGTAGTGAAAGTTATCTTCATCCTATCTTATACCTTAACCAATACATGTATTTAGTCTAAGAATCCATCCAAGAAAGACATCATCTCTGAGCCACTCACCATATATATTACTTTGTCTAAATAAGGTAGTAGATAATTGTCCTTTTTCTAGGCATTATTTAAGTTCATGAGATCCACATAGAGTTTGGTTTATCAATTTTTCTAATTTGTACCACATTAAATACCTAGGTCAATTAACTAATTGGTAAAATAATCTTATCATGCAGTAGCTTTTATACTTTGATCTCTATGAGAGGTTCCAAAATCAAGTTTACTAGTCTCTTCCTTTACCTGAATGGCTTGTGTTATGGCATTAAAGGGATGGTATGGGGAATGACCTTAGGATTAAATATATTCAATTCATAATACATCTAATCAATGGAATCATTGTAATCTATAAGCAATCTTTTCATCCTATATTTTTCATTTTCAAGATAACTTAGACCTATATTCATTAGTTGGGGAACTAGGTTAGTTGTTAAGTTTTTTTTGGTGAAGTCAGACTCAATTCCTTTCAACTATTTTTGCTTTTGTGCTTAAGGTTTGGCATTAAAATATCATTCCAAGGAAATGATGCCCAAGGTAATTTGATTTTATTTTAGCTATAGAACACCTCTTTTCCCATATCTTTAGTTTCCATAGTCTAGATATTTATTCTATCTATTATATGGGTGTCAAAAGATATTGAACTATTTAGGAACTATATGATTTCCTAAATGTCATCAAACACCTAGAAGTTATCCACATTATTTGGGATAGAAGGGTATGGTACTAGATCCACTAAAAAATTATATATTTTTTGTTACTAAAGTGGTTCTATATGGGCAATAGAGGATAATAACAAACCATCTAATTCTTCTCTCTTGGGATGACCTTTATGTCAAAGGATTCAATCAAATCCCAAGTTTGGTGTTTTTACTTATTTAGGTATGCAAGCTTACATTATTACTTATTTATGGTTGATTTTACAACTAGTTCAGAGTCACTGGACACTATTTATTATTTTGAATTTTTATTTAATATGAATTGTAGGCCTAAGATCAAGGCTTCATACTCAACTCTATTGTTGGTGCATGAGAACTAAAAACTATAAATAGATAGGTGATGTTTACTTTCTAGGTATATTAAAGCCACACCTCTATCAAAACCTTACTTGGAATGAGCTCCATCAAAGTGTAAAGTCTATAGTTGAGAAGGACCTTCAAATTTTAGTTCATGTAATTGTTGTTTGGTGGTGAAAGTATACACACCTACGTGTGTTAACATGAAGTTGACTTGATCATTGTTTGTGTTGTACTCAATAATCAAGTACTTCATTTTGGGCTCTGTATCTACCCTAATTTTATTTAGTATCCATTTCCATGGTAGCCACATGTGGGATAAAGTTATGTTTATGTATCTATTCAACATTTTTGACTAGTCTCAGTTTAGTAGTAATCCATATCCCTCTAGTATGTCAATGAGGAGGATGTTGATAGTCTATTACACATGTGACTCTAGTTCTAGATGCATGCACATGTTTTTCATCACTCCAACACATGGGACTTAGGATTTATCCAACTGTAGTACCACTCTTTTTTACTTGTCAGGAGTTAGACCTAACTTTTGGCAAATAGTCATAGGCATTAGATTGATTGATGCCCCAGAATCAACATGGAAGTTATGTACATTTTTTCCAAACATTCAAACTATCAACAAGAATGTTGGTACCTTAGGTTTATATTTTTACATCATTACATTTTCATGGTATATCTTATACTTTTCAAAATTCCTCCCTTTCAAGGCCTTGAATAGTAGGTCCCTTTGCGTAGTGATTTGAATTATCTCATGAAGATTGATATTTTATTTAATATTTTGTATGTCTTCAATAATATTATATCATCCCTTGTCTTGATTATCAAAGCTATGAGATTGATCCTTTTGATTAGGAGGAGAATGATTATCCTTCCTAGGTGGAGTTGGATTGTATCTCTATGGTGGGAGTCAATTATTTTTAGAATTTAGATCAAGAGGAGTGGTAACACTATTATTGGAAGGAGTTAAATAAGTCATAGGATATTTTGTTCTTAGGTTGTAATTGTTACTAACATAATTCTACTACTAGAAATATTAAACCTCATTAATGTTATCCTCAGGCTCACTATCATATTCCCCTGGGAAGGGGAAGTTGTAAGTTTTAAATACCATATCGATGCTAGGGTTACCTAAATAATTTGACAAAGATGGTTCTTGCTGACTGGCAGAATTTTCCTACTTTTTTACTTCCTTCTAGAAGATTTTGAAAGTAGTGTAAAACTCAATACAATTCAATTCCTCATGTTGCACAATTTTATGAACCCAACACTAGTTTAGAAGAGTTACATCCATGATAGTTATCTCTAGCATCCTATTATATAGAACATGATGTTCCTAATTATTCCCAAACCTTTTGAAAGTCATATTGTACCTTTAGAACTCATAACTCTAACTTTTTTTATTAGAGTTCCATCCAAATATATTACCCATACATTTCTTCATGCTAAGGAATTCATTACTCAATTTTTATACCATCCTCTAAATGGATTCTATATCTATCTTGGTTGAGTTGTGAGCATTGTCCTATGTGGAAGTGCCATTAAATGGTACAAAAGGTTGACTCTGGCCCTGATGGTTATAAGCAAAATTGTTCAAGAAATTAGGATGTTGATTATAGGTAAAATTGGTTAATGGAAATTGATTATAGACTGGGGTCTAGTTTTGTGCCATAGTATTTTGGGTTACATTAGGGATTAGGTTAAAAGCTAGGTAGATAGGTCCAAGACTAATTGGAGGTAAAAAATACAACTAAGGATACAACTATTTATCTACATTAATTACCTCCATGTAAGCCAAGGGTAAAGTATTAATGTCAACAAACCTACATAAAAATAAAATAGGCATGGAATCTAGGGTGTTTTTATACATTTATAAGGTGAATGGTTTATTAGGATGATAGGCAAACTCCAATCTGCTATACATCTTTTGAAACTAAGTATTGGATGCTCAAATTGGCTCATTGGGATATATTTTCATGATGGTGAGTGTTGATAGATAACACTTGCACTAGTAACTTGGCCACACTGAGATAATAAGGTATCTTGACATTCCATCTAGGACTATTTATCTACATTGATTACCTCCATGTAAGCCAAGGGTAAAGTATTAATGTCAACAAACCTACAAAAAAAACACAGGCATGGAATATAGGGTGTTTTTATACATTTCTAAGGTGAATGGTTTATTAGGATGATAGGAAAATTCTAATCTATTATACATCTTTTGAAACTAAGTGTTGGATGCTCAAATTGGATCATTAGGATATATTTTCATGATGGTGAGTGCTGATAGATAACACTCGCACTGGTAACTTGGCCACACTGAGATAATAAGGTATCTTGACATTCCATCTAGGTTGTGATTAATACTTATAGAATATTTAGAAAACAATCATAGGCTACTTCTTACAAACTGAAAGGGAATAATCTACAAGCCATTTCCTCATAAGTTACATTCAAGATCCATAACATGGATTTGAAATATATTATATATTATTCCATAGTATTTCCTCTTGAGGGATAGAAAGAGAGGAGATATTTCTCTAGGTTTCTAAATAAATCATGTACCAATCCTATGACATTGATAGCCAAGCTATTCAACTAAGCTGGGGCTTGAGGTGGGAGATTGGGCTGAAGTGGAGGATTAAGAGGTGGGTTCTGGAGATGGGTCATAAAAAATATTAGAATATGGTTTTGTCTTACTAAGGATGATAAATTTTCCCTAGGTATCCTATAAATACCTCTATTATACCTAACCTTTATATAGATATCAAAATGTGGTTGTATTAGGTTATTGTCTAAGATTGACTTTGTTAGTCATTCGGGTTCATATAACACAACTCAAGTGATATTAATTCATAAGATAGATGTGGAGGATTATGATAAGCATGAAAAGGATATTCAAATAAGTTATAACTAAAAGTGAAAGAATATATTTAAAATATATACCTATTACAAAGTTAAATAACTAATATACAATAATTATGGAATGTTTCAAGCAATCCATAAAATTGGATAAAAATAAATATTTATACATAAAGATCAATTCAAGTATAACTTTGAAATTTTTATTAATCTCAATAGCCAAAATTATCCTCCTTTTATGACTGAGAGGTTACATTTATTTATAATCTTGGGATGGGTAATTCCTCATCTCTTAAAGCTTCACTTAAAATTATAAGTCTAAAAATATGACATCTAGTTCAAAATGAAGCAAATATGCATGTTACAATGATAATACTCGCAATAGATTTACTAGCTAAAAATAAATTATGCATGTACATTAATAGATTAGGAACTAAAGTCCCACTTCAGTGATATCCATGAAAATATATAATCATTATAAAATTGGAGTATTGATTCAACACTATTAACTATATTAGTTGATGAAGATATTGTATTTGCAATTGTGACAAAGACTAAGAGCTTTGTGAAGCTGGGGGAACTAACTACTAGGTATGTGCATGTTGTAGATTTGGAAGCTATTTCTTTAGCTTTTATCACCTCACCTAGTGTGTAAGCTGCATCTAATTATTTATTTATTACTTAAAATATTAGTAATGAAGGCTTCAAAATTTTTACTACCTCAATCATTAACCTTTCTTACTTTGCCTTCAAGGTCTTGAACTCAACTACTAAAGTATCTTCCCTGGTTACTCTATCTTTGTAAAAACTAGCCAACTATAGTACCTCTTAGTTGGTTTTATATAGATTACCTTCCACTACTTGTTTAAAATATGTATCAGTTGGGTAGAGAAGGTTATTAAAATTTGGCCTATTAACTAGCTCCTCTGCTTGGGTGATCACCCTAGTTAATTACATGTCTCCAAAAATTTGTAGTGTTTCACTTTCATGATAAAAAAAAGACTCAACACCTTTTTCATTTGTCTATGCCAATTTAGGGAGGCATCCATTTTTTGAATAACATAATTTAAACACCAATAAACATCCATTATGGTCATCAAATTGAGTTGATCAAAAGTAGTAATCTTAGAATACTGGACTGGTAAATTCAATCTTCTCTTTTTATCCTTAATTCTATTCCGTAATGTTACAATATATGTTATATGGGATTGATAGGTTGACCTAGACACTCTAATATTGAACAAAACTTTGTAAAATTTTATATCCCCACTGCACATCAACAGTCAATCCTAATGATCTTATACAATCTACATTTGTTTCCACCTTTTCATGGCTTCCTTAGTTTTTTGGTGCATCTCCTTCAACACTAACCCACTGGAATCCACAAAAGTATTGAAATTCTCAATGTATTTAGTAGGATCATTAGGTTTTCTTTTATATCTTTTGGCTAATGAGAAAATAATTTCTATTTGTTCAATTTCTATCTCTCCTTTTGTTCTTGTATTTACCATCTTCCTCTTCATCACTCTTTATATAGCCTCACTATATTTGTCAAATCATGTGGAGATTATGGGTAGCTCTATTAAATCTAGATTTTTCCTTTCATATCTGACATTATGCATCTCTCTTACCCATTTAGGAACTATAAGTTCTCCTATTTATTCTCCTTAAGTAAGTTTTGAAGATGTAGAAGTTTGAGAGGTCATTAGAATGGATGTGGTCATAGTGGTTTGTAGTGAGGTACTTATTTAAATGGGTATTTGGGGAATTTTTTGGCCAACCACTTTCCATGGAGAGGTTTATTTCTTAGGTGTCACCTCAACCAAGAATGGAATAAAACCTAGGATTATCTCCACAATCATAGTTGATTTTGGTAGGGCCAATGGCTAGGGCATGGGAATCTCTAGTTGGGTTAGCTTTTTCTTGGGAGCTAGTGGCTTATTAAAATGGAAATTGTAATCAAATTATCAAAATCTACTTCATTAGGAGTCATTATTAGTTTTGGTGAGGAAATAATAAATGAAACCATGTGACAAGAGAAATAGATGACATAATGCTAGGCATTAATGTAGGTAAACTTATAGTTGTAACTTCTACACTAGGCCCTGAAGAAATGATAGAAGAGACTACCTCATTAATTTTTTGAATTTATTCTGGTGAGATCTTGGTTAAGGTGTCTCCTCCTTATTTTTCCCCTAGACTCAATGTTTTAACTTTTTCCAGCTCAACTTCATCATCATTTTATTATGTCATGCCTATCTCTAGGTCTTCTTCTTCTAAATGATAATCAACTAGAGATATCACTTGTTCTAGTTCTTCTTCTTGTAGTTCCATTTTAGCCTTTGTACCTTTCTCCTCTTCCACGGTAGCTTATTCTATGATAGGGAGACCAAGTGATGGTCTCTCTTATAGTTTTTTGATATTGAGAAGGACAAGGGATTCCTTATTCTTACTTTAGTATGTAAAGATAGGTAGAGTGGAGGGTGGATGAGATGGTATAGGGGTTATGAGAAAAAATATGGTAAGAGGTGGAGATAAAGATGATGAATTGCAAGGTGTGGAAAGCATAGGACTTCCCTAAAGGGACTTAGGAGATTTGGGAGTGTCAAGGGAGTGGTAATTGAAGTGAAAGTTGGTTACAATAATTCATGGAGGTTCACTTTGGTGACTAAGGTAAGAGGAGGCAAAGGATTCATCACAAAATTACTCTTTCTTTAACCAACTAAGTAAATGAATGGCCTATGCCTGGTAGTTATTGTGCCTAAAAATTGTTCATATTATGTTATTAAAGTGTAAGGTACTTGAGGACTAAGAAGTCCTCTCAAAATCTCCTTCTTGAGTTGAGGATTTGTCTCCCTCTGGCTCTTTGATTGATTTGGTTGTTCTTATGTGGATCCTATTGAAGGAGAAAGGGGTTGATCTAGTAGGTGATAGACCTGTATGGAGATGGAGGCCATTGATAAATCCATGCATTATGGTCCTATTCCTCTTTTGAATTTGGATTATATTTTAATAAATATGCAATTATAATAGACATTTGCTTGTCCTTCATCTTTATTCAAACTTTAGAGTCATCCAAGGCATTTAATAAAATTTGATCATGATCATATTCCTAGTGACTTTAATAAACATGCACTTTATCATCTTTTAAGATGGTTTTTAGGTACCCCCTTATTCTCTTCATGTGGTCCCATTCTCTGAATGGTGCACGCTGTAAGTTGTACTACATCCTAGTTTTACCAATTGAAATGAAATGCAACCTAGTCACATACTAGTGTTGTCTAATGTTGAAAGGAGTTTTAAATAAGTAGGCCAAGTGTCTCTAACCTAATTATTCATCAATACTATTGAAAATTTGATAAACTATCTCATGTTATTCTATATTATAATAAACATGATGAGGTGATAGTAAAGGAAAAGTCATAATATACTCTACTCAAATGACAGTTACATCTAGATACAATCAATAATCTCCCAATTTGTTAAGGGTCCTTGTTATGTTCTATGATAGCCTAGGAATTTTGGTGATATATATTTCATGGTATATATGAGGACATACCTCACTACTTATTATTTTTATATCATTCTTGTACCTATGAATGAAAATAGAGGATAAGTCCTCTCTGACCCTATTTCCCAAATATTTAGTTGATGATTTCCATTCCTACCCATAAGGCTTGTACATAGTTTCCATTACCACGTCCAACAAGTAAGACATCATCTATAAATTTTTGTCATCAAACCTCCATTCAAGGTAAAGTATATGTGCCTTTAGTCATTCACTTATGATCTCCCCAAGTGCTACCAATTTGTTGGTTTTTAGTAATATATCTATTAATGGAACCCATTCGACTTAAACATAGGTAATACTTTAAAAGCCATAAAACATATTCAATAGTGCCATTGTTATGGAAAATTTAGGTCTGGATTTAATAATATAATTGGTGGAGATTACCCCTTTAGATTTAGCCTTTGGCCCTTTTTAATCCATTGCTTCAATGTCTCATCGACAGTGTTGTGCTCAAGCCATACATTGGATAAGACTTGACTACAGGTGGTCTTAGGGTAAGGAATCCAAAGATACCTTTAAAATTCCTTTATTCAAATGTAAGTAGAGGTATTCTAGACTTTCCTTACATGAACAATGTCCCCAATAGTGGTTCCATTAATGAACAAAGCCTTTAAGAGGTCAATGCATGGCATTACTTTAGGTTTTTCCATAGCCTGGTAGAGACCTTACTTCTTAATCAACAACAAATCATCTATATATTTTTTAACATTAGATGAGAGTTCATCCTTTGTGGAATAGGAATTTATTAATTCAACCTCTTCTCATAGTCTTGAGTAATGAGGGAATTTAGAGTTCAGGGCACTCTTCTCGAATAATGTGTCTTTATATTCAGTTAATCCAAAAAATGAGTATGGGGAGGGGACTAAGCTCTTACCTTGATTTAATGAAGGGGCCATTATTATCCTTTATTAGCTAAAACTCCTATGAGGTCTTGTAATAGTTCATTCCATGCATAGTGGATCAATAAATTTAGGGCTTGATTGACACTAGGAAGGTTGAGAATGTGATTATTTAATCATAATATCAATAGAAAAGTGAATCCTAATTTTCATAGATGTGTATACATCACTCGTAGGCATGAGTATTGAATGTACTCATGTTCCTTCAATGTTGATAACAAAATTTCACTTTTAATGCCTTTTCAATTTGAATGGGATAGTCAACATTAGTGGGTGTCCTTATTTTTGAAGTGGTGATCTTCTGTTAGTTATGATATCATTTGAATCACTTCAACTAATAAGAATATATTTAGAGTAAATATTGTTCCCAATGAGGTGGGTCTACAAGCATTTTATTGATATTCAAAAAAGAGGTGCATAAAAAGGGTGGAAATATGTTATTAACCATTTTACACACTAAACATGAATATATAGTTTCTTCCTATGAATATTAAAAACTAACTACCTAATTAACCAAATCTCTTTAAATTGAAGCCAAAAGTTAGTTTTATTATTAACACAAAATAAAAACCAAACTAAGTAAATATGGTAATGATTATTAAATGGGGTGTCTTTATAAATAAATATGCATGAACCTTTATATTTTATTATTAATTAATAACTAAAACTAAATTTAAGACTTTGGAACAAGTCCTGATACCCCCCCCCCCATGATCCAAATTTAGTTCTTTGGACACATGCTTGGAATTTTTCTAAAATTTTCAAATTGAATTCTATCAAGGGGTTTTGTGAAGATATCATTTTTCTAATCATAAAGTGGGTAATATATTATATCAAGTACTTTTTTTGACACTAAAATTTGTAGATAATGATTTTTGACATCCATATGTTTTATTTTGGCATGAAATACTAGATTTTTAGATATCCTAATTACACTTTCATTATCAATGTATAACTATGTAGGAGCAATCTAAGAAATCTAAAGATCTTCAAAAATGCACCATATATAAACAATTTATATGGAAGCATCTCATGTTATGATGTATTTTGATTATGATGATGAATTTGCCATTGTATCCTACTTCTTATGGTACCATGCAATAGTAGTTAAACTCGTATACATAGTGTACCTTGTTGTGGACACTCTATCATCTACATATCTACCAAAAGATGCAACATAATACCCAACAAATTTTAAGTCCTTATTGTGGAAGTACTCAAGGCCATATGTTTTCATTACCTAAAGGTAATGAAGTACTCTTTTTATTACATGTCAATGAATTTATCTAGGCTCATGCATATACATAGACAAAATTATAACTAGAAAATATAAATTAGGCCTCAGAGTCATCAATTATATCAAAACTCCCACTAACTATTGATATTTTGTGCCATAAAAAAGGCACTACCATTATGCTTAGATAATTTCAAGTTACTTTAAATTGGAGTGAGGGTAGGTTTGAAATCATTCATGTCAAAACTGTTTAATAACTCAAAAATATACTTAGTCTGTGAAATGAAAATACTTTGATCTTTTTTAGTAACTTCTATGCCAAGGTAATAGTGAAGAAGTCGAAGACTGTCATCTCAAACCCATATTTTAGTTCTTTATTCATTGTTGTGTTTTTCATCATTTCTTGTGATAAACAAGTAATTGACATAAAATACTAGAACTACCAATTTATTTCACTACACTCAAATATAGAGAGTATCATTAGATTTACTACATATAAATCTAAATTTATGCATAGGAATACACTTTTTTAATACCAATCCATGGGTGCTTATTTGAGCCAATACATAGCTTTGATTCATTTACATACTTTGGGTTCTCCATCCACTTTCTCAAAACCTTGGGGTTGTTTCATAAATAATTCTTCTTGTAAATCACCATTTAGAAAATCACTTTTGACATCCATTTGATGTACTTTACAACCATTTTTTGATACTAAGGAAAGAACCATACAAATAATGTACCTTTTTAGTTAGTGAAAATATTTTATTATAATCCATGCCTTCTTACTATGTATAACCTTTCACAACAAGCCTTTTCCTTATATTTATCAATGGATCAATCTAATTTATACTTCTCCTAATAAACCCATTTGCATCCAATGGGTTAAACAAGTGGAGGAGGATTAACCAAATCTAAAGTATTATTGTTAAGAATGGCATAATACTCATTTTTCATTTCATTTTACCAAACTTGTTTAGTAAAATATTCCTTAAAAGTGTATGTCTTAAAGGAAGAAGTAGTAACAACCATTGCATAATTTACCTATTTTTGAGAACTCTTAGGACTTGTTAGACTGACTTCATCTACTTTCAAACTAAAATAATTACTTTGATCCCATTTTGGATCCTTTTCTAAAATTTTAAGATTAGTTATACCAAAATTCCCTTTATGTGTACCATTTTAAGGAACACTTAGAGAAGTTTCAATGTTTTAAATTCATTATTATGTGAAATACTCATGGAAGTAGAATAAATGGAAGGGATGATCATCTCATTCCACAATCTATGAGATTTAGCCTCATTATTAAATACCTTAACACATTTTTTAATCTAAGCTATTAAATTGTGAGTCAAGCTATGTAGTGTTCATATTAACAAATTCATCAAATATCACATCCCTAAAAAGTATGAGTTTTCTTGTATCCTATGAAAATAAATAATAACCCTTATTATTTTTTGAATACCCAAGAAAGATGCATTTTCTACATCGAGGTTCTAAACTAGTCCAATATTCAACAAGAACTAAAGAAAAACAAAGACATACAAAAATTTTCAAGGGTTTTAACTTTTGGTCTAAACCCATGTCAAGCCTCATATAGATTTTTACCCAAAAGTGTAGCTATAGGGGACCTTATTCTCAAATACACTATAATAGTTCAAGTTATCATCAAGATGTTTATATTGAAACCTAGGTCAAGTTGTTCCCTCTAAATTTATGTTCATTCATTTAGAAACTCCATTATATTATGAAGTATAAGCATTATTACATTTTCAATGAATTATATGTTCCCAAAAATAACGCAAAAATTTATTTTAATTATACTCACCACCATTATCTAAATGAAGAGTAACTAAGTGTGAACCTATTTATTTCTTAACTAAGTTTAACCATTCAACAAACTTAGTGAAAATATTTGATTTATTTTTCATAAAAACACCCAAGTCATCCTATAAAAATCATTTATTGTTAGTCCCCTTTTTGTGCTACATAGTGGACTGTGCCAATTCAACAGATCTCGATGCATGACAGTCATGCAAATGATTTCTCTTGTGTCACTATTAGTGCCAACTAGAAAAATCATTGAGGATCTCACTCTAGCTGGTAGGCAGTTGCTTAGCACTTGATTTTTAAGGAGAATCTCTTGAGTGATTACACATGGTAGTTGGAGAGCATGGGTGTTAGAGTAGTGGAACCAATAGCATAATAAACCCTAGTGATAGCTCAAAACCTAGTGTGCATCCATCCAACCTAGTAGAAGATGTTCCTCTACCTATATAAATGAGCTTGAACTAAAGTATGATGAGGTGATTAATGCAATGAAGCTCTATGGAATTATTTATAGGATCATACTTTAAAGGATCATTATTTATCACCAAATCTTGCCTATGAACCAATAGATTTTTAGTAGAACTTGGATGATCACATGATCTATTTATGTAAACTATACTTTGTGTTGAAAAACATTAAGCTAATAGAAATGGTGTTGCATATCTTTCTGGTTGTTGATTCTTTCTATATAGTTTAACACTATTGAATGTTTTCAACCTAAGTTTTATGTGAATGATGTCATAGTTTTCATTTGATTAATATATTTCAATGTAAATGTCTATACCAAGTCACTAATAACATCATTGTGCAATATAGTGACTTAGGCATAACCAAAAAATAGACTAAGCATTGAAGTCAACATGCATTAAGGTCCTAATACCTATGCCTAGTGTGCTAACCTAAAGAATGAACATTTAGAATGAACCATTCCATTGACTCGGTTAAGCACCTAAATGACCCTTACCTTTATAATCCCACAACTTGCACCATTAAGATCTATGTCTAGCTAGTTATGAACTTGTTCCAAAAGACTTGTGTCCTTTAATAGGCTCATGACTATAGATCTTACCTAGAATGGCCTTGCACTAATAGACCGCTTAAGACATTTCACAAATGACCAAGTCCCATTCATACCAATACTATGATATATTTCAACTAGCCCAACATGGGTCTAGTTCCTTCATTGTTGCACTTTAGATGAGTGCATAAGTCTTATACCTTGTGTGAAATTGATGCCAACATAATAGTGTGTTAAATGTTGTACATCATAGACACTTCTATGCTCATACCTAGTTGTACCAAGTATAGAATTGACTTGGCTTGACTACTAAGTGCATGACTAAGAACAAAATCTAAACAAGCAAACTTTTCTACAACATTTTGGTTTTGTTATCAAAACATGTGTTGAATTTTTTTTATTACAATGGTACAATAGATTAATGCTCTAAATTTTTATCAAGAACATTGAGTACTGGCTAGAGTGAATGGAAGATAGCTTCGTGTAGAATCATCCAACATGCTAAGGATAGAAGCTAATATAATGGGTGAAAACCTACTTGTATGATACTCTGTATGAGGTATTATTTTGAAAATTATTTGATTATGTATATTAATGGTTGGTTTCCTACACC
This sequence comes from Torreya grandis, assembly GCA_037957365.1. Lineage (NCBI taxonomy): Eukaryota > Viridiplantae > Streptophyta > Pinopsida > Cupressales > Taxaceae > Torreya > Torreya grandis. The sequence goes on from JARHVA010002649.1 coordinate 1,907,147, forward strand.
ACCTCTAGAAAATGAAGTTATGGTAGTGCTTTGAGTGGATAAATGAGTGCCTAAACAGGCTAAAAAATGATGATATTTGGATGTGCATTGTAGATAAGTGGTGGAGTGGTGCATTGAATAACTACATGTTGAAATTTATAGTGTCAACCTTTTCTTGCCTAGAGGAACTACAGTATGACTTATTTCATGAACCAAGGGATACATTCATAAGAGAGATCATTACCAAAATAAATAAATTTCTAGTGGATTATGGTATTGAAATCATAAGGATGGAAGGCTAAAATTTTGATGCATATGACAAATCATAGAAGGTGAGAAGGGGAAGTGTATGTAAGGTGTGATGGAAAGGGATGAGTAACCTAAAACTTGAGAGCTCCAAAGGCAGATCTATAATAAGCAAAGGCATAGGATGATGGAGGATATGGAACTTGGAAGTGATGAGAGGACCCATAGTGAGTAGGAAAGGCATGGGTAAGGATCCCTTGAACTATATATCATGATGAAAGAAAGGAAGAAGAAAGAGACTAAGCTTAGTAATTAGGTGAAGAATGCCTTGGGTTCTTATAAGACATGGCAAATGAGGATGTGATGAAAGTACCTACCCATGAACCTAAAGTGAAATATCATGCATTGGATTCTCTACTAGAAGATAGAACAATGATAACTAACCCTATTATTGACATTGACTTTGAAAAACTTTAAACTTTTAACCAAGAATTTATAATCAAACAAGTGATACCTTATAAGGAATTAAACAAAAATACCAGTAACTCATTGAGCACCAACATAAGAATCTAGAATGCAAGTGTAAACATTCCCATTCAAAGGATGTTAGCTATGCCAACTAGGTAACAACCCATAGGAAATAACCTAGTATGATAAGTGAGTAGTACCACACCATCGAGCTCAAAAATGCAACCTACACTAGTAAGGTTATCACTTAACCCTACACCCAAAGGCATTGGAGGACCACCTCTAACATAGATACTAGAAGGGTAAGTACCTCAAACTCTAGCACCACCCCCTTAATAGATTTATGATGAAATGATAATGTACTTGCTTGAGTATCATGGCATAGAAAATTCCTCAAAGCATGTGCTCAAGTGTGAATTCTAATTGCACACTCAGTGTATCATTGAGTCAGAGTGTAAGGTGACTTAGTTTGTGACTACCTTACTAGATCACATTGATACCTGGCATCAAAAATTTGATCTGAAATAGGCTATGGAGATTATGATATACTGAAGGAGGCTTTTTTGAAGGAATTTAACATTCTTAAGTTTGAGAAATAGAGCATTGTGGAACTCAAGGAAATCATCCAAGGGCTATTCAAGAGCATGTGTCTATATGACATGTAGTTTCAGATCCTCTTTTTTAAGATTTTGTATGATATCCATCCCTTCCAACATGTGTAATGGTTTATTAGGTGCCTTTTAGTACCCTTTAAGAGAGTGATATCCATGAAGACCTTCATATACCCCAATTAAGTGCTTGAAGTTTCACTTTAGTCTAAGATAATAGGTAACACTAACATCAAGATCAACCCAGTTATGGAGTTAAGGATCACTTTAATGGCCTCTCAGCTATAAAAGTTGATTGTTGGTTTAATGTATGACACTAATAATAGATTATGGTGTACTAACTATGAAATGGAGGGAATAATAAGAATAATTACCCATAAATAAATGTACACACCTTATTCCTTGGCTATGAAGTTTATCATGGGCTACATGACTCTTGGAACTATCCCCTATTATGGTGTGCCAACCAAGTGAACACTACCATATATTATAAGATGTGCAATACTTATACTCATTCAATAGTGGATTGTTGATTCATTCTTCAGATGTACAAAAATATGGAGAGAGGTGCATGGTAGACAATGATCATAGTTAGAGGGTAGGATGGCCAAAAAAATGAAGGCTATGGCCAACAAAATACTGGCTATGGGAATCAACAAGGTACACATAGGTGAGGTCAAGTACATGGTGGAGGAATATTCCTATCATGATCATGTTACAAGTGTAAGTGAATTGAGCATTACCAACATGATTTCCCCACACACCTAATGTGTAGGTATTGTAGGGAATCACATGTTGTCAAGGATTGCCTTGACTTGTACAAAAAATTGACTCAAGGTCAACTTAACATAGATAAGGGTACCACCATGGTGAGGCATGAGCAAAAGGAGAATAAATGGGTTCTCAAGCCATGAAAAATTCATAAGGAGCCACCTAAAGTGTAGACCATGACTTGGAGTGGGTTCACCACACAACCCCCTACTATACTGACAAAATAAATATGTTTGGAATATGAAAAGTCAAGCTATATCGAGCACATAATATGATCTAAGATGAAAGCTGTGACCTACCCTAACTTGGTAAGGCATAAGGATGTCCTATAATTATCCATGAGTGTAATACAAAATTTATAGGGAGAGCTCCAACTAGCTGGATATTTAGAGGCCTAAACAAGCACCACACATAGGAAGCAAGATAACTAGGAGGCTAAAGTGTAGGAGTTGGTAGGGTTAATTTTAAGATTACCTATTATAAATATTTTTTAAATATAGAAAATTTTGATTTTTTGGTATGGTGAATCATCTATGGGTGATGGAAAATTTTTTTATCAGTGTTTTTCTTGATACAATCCCTAACAAAATAACATATTTGAATGATCAAACCAACCAATAGATTCAAAAATCTAAATCAAATGACACAGATAAATGATAGAACCAAATGACATAGCCAGATGATATATCCAAATGGAACAATAAAATTTCATAGATGAATGACAAAGCTAAATAACAAAGTCAAACTATGAATGACACAATTGAACAACACAGAAAAAAATACAACTCAACAACTTAGCCAAATGATATAGCTAAACAACCTACCTAAATGGTAGAGATGAATGACCTAGCCATACAATAAATCCTAATGGCCTAGCTAAATGGCATAGATGAATCATGTAATCAAATGACCTAGCCAAATGGAAGAGTTAAATGGCACAGCTGAATGGTGTAGCCAAATGTCATAGTTGAATAACATAGTCAAATAACACAATAAAATGGTCTAACTAAGCACCTAAGCCAAATGTCAAAGCTGAATGGTATAAACAAATAGCACAATTTAATGGTTCTATTAATTGGTGTTGTCATTCATTTTCTTCATTTTTTTTATCATTTAGTTCTATGTTCCTCTAGTTTTGATTCTACTTGTTGCCTGGGTTGGTATCTCAGGGGATCTACTATATATATCTAGCAAATTTAAGTGTAATATTATATATTATTGTAATGGGTTGGAGATTGACCCCCTATAAATATATATAACAAAAATTTTGGTGATCCATTCCCATTTTCCAACCCTAAAAAATCACCAAAACCAAAATCCTTAAAAAGGAATCATGATTTAACTAATATTCACCACTAAAAAAACCCTAGGAGTTGACCAAGATCCTGTCCCTCTTGAAATATAAAGTCATGTTAACCCTACTAAAAAACTTGTTTTTAGAGCATGTAAAAAACAAACCAAAGGAAGAGGTTGTGCTTCAGATGATTGAAGTTGTTGAATCACATATGGAGTGGGCTCATGAGGTAAGGAATACTTAGAACACATAATATGACCAATAAATGCACCATCGATGGATGGTCTATTTGTGAGGTCCTTGTAGACATGAGCACTGAGGTTAATATTTTGACCAAAACCACCTAGGAGAAGATGGGATGGCCACCCTTAAATCCCTTCCCTCATATGTTATTTATGGATAACAAAACCCAAGCATAACCTATCAATATCCTGAAGGGAATCATTATATATATTATGCACACCAAATTCTAAGTTGCCTTTAAAGTGATTGAGTTTTAAAAGCATGATAACTATCTAGAAATATTATGGAGGCCATGGTGCTACACCAAAAATGTATACATATGATTCAAAAAGTGATACATGAATTTTAATAATCGCAGAGTGGTGATCCCCCTATCAAGTGATCAAGGGCCTCCATATGTAGAAAGAGTTGATCTCAAAGATGAGATCAACCACATTTATAACATCATAGTTTGAGGCACCAATAAACTCAACCCAAGTGACCAAAGAGTGCTCAAATGGGAGGATAAACAATAATATTTTGATATAATTAATGTAGATTGTGACTGATGGGTCGAAGAGGCTTATGAAGTCACTAGCTGAAAGTGCTACCTAGTGTGAGCAACTGAGCCAAGGCCAACCAAAATGAGACTAATTGGGATTGAGTGCACTTAGAGAATATGGGTTACCCATACCAAAAATATAGTGAAAAGGGTGTTTCAAATGAGTAAATGGAATCTTTCAATGCTCCCAAATTATGGATGGAGCCAACCTATAGAGAATTATGTTCATGACATTAAAGCATGCATTCCCAAGGAAATAGATAGAATGGGTGCACTAGTGCATACCCTAAAGATCACTATTGATCATTAGTGGGTAGTGTAAATGTCCTAGCTTTCCAAATTGGAAAGATGTGAAGGCATCAATATTCACTAGATTTGGATAGAGTAATGAGGACTAAGACATACCTACTTACTCAAGCAATTTTGACCCAATCGCATATGTGCAATTTTGTGAAGAAACTTGGACTGTCTATGGAAAGAACATGCATAGAGGCTTGTAGGTGAATGTCTTCTACAAGAATTTGAAAACATGGGCATGATTATCATGGGCATGATTGTGATACATTGTAAATGAAACACACTAAGAGATAGGAGAATGGGAGGTACTCAAGGAGAAGTTCATGCACACCTTCGCCTTTTCTTCATAGAACTTAGAGCTACTAGAGCCATTATAAGTCTTTCACAGGGAAGTATGTGAGGACAATACCATCTTATAATAGCACCTTAAAGACAAGTTTAGGGAAAAAGGATTAGCACTCCCAACGTTTTTTGAATAAAATGTGCTCAACATTGACTCCAGTGAGGAGGATGATGAGAACTAGAAGGAACACAACTAGAAGGATCTAATATGAAGACATAAACTTGTGTGCCTTATGGATGACATCAACCCAAATGAATAAGATCCAACTCATCTTAAAATTGAAATAATTGAGGGGACAAGGTAAGTTGAAGACTCTCATCAAGAGAGGAATGAAACCTATTACATGACACTCAAGACTACTAAAGTAAACATCAGTGTAAAAGGAGATCCAAAGATTTCCACTATAGGCATTTACTACTCTGAAGTAGAGATGGTGTGAATCATAGACCTTCTAAAGAAATTTTAGGACTTATTCCCATGAAACTATTGAGACATGAAGGGATCCCACCCTTCCCTTAGAAAAATGAGCATCAATCTAGTGGATGGTGTCAAGCCTATCAATAAGCACCCATATAGGATGAATCCCAACCTTTGCACCAAAGTGAAAATGGAGATAGATGAAATGCTAACTGCCAGCATCATCTACCCTATATAAGAGTCTAAATGGGTAAGTTTGATGGTCATAATCATCAATAAATATGGGTGCATATGGATATACATTGACTATAAAGTTATAAACACCACCTGCATCACTGACCCATTCTCGACCCCATTCACTAACAAGGTCCTGGATGGCATCACAAGTTGTAAAATCTATACTTTCACTAATGGTTTCTTGGGATACCATCAGGTGTAGATTAAGAGGAGGATAAGGCTAAGATAAACTTTACAACTAAATAGAGTTGTTTTTCCTATAATGTGATGCCTTTTAGAATCAAGAATGAACCCATCATAATCTATAGAGTAGTGATCACTTCTTTCAAGGACTTCATACATAGGTTCCTCCAAGTCTATCTCAATGACTAGACTATATATGGTCCTATAAAGGACCACTATGAAAATATACACCTCATGTTTGAGAGGTACAATAAGCTCGAGATATCATTAAACTTTAATAAGTGCATCTTTGTGACCCCTTTTAGGACATTTCTTGAGCACATCATCTACAAGGATGGTTTGTTTATTTATACTATGAAAATAGCCATCATAATTCAACTCCAAACTCCTTCAACATAAAAAGATGTTTGTGCCTTTCCAGGTCATTATGGATAATATAGGAAGTTTATACAAAGCTATTAAAATATTATCATGCCTCTGGAAGAGCTCTTGCATAATTATGGATTTTTATATTGGGGAAGGGAATAAGAGGAGGCTTTTGAAACATTGAAGCTGAAGTTATCTAGAGTGTTAATTTTGTAATTTCTAGATTGGACTACTCATTTACACATCCATTTCAATGCTTTAGGCTTCAAAATTGGCACCATATTGGTGCAACTAAGTGAGGTTAAGATAAACCACCCCATCTCCTTTGAAAGCAAGAAATTAATGCAATCAAAATAGAATTATACCACCAAGGGTGAGGCACTAGCAATGGTCTATGCCTTAAAAAAATTTAGGTAATACCTATTAGCAACCCCATTCATCTTTTTCTCTAATCACAAGGTACTTAAGTACCTCATGAATAAGCCTATTTTACATCAGTGTATATGCAAATAGATAGTTCTATTCAAAAAAATATAGTTTTCCATTTTTATTAAACTTAGAAAGCAAAACTTGGGGCCAAACCATTTGTCCCACATACTAATTGAAGATGATATGTCAAATTTATAGATATAGAGAGTCGAACACATTCCTAAATAATTGGTAGAGATTTTTGCTTTCTTAACATCTAGGTTTGTACCCTAGACCATGTCAAAAAAGGAGAAGTAACTAGCAGTTTGTATCATCCCCTTCCAGCTCATTGAAGATGGGTTATACAAATTAGGTAAAGATGAAGTCTTACATCAACGTGTTCTATAACATGAAAGGGACTCCATATTACAAGAAGTGCATGAGGGAATCACAAGATTCCATTACATTGGATACATGATGATGCACAAGATATTATAGTCAGGCTTGTTGTGGCCAAGCCTATTCCTAAATGCAAAGGAGTACACCAAGGCATACAACATATGTTAGTGCATTGGGAAGCCTAACCATTGGGATGAGATGTCTCTCATCCCCATCCTTGCTCAGGAACTATTCAAGAAATGGGTTATTCATGTTTTTGGGCTAATAACTCCTATAACATGACACACAAATGTAGGGTATATTCTAGCGGCCACTTACTATTTCACTAAGTGGGTTGAGGTTGTATTAAGGAAAGACTACACAACTATGATAATTACATACTTCATTTGGGAGAACATAATCAATCAATAAGGGTGCCCATTAAGTATGACTAATGATAGGGGCATTCATTTCATCAATGATATGTTGCACATCCTCTTAGCTAAATACATGATAGCACACCATAAGACCACCCCATATCATCCCTAGGTAAATAGCATCACTGAAGCATTTAACAAGATCTTGGGAACATGCTTGATAAAATTATGTGACATTGGTCACAAGGATTGGGATGATCATGTTTTAGTGATATTATGGGCATACCACATGACATATAAGTACCTAAATAAGGCTACACCATTCCAACTAGTGTTTGGCACTAAAGTAGTCCTCTCTATGGAATTCATGGTTCCATATTTATGTATTGCATGGATTGGTTGCTTAGACAACCAAGAATATTTGAGTATGAGGTTGGAATACTTGGAACACTTGGATGAAAAGCACACTTGATCAAGATGGAGTTAATAGATTAAAAAGGCATGCTAGAAGCTCTAGCATGACAATCACATCAAGTGTAAGGATCTGATTGAAAGAGCACTGGTACTACTCTATGATGTGAAGCACCTCAAGTACCTAGACAAATTACAAATTAGGTAGATGGGCCCCTACATCATCCACCACATATTGGAGATAGGAACATGTAAGTTATGAACATTGTTCAGTGAAATGATCCCAAAGAATTTTAATTGTAATTGGTTGAAGTTGTATTGCCAATAAGATGGTGCTTATGCTATGAATATACTAACTTTTTGGTCACTATTCAATTTAAGTTGAGCTAAATAGGATACAATTTGGCATAAGTTAAACCATTCTTTTTCTTTTGTTTTTTTCTTTGTATAGTGTAAAGAGGAAATAAGTAATGCATAAAGACTGCAAGGACTTATCTACTGACACTTCACACATAATTCCAATTGAGTGAATCAAGCACTTATGCTTTCTAAACAAATGAGGTGATGAAACCTAAGTTATAGGTGCATGAATCAAACCCAACTTCAAGGAATCCATTTATCCTCTTCCATATAATTCCAATCAAGTGATTCAAGCACTTGCACCATCTAAGCACATGAGGCTAGACATCTAAGTGGTGGGCATGTGAGACTCACTAGATGTAAGATGAAGACACACAAGATCCATTTACATAAGGTAAACATTGTAAGGATCTTAAAGGACCTATAATTAACTACTCTAGAAATTCCACACATAATACCAATCGAGTGAGTCAAGCTCATTTGCTTTCTGAGCACCTAGGGCTAGATGCCTAAGTTTTTGGGCATGAGGGAATTTCTAGACTTAAAATAATTGAGAACAAACTATTGATGTATAAGTGTAAAGGTATCCTTTATGCCAATGTTCAAATGTATTGAACCATTTGATCTTGCTCCAGAGATCTAAAGAAGAATAGTGAAGATGCACAAATATGGTTGAGTTCAAGGGAGAAAGTGAAGATGCATAATCTGATCATACACAAGATAGTAAGGAATAGATGACATAGTTTTGGAGGTCCAATTTAAGGGATTTTATGGGGTAGGATAGGCCAAGGTAAGATGATGCACAAGAAATTAACCAAGATAGATAATTATGATTGAAATAAAATCACAACTATTACAAAAGTGGAACCAAGGAGGTTGAATCATGTGCATGTGAGGTGTTATGCTCAGGTTTCCATGAGGAAGGAAAAGGTCATTCCAAGTGAACAAGTGAAAAATTAAATCATCTAAGCTAGTATCCACCCATAAATGATTGAGAAGTGACCATTTGAACCATATGTCACTTCACTAAAAAATTCATTAGGAAAATTCAATGAGGTGGTGGTGGCATAAAGATAGGTAATTAATGTGTTAAAGCCAGAGGATTCTCAAGGATTTTGTAGATTTTCATGTTTGTAAATACATTGAGGCACCTACACCATAAAATTGGTATTAATGATGGTGTCTAAGAGATAAGGGTATAAATTAGCAAGTGGAAGACTTGCTTAGGTTATAAATTTTAAGCTAATTCAAGACTTAGAGTGAACCTAACCTAAGTAGAAACCAAAGATCCAAAGTGAAAAAGCCCTATCATAATGACAATTTGACCACTTTAGCCACCAAGAGTGAGTGGTGGCATATGAAGAAGGATTGTGTTCATAGTGAGACAGACTTGAATAAGTGTGAAGAGAGATTTGTGTAGAAACTAGATAGTAGGAGCAATAAGTCATTTCCCAAGCCACTATTAACATTTAATGAAGCTCAAGATCTAAATGTGTAGTCATAGATCTAGAGACTATGAAGTATTGATAATAATTCAAGGCTTTGATAAACCACACCTATCATACTTCAACACAAGCCAATTTAGAATGGTAAAGAAGCACAAGGTAGTGAGTTCCATACAGGTGTAGAAAGAACCTAAGTGGGTTAATATTATATAAGATACAATAGCCACCAAAACCAAAGCACAATTGGTCCAAGAAATTAGTGTCATAGAAATTGATACCAAGGTGCTAACAAAGATGCAATTTTTTTTCCATATAATCTCCTACAGAGGTTATAGTGGGGGAAGATTTGCACTCATTTGCACACAACTATTATCTAAAGGAGTATAAACACAAAATTTCAATTCACTTATAGGACTTGGTACAATATTGGATGGTGGACATAGGCTACAAGATGGTGTAAGTCAATGCCCTATTTGATGTCTCAATTCAAGACAACTTAATAGCTTTTAGTGTAGATCAACTCTATGAGTTTCCCTACTTCAATAATCCATAAGAACTTATATATTTATTACTCTCACATGTCCATGAGGAATTCAAGTACTTTGTAAGTAGGTTATTGAAGATTTTGGTGTAGTTGATCAAGAGAATAACTAGGCTCCCATATGCTGGTAAATACATCCATGAAATTATGGATGATGATAAAGAGATAAAGTGCATAGCTTAGATCCTTAAGTATTTCAAGGGGGTATTTCATTCCATATCAAAAAGTATGAGGACTATAGCAATTCACCTTGTAAGTTCTAAACTGTGCCTAGGTAATCGATAGATCAATGTAAAAAAAGCGTACCTATAAATTGCATATCACATGGTTCAAGGCATGTAATTCAACATTACAAAGTTCATCATCAAAGAGTTGGTGAAGAATGTGTTGGAGTGCCATATCATGAAGGGGAACTTTAGGTGGGGCTCCATCATTATTTTAATTATCATAGGGGAAATTAGGATCCCAAATAGGAATGAGGATAATCTCTAGGTTTTCCTATAACATAATGATTCCCCAGTGAAAAAGTATAGAGACTTCACTTACCCCACCTCCTTTAGCACCAAATAATTCATGATGTGATGGTGTGAGAAATACATAGAAGCCTTCAGAATAGAGTGGAAAATTCCTAAGGGGCTCACCTAATGTATGTTCAAATGGTAACTTTTGCTATGATACAACAATGTTATGTATTGCACTTGGAACTTGTGGATGAAAACAAATAGAGGTGTTTGAGGCTCCCCTATGACTTCTCAATAGAGTAATTTAGAAAGGTTTTATGATGGATCCTTAATGCACAACAACTAGATATTAAAATTAAGGAACTAGATATGGAGAGGTGCAGATTAAGGCACTAGTTTGTTCATACCAATGGAAAAGCCACTAAATACAATGAAAATAAGTCAGATCACACTAACATTAATCCCCTCCTAAATTCAACCATAGTTGGCTTCACCCATAGGCTTGACTATGAGATGAAACCAAGGAATAAGGTGGCCCAGGGGGAAAGCATAGTATAGAGCATCGATCCTCATATCTATATCAGTGATGATGGGACCTTAGTGTAACCAAAAAAGAAGAAGTATCCCTAAAAGAAGATAAGGGAGACTTTGAAAGAAATCAAGGAGCATTTAAGGCTCAATATCACCTTAAAAGGAGAAACATCTCCTTTGGTCTCATATAATAAGTGCATGAAATTCATGAGGAAGACTTAACTCAATGCAAAGAAGAATGGGAAGGCTCCTCTTGTGGTGCCTAGGATAATCCTATCTAACATAGAGGAGGAAGTGAAAAAAGAATTAGAGGAAATATTAATGGGGAGGGGCATATACATAATGATAGAGGAATATGACTCATCATTAAGTGAACATACCCCTTTCCATCCCCTCAGATTGAAGTGGAGAAGAAGATGTAGAGATGGAAGAAACTTATCTTTAGTGAAGATGAGATACAGAGGGTGTAGGAGTTAGAGGATCAGAGAGAATAAATGACTAAGGCTAGGATGTCAAAAGAAGTAGTTGAGATGGTTTAGGCTAAGGAGTAAAGGGAAGAAGAGGATAAGTGAAAATCATAGGAGATGAAGGGGAAGAAAGTAAAATAGAGGAAGGAACGAGAATTAGGTGAAGATCCTAGAGAGGAGGAAGAACATGAAGAAGCAATACCCTCAAGTGCACCTACTAAGGAAGATTTGAAGTGAAAATGGAAGGAGATAGACCTACCCCAAGAACACATCAATGTGGCACTGAAATTACACCACAAGTGAGAGGCCATGAGGGCCAAGGGCATGTCCCAAGCTAAAATCAACTAGATAAAGGCCAAGGAGATAGAGGTAAGAGAAAATAAATATGTGACTCAAACCGCATAAAGGAAGGTTTAAAAGGAAAAATCAAGGAAAGAAGAAGCAAGGAGAAAGGTTGAGGAGGAGAAGCCCAGAAGGAAGGAAAATAAAGAAAAAGTGGCCCAAGCAGAAAGGGCTAGGATGGAAAAGGAAATAGAGAACAAGGATGCCACAGCACAAAACCTAAAGAGGAAAGAGTACCCAAAAAGGTGCATAGTACCTCCACTAAAATGGTAGAATAAGCTACATAGTAGGTGCACCCTAGTTCTTAAGGGGTGCCTATAGATAAAGAAGGTGATGTTGGTACCTTAGAAAAATAAAAGAGAAAGAAGTAGAAACCCCATTGGGGAAAAAGGAGAGAAAGGCTGGCACTAAGGAAGCTCATGCCAAAGATTCAAAACAAGAGGAGGAAATGGACAAGGGGGAAAAGTCTACAAAAAACCCCTATGAGAGGGAAAACATGATGATGAGTCTAGATTTGAATAAAAAGAAGGAAAGGAAGAATAAGGCACTGGTAGAAGCACCAATACTAATGAAGAAGAAAAGGAGCTAGCAAAAGAATAAGAGCATGATCCAAGCTATATGGAAAAGGCTTAGAAAGGGTTAAAAGAGGATGATGAATTTTATATGATGGATTACATGCCCTTGAAGATTACCATAACCCTAATGCACCATCAAGTTTCTTGGATGATAGATTTCGACATGGATGAGCCTCAGTTTAAGGTTTTGAAAAAATCACTTAAACATGCCAATAATTATAGAAGAGGGGCATAATTACTAGCTTATAAATATTCAAGATATGAACCCCATAAGGTTGGATAATTACCTCCTTAAAATGGCCTCCAAAGTGTCACATAAGAACATTGTCAATGATGTTCATGCCAATAGCTAAAAGAAGATAGTATATGAGGTAGAAAAGGAACTAAAGGCAATATGGCTTAAGGTCAAATAGTTGGCTAAGTGATTCAAAAAAGTGGAGCCATCCTTATTACATGGTGTTTATACTTTGAAGATGAATGAGGTAGATAAGGTATGCACACTGGTTGAGCAAATGTTGCCCTAAATGAAACTAGTGCTAGAGGAGTAAGAAGACCCCTATGAGGCCATAAAAAGAGCAAAACAAAAATCTCAAAGTAGTAGAAGACCTCTTCACCAAACTAGAAGAGGGTAAGGATGAAGAAAATTAAATCTTTTGAAACTTCACCACTCAAATAGTGGTCATCAACACATGCCTTAAATAGGTGAAGGAGGAAAAAGATGCCTTGATTAAACAATCTTTCATAGTGAGTAGAAATGAGCACGCATAACTGATGGTGTAGGTCAACACCTTAAGCACCCAACTAAAGACCCAAGATCAAGAACTAGAGGATCTTTTTGTGCCTTCCAAATTAAGTCAAGTGATCAAGGAGATATTCTAGATGATAGGGTAAGGCAAGTGAAAAAAAGGCTTGAAGCCTTCAAAAAAGGACTAGAAAACATGGGCATGCTCACCCTTGAGGTTGAATCAACTAAATTAGAAGGCTCCATCGAAAAGATAAATCTTATTATCTAGGGCTTTAAAAACTTCAAGGTAGAAATAAAGTATCGTGCGCCTCAATTTCGCACACCAAAGGTGTTGAAAGACTAGTTCAGGGTGAACTAATAATTTTGAAGGGGATAATGTTGGGCCCCTTTTCATGTTACATAGTGGACCATATCAACTCAATAGATCTCAGTACATGGAATTCATCTAAATGATTTATCTCTTAAAATATTTAACACCATCTAGAAGAATCTTCAAGGATCTTGTGCCATCTGGTAGGTAGTTTCTTAGCACTTGAGTTTGAAACAAAATCTCTTGAGTGTTTGTACATGGAAATTGAAGAGCATGGGTGTTAGAGTAGTGGAGCCAATAGCATAATAAACCCCAATGATAGCTCAACATTCAACACACACCCATCCAACCTAGAAATAAGATGCTCCTCTACCTATATAAATGTGCTTGAACTAAAGTATGAGGAGGTGATTAACGCAGTGAATCTTTGTGGAATTAGCTATATGATCATACTTTAAATAATCACTATGTATCTCCCAAGCTTGCCTATGAGCCACTGGATTTATATTAGAACTTGTATGAACACATTCTCTATTTATTTAAACTATACTTTATGTTGACAAACATTGAGCTAATATAAATGGTGTTGCATATCTTTTTGGTTGTTGATTCTTTCCATATAATTTAGCACTATTTAATGTTTATGACCAAAGTTTTATGTGAAAAAATGTTATAGTTTTGATTTTCTTAATGTATTATGATGTAAAGGTCTATACTAAGTCACTAATGGCATCATTATGCCATATAGTGACTTCATCATAACTATAAAATAGACTAAGTGTTGAAGTTGGCATGCACCAAACTCCTAATACCCGTGCCTAGTGTGTTAACTTGAAAAATGAGCATTTAGAATGAACCATTCCATTGACTTGGTTAAGCACCTAAATGATTCTTACCTCATTAACCCCACATATTTCACCATTAAGATTTATGCCTATCCAGATATGAACTTGTTCTATAAGACTTATGCCTTTGAATAGGCTCACGCTTATTGATCTTACCCATAATAGCCTTGCACTGATAGACTACCTAAGCCATTTTGCAAATGACCAAGTCTCATTAACACCAAGATTGTATAATATTTTAACTAGCCCAACATGGGCTCAGTTGCTTCAAATTTTCACTTCAGGTGAGTGAACAAGGCTTGTACCTCATGTTAATGTAGTGTGTTAAATCTTATGTACCATAGACCCTACTATGCTTGTGCCTAGTTGTACCAAGTATAGAATTGACTTGGATTGACTACTAAGCACATGACTAAGCACAAAATCTAAACAATAAAAAATTTCTACAACATTGATAAACAACACAAAATATATGTACCCTCTAATAGATGACTTATTCATGTCACAAACATCACTATGAACTAACTACAAACATATGTTATCTTGCCATGAAGAACTCTTATGAAACTTTTCCCTGTTTTATTTGCCTAAAACACATGATTCCATTATATTGTGGAGTATAAGCATTACTATATGTTTAATGAATTCCATGTTCTCAAAAATAACCCAAAATTCATTTTAATTATACTCACCACCATTATCTAAATAAAGAGTAGCTAAATGTGAACCTATTTATTTTCCAACTATGTGTAACCATTCAACAAACTTAGTGAAAATATATGTTTTGTTTTTCATAAAAAACACCCAAGCCATCTTTAAAAAATCATTGATAAACAACATAAAATATATGCACCTTCCAATAGATGACTGCTTCATGTCAAAAACATCACTATGAACTAATTGTAAACATATGTTAGCTTGCTATAAATAACTCTTAGTGATTTTTTCGCTATTATATTTTACTAAAACACATGATTCACAAATAATACTATATTTGTGAAAAGTGGACAAACCATTGACCATGCTATATCATTTTAAGTCCATAAAAGAGTGAACATTCAAATTTCCATAGCATATATGACACAACTATTGTGTAGATATAGTACCTATACTTGTATCA
This sequence comes from Torreya grandis, assembly GCA_037957365.1. Classification (NCBI taxonomy): domain Eukaryota; kingdom Viridiplantae; phylum Streptophyta; class Pinopsida; order Cupressales; family Taxaceae; genus Torreya; species Torreya grandis. The sequence goes on from JARHVA010002649.1 coordinate 1,922,456, forward strand.
ACAATTGATGTTAGTTCCATTGTGGGAGGAAGCTCTTTGCAATGAAAACAAACCAAATTTCCATCCTCATAGCCTATCTACATTGTTTTTTATCCATATTTGACCAAGTTAATATAAATGAGCCCATTTTTAAGCATAATTTGATAACCCTTCTTACAAATAGTTACCAAGGAAATAAGATGTCTTTACAATGTGTGAACATACCAAACATTCTCAAAGTATTTGATTGGACCATTAGGAAGAAAAATATGAATATACCTAAGTCCCTATGGAATATGCATAGACTTATATACCAAGGATACCATAGTGAGAGATTTTTCTTTGAAATTTTAAAAGAAGTCTTGCCTAGATGTCATGTGTTTGGTTGCACCTATATCTAAAATCCACACATATATGAACTTGTATTTAGCCTCATATTCCATATAATCCATGTTCCCTAAAGAAGTGAATGTGGATTAATGAGAAACATTGTCAAAAGGAATCCTACACTAAGAATAATACAATAAGAATCAATGTGACCAAATTTTCCACATCTATGACATTGAATGTCTATTCTACCTTAACCTCTACCTCTATATGAATTTTGACCACATCCTGTATCACTCATCTCATTTGAATGTGAATGAATATATTATTGAATAGAATAGTTTTTTTGATTATATCATCTATCTATGTATTGAAATATTCCTCCTTTATAACTTCTACACCCTATATAACTTTGACCTCTATAGTTTTGTTGACCAGAAGAAGAAGAACTAGGCTTTGAATTTGTAACATGGGCTTCCTCAATTATATTAGATTTCTTGGGTAGAGAAAGGTCATGCTAAATAAGAAACTTAACATGTTTATCAAAACTTATACATGTGATCTTTTTAGGAGCATGTAGCATTTCCACAAAGTTTCTATAGGACATAGGCAATCCTTTTAATGTAGCAGTGATAATGAGATCATCATCAAGTTAATCAAATCCATACTTAGTATAATCAATATAAATATTCAAATTAGGCATATACTCTCCTATATCCCCATCTTCCTCTAATGACAAATTAAACAACTACATGTGTATATCTATCTTCTTATGCTTGGGACTTTTATCATACAAGTTAGAAAAAGTATTACATACAATGTAACTATAAGGAGAGTTTTAAATATGAATGTAAATGTTTTTAGTTCAACAACACTTGATTAATTCTAAGTCATTAGAATCAAGAATATTGAAAATATTAAGTTTAGATTGTTTTATAGCCAACATCCAATAACTCATTGAAAACTAATGAATCTTCCATTAAACATTTCTAATCAATGTAATTAGAAATTGTTAAATGATCACTATTTGAAAGAAAATTTTGAATTTTTGGCATTTTGAAATGAAAGTAAATGAGAAACATGAAATAAAAACACACTCATAATAACACTTGGCATAAAACAATGCTTCTATAGAGTTTTTCAATTAACCTCCATGTAGAGAAAAAGAGATATTTTTGATGGGTTTTACACTTAACCTCACCAAAAAAATAATATATTTACACCCTTATTTCATTTAAAAAAACACAATTATTCTCTTTACACCCACTATTTCTCACTCTTTCACATTTTTTATACCCTTTACAATATGAAAAACATGCATTAGTTATTAAAAAGATACCATAAAATGGAATATTCCACCAAAAAATAAATTGACCAAAAGTCAGATTTGAACACTAGACCTCCAAATTCCAAGGGTTTATACAAAATTATCCTTTCCAATTACTCATTGATCCTTTACAATACATATAGATATAAATTTATATTTAATCTTGGTTTTTATCTCTATGGAAATTTAAAACGAATACTTTTCCAAGTAAAATTATTCAATCTGTGAAAATTTTGGAAAAGTGTAAAAAACATTTATATTTGGTGGACCCCACAAACCCTAGTATTTATCAAAATATATCGAAATACTTCGAAAAAATAAAAATTATTTCTCCCTGGTTATTTTAATGCCATGGTTTTTCCAAGATGCCATTCTTATTTAGAAAAAAATGTGTAAATCTTTTCCTTCTGTACCATGTTGTACAAGGCTATATAATAGAAGTTTTAACCAGTTTTGAGTAGTTTTAGGTGGCTAGTTAAGGATTTTAAGCAAGAAAATAATGGAAGAAATTTATGGTATGTCATGGAGGCTATATAGGTGCATGTATTAGCCATACAACTTATACAATTGGGTTTAAATCTTTCAAGATTGTTTAATATCAAAATTCTAACATATAAAGTCTCAAACTGATAAAAATACTCACTAAATTAAAATCAATTTTTTCACACAAACATATAGAGGTCATATCATATTTTATAGGGGTTTTTATGCTTGGAAAAAGTTGTATAAATGGCTACTTTTGTCTATTTGGGTAGAATTTTTAGATTTGGATTCAAACAAGTAGCTTCTATAAGATTCTGATGGCTAAAAAATGGAGGATGAAGACTATTTTGGTGCTTATTAGGCATACATCCATACAAAATAAAATTTTAAATGTATTTAATTCCTCTAATCATAGGATTTGAAAAATAT